>OY755198.1:3970696-4433467 GCA_963576735.1 Bedellia somnulentella
AATCAATCGCTCAACAATTTATTAAAAAGTTCCAAAACATTTTGTCTTTTCTAAATTCATGTGTGTGGTTAATTTATCATGGTTGTTAACGATGAGGGAAAACATCGTCAGGAAACCCACATATCTTAGTTGTACTTAGTCATGTGACAGTGTATTCGTACAAAACGGCGATAGGCCTGCCCCCTATCACGTGAGTACACTGTCTAAGCAAAACGTGTGTACCTTCTCTTTACACTAGATGGCGCTGCCATGTGAGTTCATAAGTATTGTGTAAGCTTATAATAATGAGTGTGCTATGATTGGCTATTATACTGTATAATTTATACTATTTATAATTGATAAACTGTATAGTTTTATTGTGTAATCATATTATTTACCTATTTAATAAGTATTAGTGGTGTCGTGTATGAATAATGAGATACTAGTTTGACTTTACTTCAAAACAGCTCACGCTGATTAAAATAATGATTGTAATTAAATCCATAATTTTGGTAAATACTCATTTCTAAAATGTTATTATTTATTTATAAATGAGTTGTAATAATGATTATGTAGATTTGAGTGGAGTATTATTGATGAGACTGTCAGTTGATTTAAATCAACTGACAGTCAACTGACTTAAGGTTAGGTAAGGTATAGATATACGATCTCTGTTTTTGCGGGGGCAATTGTCAGTAGTCCGTTGTATCGGCAAGTGGTTGTGAAAGATGAAATTATACGAAGTGTACCGCTATTTTGGGTTTTATTTCAAAACCTCCACACTCCCTGAAGTTGACCCTACAACTCAGAAGTGAGGATAGGCGAAAAATATCACGTTTTTCGTACTGCGCCTACGTAAGTACCCTGTTCTTTTTTTTTGTGTTTGCGTAATTAGAATCCTTGGTATGGTGAAATTGCCTTCTTCTTTATAAAATAGCATCCATAAACAGTCGTAAATAATAAAGTCTATTTCAATTGAAGGCAAGAAAGTATTTTAAAAGAATTTTCATTTATTCTCAAAAACATAGGGGCGATACATAAGAGTGTTAATCTGTTACATACTTGAGCCTGATATCTAGTCCTTTTTTTCCCGATAGCTCAGATTGTTTTTTTTTTCAAAGCTATTATCGAATCTCTGATTATCGAATAATATTGAAATGTTGGATCGATATACAGTATAGTGAATTTTCTAAAACATTTTTCGTTTATGATTGTGAGTACACGTGCGAAAACAGTACACTTTGAAATTATGACATATGGCATTACAACATCTGTTTAAAGCATTACATGTGATGCTACGATCTAACAATTCCTACTATCAGGCGTGTGGTGTTGTGTAATTAATTAAATATTTCGTGTAATGGGAATATAAATATATCACATGAGGTAGAATAGCAGTGTTATAGGTAGTTATAGAATTACGTGAGCGAGTAAGACGGGATTAGAGAAGAAATGTATCCATTACTTTTTAAATATTTATACGTTTTTGAATAAAGTTATTTTGTCATCATACTTTTACTCGCGTTTATTTAACTCAAGTGTGGTCCAGGCTTAGGACTAGCAATGTGCATGGATTCATTTGATGTTTACAAAGATTCGAAATGTATGTCAAGATAACACGATTTTAAATATCAAACAATTATCAAAATCAATCGATAAATTATATTGAACTTGATTTTAGAAATAAATTGAATGTCCCGGTGCTAATCCAAAATTATGAAAACTTAATGCATTAGTTGTAAACCTAGAAAACTACAATTTGATTTTAATGTAGTAAGAGTTTTAGTTACACTGAATTAAATAAAATACATGCCTGAGACGAATGTTGACGGGATTCATCGATGTTAACCGAACTCTTTGAATACAATTTAAAACTTTTTGCTATTATAATTAAAACAACTATTGACTTAAGGATATTTTTATTGCTATCGTTTTAAGTATCACTTTCATTTGCTTACCCATACGTTCGTTACCGATCAATCACGCAGCATCGCACTGCAGTGCTCTATGGTAGTGTAATGGAATGAAATGTAGTGCCACGCTAAGTGTGATGTTTGGAATGGTCGAGTAATGTGTAATGTATCAATACGCGTCCGAGCGATATTACGTGTGATGCATTGCTCGCGTTGCTTACACCATGCCTGGTTGTGAGTATCCAGGTTGTTTTTTTTTATATTTTGTACAACTCAACTGCAAACTTACTATAGGTTTGCTACAAATTACTACTACTACTGCTACTAAAATTTTAGCAAACCTGTAAGTTTAAATAAATAAAATTAAAAAAATATTGAGGCCTTTTATGTTTATAAATCTAGTTTTGGAACATAATACGAAGGAACACATAGTTGTTTTAATACTCATCATGATGCATAATATCTTTATTATTTATTTTAAATTTGAGATAGTCACCCGCTTATTGTAGTGTCTTCATATTATTCACGTAAGAGGTAAAAACGTCAAAATCAAAATATTCTTTATTAAACCAAGTAGGTATTATACATTTTCTTCGGCACCC
The DNA here is from genome assembly GCA_963576735.1 of Bedellia somnulentella. Lineage (NCBI taxonomy): Eukaryota > Metazoa > Arthropoda > Insecta > Lepidoptera > Bedelliidae > Bedellia > Bedellia somnulentella. The sequence continues at coordinate 3,973,191 of OY755198.1, forward strand.
TGTAAAGCTGTACAAAGCGTGTGTAAGATAATACCGTGAATCCGTAAGAGAATTACATGACCAAGGATTAATACAGTAACTGTTTAAATATTAGTTTGCAATACAAAGTAAGAATTAAACATTTTGAAACTTTTAACAACTACCTTCTAATAAAATAGTCAGCCTTACATTTGTTATCAGTGAAATATTTAAGTTACATTTGCGAAGGTCGCCTTTAATTTCAATAAAAGAAAATTGGATTTGCGTTATACTAATTGTTAGGCCCATTGAGATCAAAGAAGCTAAAGTATGTGTACTGAGGGTTGGCTTGATTGTTTACTAAGCTGAAATTTGTCAGTTTCAGTTCTCCACCATGGATCGAGAAGAGAGCAGGAGTCGTAGCCTCAGTTACGATAGATTGAGCGCAGAATTGGCGTGGAGGTGCCAAAAAAAAAAAAAAAAGCCAGTCAACACGGAGGTGTTGGAGATGACAGGAAGCGTTATGCTGAACGACCGTGGGTATTACGGGAGCGTGGTACCGAGGTCAATCGACAACCGTGGGTATTACGGGAGCGTGATACCGAGGTAAATCGACCGTGGGTATTACGGGAGCGTGATACCGAGGTCAATCGAGGTGAACAGGTAAACAACGAATAGTCCAATAACAGCGGAGAGGTCTCTTCGTAAGCCGGTTCGGCGTACACGAGAGCATTCGCCTAGCGCGAGGACGAAAAAAATAGCAGGGAGCGATGTTCACAGCATTGTGCACGCAAACGCGAGGGTGGATACTATTCCCAAAACAAAATAGACAGTAACCGCAGCTCTTTGGTTGGGTCGCTTAGTTTGAAACGACGTACTGTAAATGATAATGGATGAGCTATTGTTTATTTTGTCTGAGATGCTGGCTGAAAGAGTTCAGTACGGAGAATCGCTTGATCAATATTATTACGCCAAAACAATCTACTAAATTAATGTAAAATTAATGGGCGCCAGGATGTAGATTGTCTGCTGCACGGTGTAGGGTAGGTGCTCAGGCAGCTGCTTAAACCCGAACAAGTTTTTAATTTCTTTAATACGGTTAAAGTTGGTCAATATGGTGACCATCTTGAATGATTCTCAAGGCGAAAAATTGATCGCAAATGTACTTTGCTTTTGCGATGGACAAGATGCTTCAAATTTAAATGTATTTACCGAAAAGGGCAAAATACAACTTGTAATTATTTAACTATATAAACTCAATTAATGCTAGGTAGATTTACAAATTCTTAACAATGTAAGGTTTTACGAATATGTTTAATTGTAGCTCAATCTGAAATAATAATAGAAAACGATTTGAATTTTCGGGTAATTTCAAAAAGTTTGTTATATTTGGTCTCCGGACTGGGCGAACCTGTTGGGCGGATGCCGGAATTTTCACTTTGTCGCGGAGGCCTTATTGATGTAATGATATTAAAACCAATATTTAATATTTACATCAAATGGGGACTACTACTGATTTAATAAATTGAATATTCTGTTTCAAAAATTGATCATAGTTACAATTTGTGAATGTATTGTTCCTGTTTTGTATACATTTTATATTTTTTACATTAATGTTCAGTATTGCAAATTAATAAGATAGTGTATTTAAATATCAATAATAAAACTAAATTCCATTACTTAAATTAAATAATATCAACAATATCAAAGATAAATTATTATAAATATGACCGCCTTGTTCACCTGGTCTGGCTGGAAAAGTCTTCTCATTTGTCAGTTCATTGCAGCGAACAAAAATAATATATACATACCAAGAAGGGTAATCCGAAGGATAAAAATGAAAAACAATGAAATAGCTCAAGTTCAGCTTTAGACCTGGAACTTGATAAATACTTAACTGACATCAAAGTAAATGGGGTAGCACTAAATTGCTGTGTAGAGGTTGTAAGTCACGCTCTGTCATAAAACCTACTAAAGCCAGAGAGCTCAACTTTGATATGATAGTTCCAAAGGGTATACCTCTACTCAGGGCTATAGGTAGGGCTCTGATAAATCCCGTGAGCATTACAACTACAACGTAGAAGTTCAGAACGTAAAACGAACGATAAAGACGTACATCGGTGGAGACTATGTTTTATTTACCATATAAACCAAATCAGCATCAAACATTCAATACTTTTCTTCTGAAGTTTTCTTAAATCTTAAGTAATTTTTAGCCAAAATCTTTAGTAGCTTTGAGATATCTTAACCATAATAGATATGCTGGTGTATAGGTGCATGGGTTGGTAGAGAGTGATAAACATCATAGCATAAACGTCAACAAGGGTATACCTCCTGTGTACCTGTGATCCTCTCGCGGACACGATAGCTGCCTACAACGGCTTAGGCATCAAGATGAACTGTCCGTGTGAATTATAATTGTCTTATTTTCGTTAATTCTGGTATTTAAGTCATAATCATTAGCACAGAATCTAAATCCATTGCATATCCTTCGGGAAATATTAAATTTTTAGCCATTCATGTCCAAATTAAGACTGTAATTATTACCATTTTATATGCTTTGCTTTGGATCCGAAATAAAAGATTTCGATGCAAATATATTATAAAACAAATAATAACTTCTATCATCACAATATATCAATTACGATAAAGTGTACGAATGGGCTAAAATGTCAAATACGTGAATTTTTATAGGGCTAGTATAGAATCCGCCACACTAGGGTCACCCACTCACACTTATTTAAGCACACCGTGTATTATTTTTGGATATCGCTGTCATCTTTGTCTTGTCAATCTATATACATAAGTGAAGCACAATAAATATATAATCTCAACATTGTTTCTGTACTTTAAAAGTGCCGCTCATCATAACTGTCAAGACTATAACTGTAGATTTTACCTCAAATCTTCGCCCTGCTTCCATTTGTTAAAAATATAATTAGAACCACGAGCAGGGGAAGGTAAAAATAAATTAAAATGGTATAAATCAAAATTATGTACATTTTACCATAGCTTAATATTTATTAGAGAAACAAACTGTACACAATATTTCGAGCAAGGATGACCTCTAAAGTTTCTACCAATAGTTATAGTATAGTATACTAATTTTGAAGTTGATATAGAAAATTGCAAATTAAAATAAGTATTTAAAACAAAATAATTGTACATCGGCTATGATATGGATAGTTAATAGAGATGAATTCGTTTGAAGGCATCAGATTGTCATCCCCACCAGACCAAGCGAATATAACAAGATTTTAAAAACATGTACATGTATAATTAATTATGATATTATTATTATTAAGTATACCTAAATAAGATTCTTTGTCATATATGGTACTAATTTCGAAGTAGGTATATTTATATTTAAAAACTGGTAATAAACATCAAATACAAAAAGAAATATATATGTAAGATTGTATGATATATATGTAAGATAATATATAAAGTAATCCATATTGAGGGAATAAAAGGGTAATTTATGTTACAAAAGTTTATTCAGTAATAAATTCAGATGGTGTAATTTAAACACAAAAGTAACAATAATCAATCAGAGAATAAATCAGAAATCGCTCAGCGTAATAGTGTGCTATGCGCGCGATTTATTAATCTAGCAACTTAAGGTATCTGGTACGAAGTATATTGACTAGGTACAAGTCAGCATAGGTACTAAGACCAAGAGTGGACGGACAGTTTTTCCGGGAGCAGAATGCTCTTGAGTCAAATCAGAAACGGGAAACTCCTTTCTATTGGCCATATGAGTTAGTTATAGCAAATCCCCGTGCAACTATTATTTTCCAAGGAAATTATTATTTTCGGTACACAATCAATAAGAGCTTATTTAGAACTAGCTTACCATTATCATAAAGCTTACTAAATAAAAGTCAAGGTAGGAAAAATTAATAAACCCTGTACATTAAATTATCATGGTCAGGCATATATAAATTTAAAAAAAAGAAAAATTTTATATTATTAAAAAAAAAAAAAAAAACCTAACTTAAAATCTAAAAACTTCTTCCAGTTCCTCTTATCGGGAAAGGGTACCTAAGATGCTGGAAGCGTTACCGCGTTGTATGGCAAGATAAGATACATATATTGATGGATAAAAGTACTTAAAATACATACTTTAACATAAATAAATTCATAATCTAAATAATTATATCATGAGAAAGTTTTAGGACTCGAACATTAAAGGTTGATCGGCTGATTCAACAAAGTCCAACTGTTTACAAAAGTATTTAAAATGAATAAATGCTCAATAAAAAAAGAAAAAATGTCATATTCGGAAAATGGGGTGCGGAATGTGAATCGGATTCTAGTATTGTAGGACGAACAGCTGAAGTTTAACCTTGATTACAAGTCCTTTTTATGGATGGTTTTCAATAAAATTAGTTGATCCCTAGTGTCCTTTGTACATCTTAAGGGTTTTAAAGTTAGAACGTCCAGTGGCTGATGATGATGATGATGATGATGAAGTTAGGAAGGTTGTCTAAATATGGAAATCTATAGTGAGGTGTTTAATACACTTATTTCGATTTTGTTGAAGCATTTTTATATAAACTTGATACATGGGGTCCCATACAGTATAATATATTTCCATAGCAACCACCATAGTAGTTCTGATTGTGACATTAAGGCTCGTACCGCGTCTTAAAAGCACTCCCTAATGACAGTCATACCTAGAAGGCAGTAATGATCTAAGCGATTTAAATAGTGAATAAATAAAAAAAAATATATAAGAAAATCACATAAGTACGATATAATATATAAACAAATAATTAATAATTAAGTTATAACCTCACGAGTATGTGAGTTGTGAATCTGCCTATTCTTTTTACTAACGTATTGATCTCTCCATTGAAGAGTTGTCTGGAAGAGATAGTTTTAAGCCACCAATTGTGCTTCTGTTTAGCAGTGTAATCTTTGTAAAATGTTTTAACTGTGATGACTGCCTCCATGGCCTCGCGGTTGAGCGCTTGGTTTCGGGTGCGGAGGTCTCGAGTTTGATCCCCGGGGGGGTGATCACCTTACAAATTTGATTTGTAAGATTTGACCGAGTTTGGAGGGATATTGCAGGCTTGAATCACCTGACTATCCGAGAATTAAGATGATTCCGTGCTTCCGAGGGCACGTTGGGCCGTCGCTCCCGGCTACTGTTGCGGTGGTGGTCGTTGGTCTGCCAGCCCGCAATTGGCCGGCGTGGTGGACTGTGGCCAGATCGCCCTATGTAGGGTGGGCTGGAGCCCCTTGGTGGGGACATATATGGACTGTGAGGAGGAGGTACGTGATGAGTACCATTATGAGTTCTATTCTATTCTATGTTTATGTGCTTAGTGTTACGATTCGTATAAATAAAAAATAAAAAAATACATTGTTAGTGTGTAATGTGTAGAATATGTAAATAAAAATATATATGTATATTGAATGTGTAAATAATATGTAAATGTCTGTAAAACTATGTGTATGATATGTGTGTGCATATATATGTATAAAAAGTTAATGCAATCGCAATTATGAAACATTAGTACGGATTAACACATTAGGACCTGTTAATTTTGAATCACTTGTTACCAGGATTTACAAGTTATTTCAAGAACTTACCTATGTATAAAAAAAATATATAATATAATAAAGTTTTATTAATTCTTTAAAAATATTTCCAAAAGCGAAGGGACTCGCTTATAACAGGAAGGCCGAGCTGTAAGCTTATAATAATGAGTGTGCTATGATTGGCTATTATACTGTATAATTTATACTATTTATAATTGATAAACTGTATAGTTTTATTGTGTAATCATATTATTTACCTATTTAATAAGTATTAGTGGTGTCGTGTATGAATAATGAGATACTAGTTTGACTTTACTTCAAAACAGCTCACGCTGATTAAAATAATGATTGTAATTAAATCCATAATTTTGGTAAATACTCATTTCTAAAATGTTATTATTTATTTATAAATGAGTTGTAATAATGATTATGTAGATTTGAGTGGAGTATTATTGATGAGACTGTCAGTTGATTTAAATCAACTGACAGTCAACTGACTTAAGGTTAGGTAAGGTATAGATATACGATCTCTGTTTTTGCGGGGGCAATTGTCAGTAGTCCGTTGTATCGGCAAGTGGTTGTGAAAGATGAAATTATACGAAGTGTACCGCTATTTTGGGTTTTATTTCAAAACCTCCACACTCCCTGAAGTTGACCCTACAATTGGTACCTCTGCCAACCCCTTCGGGGATAAACGGCGTGAACGTTTATGTTTATGTTATGTTCCAAAACAAGAAATCCAAGAAATCAACTCTTATAACACCATTGGGGGGAAAATAATGAGTGCAATTCTTATCCGACATAGTTCAATACAAGTTATTTTAAGAGAAGTAATTACTGTGTATGCCATTTAAAAATTAGGTTTGCAAGAAATAACCGCTAATAAATCATGTGGTTAGCACACAAAGATTTTCTTAGCAATTATTAAAATCAGGCTGCAATTCGTGTTCTGTAAATAATCATGACAATGGTCTGTAATTTAAACACAAACTGGTAGCGAGTTTTATAATGTATCTGCAAAATAAACAGTCAATCGAAGAATAATTACTTGGTCAGCAAGATTATACATTCGGTTAGCAGAGAAAACATTTCTACACGCAACTTATTTGACTGTACATAGTATATTTTAAATTTGGAAGGCAATTTAAGTAATAGTTTTGCGCATTTATTGAAAAATCAGCTATAAAATAGCTACTAATTGTGAAGTTTTCGACGTACAGTGGGGAAGTTGTGATGATTTCAAGAAACAAAATTTCAGTTAGTGGTTTGTCTCACCGCCAATTGAAACGGAATCGAGAGAAGGAAAATGTGACTGTCCAGTTTTTTTTAATTTCTACGTATATAAACATGTGATTGGCTTAGCGATCCGCTTAAAGCATGTGGTGCTTCCATTTGAAGCAAAGAATATTCTCATAGCGGAAAAGAGGAAACGTGGCCGGCGTTCAAAGGCAAAACGAGCATTAATTATACAATAAATAAAAAAAAAGTTACCGTTTCTTGAATATAATAATTATAAAACTAAACGGCTTCTTTATTATTCCATCAAAATATCTCTGCTATAATACTAAAAGTAACCTACTTACTGAGAGAGAATAAATAAATGAATCATCAGTAAGTGATGCGCCCATTTAGTGCTTTTTAAGTATTATATTTATTTATTATTTGCTAGACTAATTTTAGCGGCACTTAACTGATTTTTTTGCTCATTCTCTGAGTGCTTACCAAAATTTAATTAACTACAGGTTTTGCTTCAACTACAATTGCAGCTTCGATATATACACAGCTGTACAAAAAAAATTACTGCTGTTCAGATATTGCAGACTGATTTATTAATATTTGCTGAACACAAGTTGCTGTCCAACTATCAATTGTAGCTTACCAATTAAATATTTCTGCTCCCAAACATACCAATACTCTGCTAACCGTTTAAATAACACCCTTATTTTAATACATACACTCACGGTTATATACATATATCCCCAAAAATTCAGAATCAGAAAATTCTTCACCCACTTTAGTTAAGTGGAGATTTTAAGTGGGGAAGATATTGTAAAATAAATGTCTTTTTGAAGGGTCTCCAACCGCATCTCCCAAAAATCACAAAAAAACCCGATACCCTTAGCCGCCTCTTATGATCACCATGGGAAGAAATAGGGTAGTGCTATTCTAAGAAGACACTACACAGCATTATTATACAAATCCAAAAAAAACATACCTATATACATGTACTCACGCCATTGTTTCCTATTGGAGTAGGTAGAGACCATCGATCGCCACTTTGTACGATCCTGGAAAACCTCTCTAGCTTCGTTCACATTCACCAATATTTTCACACATGCTCTGTTACTCTTCATACTACGGAGGCCTGCCTTTTTAAGCACACTCTATTTGGTCTAAATGTGTCGTGGTCATTCTTTAATATAATGATCTTCCACGTTAGCTCCATATATCTCTTTCATCAATTTAATGTCATCGTTTCCGTCTATACATATACATACATAGATATAGTTACGGCTATAATTCCCTAGAAGGGGTAGCCAGAGCTAAGGAATTAGAAAGATGGTATAATAAAGGTTGTTGGTGATGGGTATCGCTATTCTAAGCCGGCGCTACACAGCTAACATATGCATATGCATATATCTATATATAAATACATATACTCACGGCTATAAAACCCTAGAAGGGGTAGCCATAGCTAAGGAATTAGAAATTCGTCTGCCTCTTTTGGAAGTTGAGTAGGAAAAAGATGGCAAAATAAAGGTTTTTGTTGTTGATGAGTCTCCAACGGAATCGCCAAGTAATCCCTTAAAAGCCCAATACCGTTAATCGCCTCTTACGTACAGCCACCGGAAGAAATGAGGCTAGTAAGTGCTACGTACGATATATATACGATAAACGTTCACGCCGTTTATCCCCGATGGGGTTGGCAGAGGTACCATTACTTCTGAACTCAATGACAGCGTCATCTAGTGCCCAGAGAAGGTACCCACGTTTTGCTCGGACAGTGTACGAATACACTGTCACATGACTAAGTACAACTCAGCCATGTGGGTTTCCTCACGATGTTTTCCCTCACCGTTAACAACAATGATAAATTAACCACACATATGACTTTAGAAAAGACAAATTGGTGTAGGCCCGTCCCAGGATTGGAACTCACGCCCTTCTGTTTTCAGGCGGGTGTTCTACCCACTAGACTATCATGTCGTGCAAATTTATAAAAATAATATAATATGATCAAACAGTTGTTGGCGGTCTTATCGCTAAAAGCGATCTCTTCCAGACAACCATATATCGCGTTATTATACAAAAAGAAACATATTTTTATCATATCCATTACAAAACCTTACATAACAATAATCAGTTACAATCAATATGCAATCACCACACAATTACCATTGAAAAGATAAGGATATGTCAAAAGCTCACGTCGAGAATCATCACATATATAAAGAAATGACAACAATACGTCTCTATAGTTTTAAGTAATATTTATACGAAAATGTTGGGTGTAATTGTGATATTAAGTTTAATTCAGTTTTCCTGTCAAACTGGCAATGAGGTTGTACAAACGGTTTATGGTAATGTAGAGGGGAGTCTGGACGAAAATGGTTTCTTTTATAAATTTCTTGGGATAAGATATGCGGTGCCTGTTTTGTTTAGGGTAAGTGGATATATACATACTTTTATTATTGCTGTGTAGTGCCGGCTTAGAATGCCACTACCCCTTTCTACCCACGGGTGTCGTGAGTGGCTACTAAGGGTATGGGGTTATTATAAGTGGCTTTTGGGCGATGCGGTTGAAGACACATCACCAACAACCTTTATTTCACCATCTTCTCCCCTATCAACTTCCATACATACATACATACATATACTCACGGCTATAAATCCCAGAAAGGGGTGGCCAGAGCTAAAGAATTAGAAATTCCTCAGCCACTTTTGGAAATTTGAGTGGGGAAAAGATAGTAAAAATAAAGGTTGTTGGTGATGGGTCTCCAACCGCATCGCCCAAAAATCCCTTAATAGCCCCATACCGCTAGTCGCCTCTTACGTACACCCACCGGAAGAAACCTATCAACTTCCAAATGTGGCTAAGGATTTATGGCTCTAAAGCACTAGCTAACCCTTTTTTGGGATTTATGGCCGTGAGTACCTATATATATGTATACATATATTTATATTATTGTAGATTATAACAGCACAGGTGGGTTCGGATAAGACATGCATTAACACGATTCAGAACGTGAGTGGGGGGGCGTTTAGGGATTTAGGATTTAGAAAGAAAGAAAGAAAGACATTTATATGCTGCATAGAAGGCACAAAAACTAACAATATGTACATAATAAGAAATAAAAAATGTTTAAAAAAAATACAGAAAAAAAAACAATATAACACTAAAATAATTTAAATATTTGGCTTGATAACAATAATAAACCTATCACTGTTTTACTATCTTTTCTTATTAAGCTCTGACTACACCTTTTTGAGGTTTATATCCGTGATTATATGAATATCTGCTGTGGGCTTAGGATCCCACGTGAATTATTATGCATATTCTGGGTATTGGGGATTTTTAAGTCAGTGTTTGCTATGTAGTGTCGGCTTAGAATAGCACTACCCTAATTCTTCCGGTGGTGGGTGTACGTAAGAGGCGACTAATGGTCTGGGGCTTTAAAGGGATTTTTGGGCGATGCGGTTGGAGACCCATCACCAACAACCTTTATTTTACCATCTTTTCCCCACGCAACTTCCAAAAGTGGCTGAGGAATTTCTAATTCCTTAGCTCTGGCTACCCCTTCTAGGGATTTATAGCCGTGAGTATATGTATGTATGTATGTATTGGATTAGATTTTTTTAAGCAACATGATAGTCCAATGAGTAGAACACCCGCCTATAAACAGACAGGCGTGAGTTTAAATTCCGGATCGGGCCTACACCAATTCATCTTTTCTAAAGTCATATGTGTAGTTAATTTATCATGGATGTTAACGGTGAGGGAAAACATCGTGAGCAAACCCACATGGCTGAGATTCACTTAGCTATGTGACAGTGTATTCGTACAAAACGGCGATAGGCCTGCCCCTTATCACGTGAGTACACTGTCTAAGCAAAACGTGGGTACCTACTTTGGACGCTAGATGGCGCTGTCACCCATCGCCCAAAAATCCCTTAAAAAGCCCCAATACCGTTAGTCGCCTCTTACGTACACCCACCGGAAGAAAAGGGGTAGTGCTATTCTAAGCCGTATATCTAAAATAATCTTTTTTAAAATATCAAAAAGCACTAAGTTATCTCATATGAAACCAAATATATATTTTCGTTTATTTACAGGAACCAGAAGAACCACCATCCCACCCAGGGATATACAAAGCAGATATAAAAACAGTAGTATGTCCGCAATTTCCGACCAACGATCCTTTGGCAGCACCAAGCGATATCCAAGACTGTTTAGTCCTGAACGTTTTTACCCCCAACAACTTTCATACTAACTCTTCCTTACCTGTAATGTTCTTCATCCACGGAGGTGACTTCGGTACTGGCTCAGGATCTTCCAGCTTCTATGGACCCCAATACTTAGTTAGCCATGGGGTGGTAGTCGTAACTATCAATTACAGACTAAACGTTTATGGCTTCCTAAATTTGGGCATCAAAGAAGCACCTGGGAACGCTGGACTTAAAGATATCCGAGCAGCGTTGAGATGGGTTCAGAAAAATATCAAAAACTTCGGAGGTGATCCTGATAATGTCACTGTTTTTGGACAAGGCTCGGGAGGAGCAGCAGCTATTTTACTAACACTCTCTGAATCGACCAAAGGTTTATTCCACAAAGTTATAAGTTTGAGTGGCTGCGTGTTCACTCCAGAATCTTTTGATATTAATGGATTAGAAACTGCTGCTCAAGTTGCTAAAACTATAGGCATTAACACTAAAGATCCACAAGAACTATACGATTTGTATTTAGAAACTCCTGTTGCAAAGGTTGAAGAAGCTATATCAAAACAGATGCATCCGAAATCAGTGTTCCTTCCAACAGTTGAGAGAAAATTTGATGATGAAGAGCCCTTTTTGACAGATACACCTTATAATATTTTAAAGGCTGGCAAAAAACATAAATGCTTTAATCCTGTACCTACAATGATTGGTTTAACCACAGTCCCAGGTTTAACTTGCACTTTAGACTATTTCACAATCACAAGTCAAATTGATAGACTAAAACATGACGATTTCTCGGCGATTGATGTTAAATCTTTCAACGTCCCTAAATCGAAGAAAAATGAAGTCAGAAAAATTCTTCAGGACACATATTTCGCTAACAAATCTGATTCAGTTGAAATGATAGTCGGTGGCCTCATCAATATGAATTCTGATTGCTCAGTAGTTGGACCAATAGCGATGTATTCAGAAATGTTTGCAAACAACACAGATCTGCCAATATTCCAATACATATTCGATTTTATCGGAAACAGGAACTTAGGGCGATTACTGACAAACAGCAGCTTAGAAGCTACAACAAATTTGGATGAATTGTTTTATATATTTGAATTGGAAAGATTACTTTTGCCGATGGACGAAAATGATGCGAGAATGACCACGTTCATGACGATGATGCTGACTAACTTTGCTAAGCATGGGTAAGTTTGATTTTTGAGATCTAGTGATAACGTAAATTACTCAAACTCAAACTTTCACGCTGTTTATCACCGAAGGGGTTGGCAGAGGTACCAATACTTCTGAACATCACGTGACATATTCACCTGGTGTTCAGATTGCCCGAGTTTTGCTTGAACAGAGTACTTGCTGATCACGTGATAGGGAACAGGCCTATCACCGTTTTGTACGAATACACCGTCACATGACTAAGTGCAACTCAGTCATGTGGATTTCCTCGAGATATTTTTCCTCACCGTTAACAACCATGAACTTGAACACTTGAACTGTCTGTCTATGTTGTGTCTTCAAATTAGTTCTAAGCAAACTGACCCATTCTTTCTTCGGATATTTTATATTATCAGTGAGTGATGTCGCAAGAGACCCATCACCAACTCTTTTTACTTCCTTTTATTAACAGTGGCTTCGGAATTTCTATTTCTGAAGCTTTGGCCACTCCTTTTTAAACGCCTAACACACGATCGGTTTCCGACCAACGACCATGTGTCCATTTATTGTAATTTTTTTTTAATGTAAATATTTGCATGCTAGCATACATAGTTAAATGTGATGGACCAATTGTAATAATGCAACATCTTAATTGTACCACATTTACGCAAATAAAATTGATTTTGATTTTGATTTTGATTTGGTCGGAACAACCGATTTTTGTATTTGTACTACACGGTCGGTGGTTGGAATCATCTTAAGCAGTTCAATGCGATTCCGACCAAGGCCGTTGACATCATCTAAATATCGGTCGGAACAACAGACTTCTACACGGTCCATTTTTATATCAACTCAACCAACGACACGTTGGTTGGTCGGTGATCGAAAACCGATCGTGTATAAGGCTTTTTAGGTCATCAATCGTATTATATGTTCTTGGATTTACTTTCATTTGAATTATGTAAACACTGGGCATCTTTTCTTTTCAGTACACCCACCCCAGATCCCGCCAACGGCGAATGGCTCCCATACCCGCACTACCTGGCCATCCTTCTGGAGCCACAGTACGTGGCTCCGCTGACACCCGACCGCGCCTACTTCTGGAAAACACTGTATTTGGAATATGGCGCTGATGTCCAACATTGAGCTAGGGCATATGTGTGCGTTGTTTAGGTTAGATTGGTTTAATACATTTTATACAAGGAAGTTTTGGAGTTTTATTTCATACATTTTACGTGCGAGAGTGAGGCTACAAAGAATAAAAATCCTTTCCTTGTAACTTAGTTAATGTTAAGAAACTATGTAGACGCCAATCATTAAGAATCTTCATTTTCATTTATCCGAGTTGACATCCGAAACACGCGATTCAAATTGAGATATTGCAATACCGGTCCCTACATAATGGCATCGAAGTAAAACATCAAAAAAAAATAAACTATCCAAGTAGCTTCCAAGTGATTCATCTAATCCCACTTGGATTTTATCTACTCGTATCAAAGTAAAAGCAACATCAACTTAAAAAAAAACAAGTTTTTCATAGATAGAACACTTGGCCACGTTGTGACGCATGGCTCCCATCCCCGCACCACCTGCCGTCCTGCTGCAGCCGCAGTACGGCGCCTACTTCTGGAAAACACTGTATTTGGAATATGGCGCTGATGTCGGCCATTGAACTGTGACATATGTATGCGTTAGGTTACATTAGTTTAATACATTTTATACATGGAAGTTTTGGAGTCTTTATTTCGTATTTTGCTAAATCATATCAAAATAAATTTAATTGATTATCAACTTTAAACTTACTGCGCGAAATCAAGTGAGTTTAATTTCGAGGATACTTAAATTTTACGGAATACAATAGACATATTCCGCCTTTGTGTATTATATAATATTAAACATGTTGTTGCTACCTCAATGCTATGGCATAATAAAAGTCTTACTTAGTTTGGGGTTAACTTGATCTGTATATAATATGTCCGTATAATATGACATGTCAACTACAGAAACTAAACAAAACACGTCTTACCTACATAAATCCATTAATATCTTAAAAATATATATCTTAAAATATTATAAAAAATGTCACACTCCGCAAGCGAACGCCATACATGGCAATCGTCTATACTAATATTATAAAGAGGAAAGGTTTGATTTTTTGTTTGTTTGTTTGAATTGAATAGGTTCTAAAACTACTGGACGGATTTGAAAAATTCTTTCACTGTTTTGATGCTACCCTATTCCCGAGTGAAATAGGCTATATTTCATTTTCAAAAAAATTAGGGATCCTTACGTAAACTTCAAAAATGTAACAAGGTGTTAAAGAAATACCAAAAAAAATCCTTACATCGCGTGCGCTGCGAAAACTATTGACAATAGAATGATGTACAACAATTTTATAGAACACATCATTATCTAAAAAACATGCCCCGACAGCATGTCTCTAACTATTATAGTTATCTTACAACAAGCGTCATTATATAAAATTATTTAAAAATTAAATTAAAATCCTGCTCTAGAAAAGGCTTTTTATTTGTACCTATCTAATCCTTATAAAAAAACGTATATATTATTTCAGACTACTTCAATACCCTTATCTTTTTGAATTATTCGATTTGAACATTCCGTTCGAAAGTTATTTCGAATTAAAAAAGTAGATAAAACTCCGCTCGATTAGCTATGCATAGTAAGTTGTTGCAGGCGTCACGAAGGGGTACGGGAGGCTGCTTATCAAAGAGTTAAAGCAAAATTTAATTGTAGCGACTATTATCACTGGCCCAGCAGCCGGTCAATTAGCTCATATACCGAGGATACCGATGATCCCAACTGATCTGCCAATTCCATTTAAACGGCTACAATTTCCGGTTAAAACATCTTTTGCTTTCACAATTAATAAGTCCCAAGGCCAAACCTTCAAATTAGTAGGGATTGACCTGCGAAAGAATTGTTTTACTCACGGTCAACTGTACGTTGGCCTGCCGCGGGTGGGAGCTCCTGAACATCAATTTATTTTGCTGCCCCAAAATACAACAACGTCAAATATTGTTTACAGGGAAGCTCTAACTCTATAAATTGAATGGCTTTTGATGTAATTACTCATTATGAAAAATAAAAAAATATATCTAAATATAAATACAAAAAAATATAACATACATACATACATATACTCACGGCTATAAATCCCTAGAAGGGGTAGCCAGAGCTAAGGAATCAGAAATTCCTCAGCCACTTTTGAAAGTTGTGTGGGGAAAAGATGGTGAAATAACGGTTGTTGGTGATGGGTCTCCAACCTCATCGCCCAAAAATCCCTCAAAAGCCCCAAAACCGTTAGTCGCCTCTTACGTACACCCACCGGAAGAAATGGGGTAGTGCTATTCTAAGCCGACACTACACAGCAAAAAAATATAACATAGCTTAAAACTTTAAAAAAATCATAATACAATAAAAAACAAAATGTTAATGATAATTTATGCCCGAGCGAAGCCGGGACGGGCTGCTATCTAAATATAAATACAAAAAAATATAACATACATACATACATATACTCACGGCTATAAATGCCTAGAAGGGGTAGCCAGAGCTAAGGAATCAGAAATTCCTCAGCCACTTTTGAAAGTTGTGTGGGGAAAAGATGGTGAAATAACGGTTGTTGGTGATGGGTCTCCAACCTCATCGCCCAAAAATCCCTCAAAAGCCCCAAAACCGTTAGTCGCCTCTTACGTACACCCACCGGAAGAAATGGGGTAGTGCTATTCTAAGCCGACACTACTAAGTGTTTTTTTTATATGTATTTACATTTTATAAAAGGTCAACTATAACAATTACATCATTTTAAAAACCAGAATAATAGGCATGATGACAAATTTTGAGAAACTGTTCTATAATATTTGGAAATATGTATGAATTGTAATAAACATAATATTTCTGCGGAAAATTTAGGTTTAGTACTTAAAAAATAATTTTTGATTCATAAATTTAAAATTTGCACCAAAACGCGTCAAAGTGTCATGGCGTCGCTTGCTTACGTCACTATAGAGTACAAGGAACATTTGGTATATGTAAACATTATCTAATTCATATTTAATTTAGACATTACACTAATTTTTACATTAAAACACGACTTCAAAAGCATAGAGTAGTAGTAGAGTATACGTCCATAAAAACTCATGAGAAGTTATATATTTTCGTTCCTTTCGATAAGAAATTAAGAAAGAAGTGGCTTTACACAGCTTTATTTTTGTGAAGATCACTTTGACGACAGTATTTCCTTTTTATTTTGTAGAATTTTGTTGCTAAATTCATTAAAATTTTAAAGAAGGAAGTAAACATTGATATACAAACTTTTGGAGGTTATGAAACTCTTACTCACTGTTACTTACAGTTATCAAATCCTTAATGTATGAGCTATTAAAAAGGTATTTTATTTCATTTTCAGTTACCAAATTCTAAATATGTAAATATTTAATTGCAAAAAGAAATATTTAACATAAACATAACCTCATTATTATAATATTGAATGTTATACTGAAATATGTACAATAGCTATTTATTTTTATGGTTTTAATAAAATAAATAGGTTTTAATAAATTAACTGTATAATACACAATACTTACATGGAAGTTTTAACATTTCTAAATTCTGCTGAACAGAAATCTTTGTTTGATGCCAGAAACGTTCCTAGCATTATCAAGTCGATTCTTGGTAAATTTGCGCTCTGGAAGCCTTTTTTAATCCTTATGGATGTTATGGAAATAACTGAATTTAGCGCAATTAATTTACACAAAAGAAATTGAAGTTAATAACGGCGTATTTAATTAAAAAACCGAACGAGTGTGTATTATCTTAAGTTATTCAAATGTAAACAAAGAGAAAGAACTCTAACGTGACGTCATGCGCTCTGATTGGCGTTCAACATTTCATGGCGGATTGCCGTATTCAGCGATTTTATTTTATCGATTATAATATTAATCTTGCTTTTAATCATGAAAAGAATCAGAGTCTTAGAATAGGGAATTTTCAATTCAATTCAATTTTTCTTAAATGGCCTTTGACCGTATAGGGAATTTTGTAACAATATACATGTAAAATATTGACACTTGGTTTGGCGGCTGTCACCGTATGTGTTGTGTAGTGTCAAATTTTAATTATTGTCATTTTGTAAACAATTTCATATTTAATAATTTATGATAAAATAATATTTAAGTGGAATAATAGCTTTATGTGTTGTTTCTCTTTCAGGTAAGTTAATTTGTTGTAATGAGCATGTAAAGTTAATTAGATGGGAATATTTTTTGTTAAGTGACCATAGATCAGTGTCGTTGCATAGCAACCTATTGATAGATCTGTTTACTGTTAAATAACTTTAATATATAAATGCCTTCAACTTGCATATCGTATTTTCCTTAACTTTAAATTACTTAATATGGTAGCAGAGCGAATAAATAACAGTGATCAGTGATAAATAAAAGTATCAACGATGCCGAAAACATCACTGCACATTGATCCACTTGGTCAAGAAAATTATGACACATGGGCTATGCAAGCCGAAGCTGTCTTGATAAAATCAAAACTTTGGAAATACGTTGAAACGCCCCTAGCTCAAGATGCATGTGCCGCAGATATCGAAGGAGACAAAATGTCAAGGTCTGAACTTATTTTGTTAATTGCTCCTTCTCAACTAAAAGACATAAAAAATTGCACAACTGCTAAGGCTCTGTGGGATAAATTAAAAGAAATCCATGCAAGTAAAGGTCCCGCTCGTAAAGCTTCTCTCCTTAAGTCACTCATACTCACAAAACTTGAAGGAAGCGATGTACGTGCACATTTGAACAAGTTCATGGATACGGTTGACAAATTGGCAGAAATGGATGTCAACATTAATGAGGATCTATTGACAATACTGATGCTTATAGTTTATCCTCTGAATACGAAAACTTTCGTGTTGCCATCGAGTCACGCGACGTCTTGCCAAAACCTGACGAACTTAAAATTAAAATAATAGAAGAGAGCGACGCTCGTCACCGCAACACTCAAAACGAGTACAACCCACAAACATATGGAGAAGAAAATGCACTCTACGCAACTTGTAAAATTTGTAAAAAGACTGGTAACAAAATCTTTCAGAAAAAGAAGCACAAAATTTGTTCTAACTGTTGGAAGAATAACAAACCAAAATCTAAAACCAGATTAACTGATGGTTCTTCATCTTTACTATATGCAGAAGAGTGTCATCTCATATCAAACAAACATGATGAAAACGACTGGGTACTTGACAGCGGCTGTACCTCTCACATGACACATCAATACGAATACTTTGAAAACATGAAGACTATATCGAGGAAACTGAATTCGCATCTGAAAACAACTCTACAGAAATCAAAGGAGAAGGCAGAGTTACCATGACGAACAAATATGGGAAAATTAATCTGGAAAATACTCTGTACGTACCCTCTCTATGCAAGAATTTACTATCCGTGCCGAAAATGACTGAACATGGAGCTTCCGTTACATTCAAAAATGACAAAGCTACTATACGCAACAAGAAAGGAGATATACTAATGACTGCAGTAAAGTCTGACAACAATGGTCTCTTTTATGTCAAGTCACCATAAATAGAACGGAACTATGCAGCAACGCCTGATACTTCAAACATAAAACAAGGCTCCATACAAGACTGGCATAGGAAACTTGGACACATGAATGACAAAGATCTTCACATGGCACTCAACAATGAAACATTGATTGGCCTGAACTTCAACAAAAACGAGACTTTGTCAGACTGCGAGATTTGTATTGAAGCTAAAATGACTCGAGTACCAAGCCCTCCACAAAGAACAAATCCCAGAACTACCGAACGCCTGGAGATTGTCCACAGTGACGTATGTGGTCCATTCACTCCTAGTAATGGTAAAAATCGATACTTTGTTACTTTCATTGACGATTACAGTAGATATTCAAGCGTCTACCTTATGAAAAATAAGTCAGATGTACTAGAAAAATTTAAAGAATACAAAAATGAAATGGAAAAGTTTACGGGCAACAAAGTGAAACATTTACAATCGGATAACGGAACAGAATATATCAACGCCAACTTTGACGCTTATTTGAAGGAGCACGGGATCGCACGACGCCTATCAGCTCCCTATACCGCTCATCAAAATGGAATTGCAGAACGCAAAAATCGGACATTGGTGGAAAAGGCCAGAGCCATGCTTATAGACGCAAAGGCACCAATTTATCTATGGGCAGAAGCAATAAATACTGCAAACTATCTGTCAAATAGAAGCATAAACAGTGCAATTGACAATAAAACACCATTCGAGAAATGGGTCTTAAGAAAGCCCTGCGTTAATCACCTTCATCCATTCGGGTCCAAAGCATTTGTTCTAAGAAAAGACCCTAGGCGTCGAAAATTTGATTCGAAAGCAATCCCTGGCATGTTTGTTGGATACTCAAGCACCAGCAAAGCATTTAGAATATATGTTCCATCCAAACGTAAGAATTTCATATCGAAAGATGTAAGAGTAGTAAAAACGAATTTTTACTCAAGCCCTATTAACAACTTTGATGATTTTGCATACACTAAAAACACTGACTGTAACCCGTATCAGAACCGAAGAAAACTCATATTGACATTGATGAGATTAGCGATGCTCACATAGAACAAGACGACTCTGAAGAAAACGTATGTGTTCCAGATTCTACACAACAGATTGAAAACATTCATGATGAAACTGAAAATGATGATGAACAAGAGGACTACTACGAAACATTTGATCATGAAGCTACAGCAGAACCTGAACCTTACAATCTCAGAGACAGATCAGCTTTACAACCGCCACAACGGTATGATGACTTCATACTGGCAGCTGTCGCTGAAATCGAAAATTCACCTGCAGACCCAGTGACTTACAAACAAGCATTGGACTCAGCTTATAAGGAAAAATGGTATGATGCCATGCTAAGTGAGATAAATTCACTAAGAGAGAACCAAACATGGGATTTAGTGGATTTACCAAAAGGAAGAAAAGCACTACCATGCAAATGGGTTTATAAACTGAAAACAAATCCAGATGGCTCTATTGACAAATTTAAAGCCAGAGTAGTAGTAAAAGGTTATTCACAACAACAAGGCTTGGATTACGATAAGACGTTTAGTCCCGTTGCTCGACTTAGCACTATAAGAGCAGTCATAGCAATTGCAGTAAAAGAAAATTTGAAATAACGCCAGTTTGATGTATCAACAACTTTCCTAAATGGAACAGTCCAGGAAGAAATATACGTCAAACAGCCCGAAGGTTTCCAAGATGGAACTGGAAGAGTTTGTAAACTCAATCGTAGTCTTTACGGTTTGAAACAAGCTCCGCGATGTTGGAACTCCTGCATTGCCGATTTTCTGAAAAGCAAAGGCTTTCAACAAAGTGAAGCTGACCCTTGTCTGTACTCCAGAATAAGAGGAAAATCCAAAGTCTTGATTGGATTAAACGTTGACGATGGACTCGTAGCGTCTAATACCACTGATGCTGGAGATGAGTTTATAGAAGAGCTCAAATCAAAATTTAAAATCACGACGAAAAATGCGTTCTATTTTTTGGGTATTGAGATAAAACCTGAAAAAGGTTTGTGAAAAAGGAAAAGTAACTCTTTGCCAACGAGCTTACCTACAAAAGGTTCTAGAAAGGTTTGGAATGACAAACTGCAAACCGGCACAAACGCCGATAGCGAAAGAAAACATTGAAAATCCAGAATCCAATCTCAATACTGTTTTCCCATACAGACAGGCTGTTGGAGCTATAACTTATTTAGCAGTGGGCACGAGGCCCGACATAGCTTATGCTGTAAGCAAAGCATCAAGAAATCTTGAGTCTCCAACTACACAAGACATTGCTTTGATCAAACGGATACTCCGTTATTTAAAAGGAACCGCAGACAAAGGCCTTGTGTATAGACATACGATGGATTCACCTAGCAACTTAATATGTTACTCGGACTCTGACTTCGCTGGAGACGAACCAACTGCTAGATCAACTTCTGGTATGGTATGCATACTCTCTGGAGCAGCTATCACATGGAGAAGTCAACGACAAACAATTGTATCACTGTCTTCAACAGAAGCTGAAATTATCGCCGCCAGTGAAACCGCACAAGAAATAATGTGGCTGAACACCTTACTTAAGGGTATAGTAGACTTGAAGAAGCCAGTGCTGTTCCTTGACAATGAGTCCGCTATAAAGCTGTCACACAACCCAAAGTATGAGTACCACAAGCGTACCAAACACATAAGGGTTAAACACCTGTTCGTGCGAGAATGTGTTGCTAATGGAGACCTGCAAGTGCGACAAGTAACATCAACTCGCCAACTGGCAGACATGCTGACGAAGCCTTTACTTGGACCAAGGCTGCTAGATCTATCACAAAGAATTGGCTTGAAGAAGACCTAAATTCTTTTAAAAGTTCCGAGGGTGTTAAGTGACCATAGATCAGTGTCGTTGCATAGCAACCTATTGATAGATCTGTTTACTGTAAAATAACTTTAATATATAAATGCCTTCAACTTGCATATCGTATTTTCCTTAACTTTAAATTACTTAATATTTTTAATAAAAGTTTTCAATCTCTTTCAGAGCAACAACAATCTTTTATTTCACTAGAAATAATACGTTATAAAAACACATCTACAGCTATTGCTGAAACTAAAAATGGAAAAAATAAGGTTTGAATTTATAATTAAAGCAAGCGAAGATAAAAAAAGTAATATAATGTGCGTTACATCATTAATGGATAAAGATAATAGTACGTTTTTATTACCAGAAAAATTACAACCAGTAACGTTACATAAAGAACTAATAAATACTTCAGCGTACAAAAAAGTGAAAGATTCAATACATCGGAGACATGAGAGCAGAAAAGTATGGATTTCGATAACTAAAGAATTAGAAGGTGTCTACATGGATGAGGATCATAATATACAATTTCAGGGATATTTGCTACAGGAAGATACACCTCAAACATCAGAATCAATAACCACTGGTGGTATTTCTGAAGATATATTAACAAAAATCCCCAAGAATTTTTCAGAAATTAAAAGTGACGTACCTAAACCACAGAACATAAAAAATACAATAGAGAAAATGGTTATCGATAAATTCAACAAAAAGTCATCAAATGTATCCCAGTGGATGGCTATCTTTGAGGCCGAATGTGTGCGTGTTGGAATTACACAAGATATTGGGAAAATTGAAGTCCTTCGGTTGTTTTTGGAAGATTCTTGTTTAGACTGGTATGGTTCAATGCTTATAAAACACACAATAGAATCAGATTGGTCGATATGGAAAAAAAGTTTTTGCGTTACATATGCAGACAAAGGATGGACCCCGATAAGGTATGCTATGTCATATAAATATAGACAGGGTACTTTGCTAGAATATGCATTGAAAAAAGAACGTCTTCTTTTGGAAATGAATAAATTTATGGATAAAACGACCCTCATTGACCTGATTGCTACTGGACTACCAAACTTTATAACAGACAAAATTGACCGAAATGATCTCAAGAAAACGGAAGGATTGTTTAATAGCATTCGCAGCTTAGAACATTTAGTAAACAAGAAGCCTGTTGAAAAGAACATGGGAAATTACGAAAAAAAAACAAAAGAAAAGGAAGAAAACAAGCCTTGCAAGATATGTGAGGAAGAAAATAAACCAAATCGATATCATCCGGAGTCAGTTTGCTGGTATAAGTATAAAAACAATTACAGACCAAAGAGAGACCAGATTGTCAGACATATTAATAACTCAGAATTAGAAGTAGAATTAAATGATATGAATCCAAAAAACTAGATATATCGCCATTAATAAAAGTTAAATTACTCATAAATGATAAAATAGAAGCATTAGGAATTTATGACTCAGGGTCAAATGTTTCCTTAATAAATTCTAATTATTTATATTTGAAAAATAATTTAACTAATAATAATAATAACCCGAACTTAAAAACTATTAATGGCGTAAAAAAATCAACGGGTATAGTAAATTTAAAAATAAAAATATACGATATGGTCCAATACATGAATATTTTTGTTATAGATAAAGAAAACTTCGACTATGATTTTTTGATAGGATTAGACTGCATAAAAAAAATTCATCTTATACAAAATGATAGACTAGAAATATTACAAAACACTTCATTTAATGAAGAAAATATAGTAACAATTCCTGGCTATACGGGTAAAAAAGAAATATTACAAAACAATTCATTTAATGAAGAAAATATAATAACAATTCCTGGCTATACGGGTAAAAAAGAAAATAAAGTTTATGATGAAACTAAAAACAAATATTACTCGTACACTGAAAATAAAAATGAGATAAACTTTAATGAGCACGTTAATGTTGATAATTTTAATATTACAGTAAACCACCTTAGCTATATGGAACGGTCCGAAATAGATAAACTGATTAACAAATATAAGTCACTTTTTGCAAAAGATAAGTATGATATTGGGATGGTAAACGGTTATGAAGCTCATATTGATTTATTAGTTGACAGATATTGTGCTAAAAGACCCTATAGATGCACTATTCAAGATAAACAGGAAATAGAACATCAGATATCAAAATTATTAGAAAAAGGTTTGATCGAAGAGTCTTATAGTCCTTTTGCTGCCCCAGTAACCCTAGCTTATAAAAAGGAAGAAGGAAAAAAAACTAGATTGTGTATTGATTTCCGCGAATTAAATAAAATAGTAGTTCCTCAGTCGCAACCATTTCCATTGATAGAAGACTTGATGGTGAAAACAAGAAACTGTAAATTTTATACAAAACTAGACATCAATTCTGCTTTTTGGGCTATCCCCTTAAGGCTCACAGACAGACCGAAAACAGCTTTCGTTACCCAAGAAGGGCATTACCAGTGGGCCTGTTTACCGTTCGGGTTAAAGACATCCCCGGCCATTTTCCAAAGAGTACTTAGTAGTATAATCAGAAAACATAAATTAACAGACTTTACAGTAAATTTCATTGACGATATTTTGATTTATTCAAAGACATTTACAGAGCATATAAAACATGTATCACTACTCCTAGAGGCCATTTCAAAAGAAGGATTTAGATTAAAATTTACAAAATGCGAATTCGCACAAGATTCAGTTAAATATTTAGGTCACATAATTAAAAATAATACGATTACTCCACTCAATGATAATTTGGTTGCCATTAAAGATTTTCCAGTCCCAAAAACACAAAAAAATGTACGTCAATTTTTAGGTAAAATAAACTTCTATGGAAAATATATACAAAATATATCAATAATATTAGATCCTTTACATAATCTTTTGCGTAAGGAAAAACCTTTCATTTGGACAGAAGAATGCCAAGATTCCTTTAATAAAATAAAACAACTTTTATGTTCAAAACCAATATTGGCCATTTTCAATCCAGAATTACCAATATATATTTACGCAGATGCTAGTATTCTCGGTATAGGCGCTGTACTTAAACAAACTCAAGTTAATGGTGAAGAAAAACCATGTGCATACTTTTCTAGGAAATTAAATGACACTCAAAAGAAAAAAAAGGCTATATATCTTGAATGTTTAGCTATAAAAGAAGCGGTGAAATATTGGGAACATTGGCTTATAGGTATGAAATTCACAGTTTTCTCGGATCATAAACCTCTTGAAAAAATGAACATTAAATCAAGACCAGACGAAGAGTTAGGAGATCTCACTTATTACTTATCTCAGTTTAATTTTGAAGTAGTTTATTCTCCAGGAAAATATAACATAGAAGCTGATACTTTAAGTAGGAATCCA
The DNA here is from genome assembly GCA_963576735.1 of Bedellia somnulentella. Taxonomy (NCBI): domain Eukaryota; kingdom Metazoa; phylum Arthropoda; class Insecta; order Lepidoptera; family Bedelliidae; genus Bedellia; species Bedellia somnulentella. The sequence continues at coordinate 3,998,107 of OY755198.1, forward strand.
GTATTAGAACCTAGTGATAATCTAATTGAAGGACGAAAACTAACAAATTTTATAAATCTATAAGATATTAAATCCGATCAAGAAAAAAATAAAAATATCGAAAAAAATAAAGACCGATTAGTATTAAAAAATAATATTTATTTTAAGAAAATACGAAAAAAAGAAAAAATTATACTAACAGAAGACTTTAGTAAAAAAATGATAAAAAATATACATTACTATTTTTGTCATTTAGGAACAGGACAAATGATAAAAAAAATACAACCATATTATACAGCAAAAAACTTAAAACAAAATATAAAGAAAATCTGCGATTCTTGTGAAATATGTATAAAAAATAAGTCGAGAAATAAAGACAAATTTGGTCTGATGTCTCACTTAGGACCGGCTACCGAACCGTTTGAAATAATGTCCATAGATACTATAGGAGGATTCGGCGGCTCACGTTCCACAAAAACGTACTTGCATCTCTTGGTTGACCATTTTACAAGATTCGCTTATATATTGACTTCAAATCTCAAAACGCAAATGATTTCATTAAACTTATACAAAAAGTATCTTTAGATCATAAAATAGGTATGATCCTAACGGATCAATACCCGGGAATTAATTCTAAAGAATTTAAAAATTCTATGTAAACAAAATATACCGATTGTTTTCACTGCAGTTAATGCGCCATTTTCAAACGGATTAAACGAGCGGTTAAACCAAACACTTGTTAATAAAATTCGATGTAGGTTAAATGAAAGGAAAAATAAAATTGCATCGACTACCGTTGCGCATGAGTGCACTGCACGCTATAATGAAACAAAATAAAATAAAAAAAAAATATCTTTATTAACATAATTATTTTAACAATGTACATGAACAATGGTTCCCGCACTAGGTTAAATCCTGTATTGCGGGTAACCTTACACGATAGTTTTTTAATTTAAACATATTATTATTATTTTTTAAATTAAGACTAAGTTTAACACTAAGAACCACACAGAAAAGCTATGTGAATATTACTACTAATTTATATATAAAAAATAATAGAAAAGAAACTTATAGAAAAGAAACTTAATAGAAAAGAATGTTATACTAATAGAATGAATATGTCTGTGTGTGCCGTGTGTGTATGGAGTGTGTGTGCGTGTGTGGAGTGTGTGTGTGTGTGTGTGTGTGTTTGTGTGCAAGTTTATTTTTGAACGATTAGTACGTCTTCAGTTTCATCATATGTCAAACTTTTCAAACATTCTGTTATCACTTTTTTTAATTCGTATCTACTCATATTTTTTATTTGCAACATTTTATTAAATTTATTATAAATATATCCTCCAAGAAATAACATAAATCTGCCAGAAAAAAATGTTCGCAGTTTAGGAATTTGAAAAATGTTACCAAAACCTCTTAAATTGTTTGATTGGTAGTCAATATTTCGGCTCTTTTTGTGCATTGTCATTAATATTCTTAGTAAGTATATTTTTCTCACTGAAAGTACATCCGCATCGCTATATAAATTTACTGTAGGATACATATAAGGCAAATTTAATCCTACCTTTAAAACAGCTCTCTGTGCGCGTTCCAACGGCAATAAAATGGTTTTAGAGCTTCCTCCCCATGTGTCAATGCAATACGTTAATTTAGAATCACACAGAGCATAATAAACTATCTTAAAAGTATGAGAATCAATGACATGTCGCAGATTTTTGAACACAGCGATAAGTTTACGAACTCTCGAGGTGAGTAGTTCTATGTGTGGTCTAAAAGTTAGGTGACAGTCTATAATAACTCCCAAATATTTTATTGTAGACGTTCTTTCGAGCTTAGGACATTTACAGAGTACTGCTTGGTTACAGTTTATTTCGTGCGCTACAATGTTAAGGTCACTGGAAGGCTGAGTATTTTTACGAATGCTGAATGTGAGATATTTGGTCTTGTCACTATTTAGGCTAAGTAAATTTGTGGCCATCCAATCAGAGACTGAATCAAGGCCTTTTTGTGCATATTGTCTCACTGTTTGCCAGTCATCACCCCAAAATACTAAAGCTGTATCATCTGCAAACGTAAAAATACGGCCGTGCTGCAGCTTCATTTCACACAGGTCATTTATATAGAGAAGAAATAGCGTCGGGCCAATTACACTTCCCTGTGGAACACCGTAAGTAACCTCAATAGGGTCGCTAAGTGTGTCACCTAACTTTACTGATTGAGTTATTTGTGTCAAGTAATCTGCAAATAATTTTAATTGGTCTCCCCGAATACCGTAGCTTTCTAATTTTTGAAGTAGGATGTGAATAGATACGGTATCAAAGGCCTTTGCCAAGTCGATAAAGATACCGAGACACTTTTTACCTCTATCCACATCACTAACTATTAGGTTCGTGAGCTCAGCGACTGCATCTGCTGTGGAAATACCTTTGCGGAAGCCATATTGATTGGATGACAGTATATTTTTTGATTCCAGGTACTTTAGTAATCGACTATTCATTAGCTTTTCAAGTATTTTAGAAACTGTTGAAAGAAGAGATATTGGTCTATAATTTCCGTACGATCGTTTATCTCCATTTTTATAAATAGGCGTTATAAGGGCTTGTTTAAGAATTTTAGGGAAAATACCATTTGAGAAAGATAAGTTTATCAAGTGAACCAGGATTGCATTCAGTTCATGTTGGTTTTTTTTAAATATGGCGGATGATATCATATCATGGCCTGTGGAGTATTTGTTATTGAGACTGTTGACAGTACTGGCCATTTCTGTCATATCTGTTTCAAGCAGAACGAAAGAATCAATTGTATTTCGTATAGGACACGTTTGTTTTGACGGTTTTGGGCATTTTTTTATTATATCATCTGCGAGAGATTTACCAACATTAGAAAAATATTTATTAAAATTTGTGGCTGCTGATTTTGGTGACTCATTGTTGAAAAAGTGGTCGAGTGACTTTGTTTTCTTTGGCTTATAATTAGTGAGGGTATTTATGACTTGCCAAGTTGCTTTTATATTATTAGCTCTGGCCTTTTCTAGTTCACTTTTTTCATAGATAATTTTTAATTTACGCAGTAAGGAATTGCAAAAATTTCTGTATCTATTATAGGTCGTTTTAAGAACAAGGTTACTAGTAGATTTTTTTAGTTTTTTGTGCAACATATCACGGTTTTTCATACAGCGTAGTAGTCCGGGTGTTATCCAAGGTTTTATAGGAAGTTTACGTCGTGTCAATGTTTTTGTAATTGTGTTATTTCTTACAATATCACTGAGAGTATTTACGAAACGCTCTGTGGCAGCATTACATTCGTTTTCTAACATTACTTGACTGAAATCTGTTTCTTGTATAGCTGTAGTTATCCCGGAATAGTCAATTTTCTGTATTGTGTTGCTTAATGATTTACGCGGCCTAAAGGACTCGATACACAAGTATATAGTGCTGTGATCAGTCAACGTGTTTTCTATTACCAATATATTTACGACGTAATTAGATTTTAATAAGACATGGTCTAGACACGCGTCAACTCTAGTAGGATAAGTATGTCCTGGCAAAAGTCCATGAGTAGATGTAAGATTTAAATAGTCTTCAGCGTGGTTATTTAAAGGATTATTAATTATGTTAATATTAAAGTCACCCAACAAGAAAATGTTTTTGAATCTAGTAAGTGAAGTTAGCAGAGAATCGAGTGAATTTATAAAATTATCAGTACTTAAAAAACTGGGTGAGCGATAAATTGATATAATTGCTACAGTATTATCAACAATTGTAATAAGACAATTGCCATCTTTTATCTCCGGTTCGTAAGTATAATTATTAATCCCTTTCCTTGTGTAAATACGAGTAACGACACCATCATTTTGATTATTGTTACGTTTGGTAGCAAAACTGTCATATCCATTTATGATTGGTAAGTTGGAAGTTTTCGCTAACCAGCACTCAGTTAGCACAATAATGTCGGGGTCAGATTTTATTCTAGCTATCAGTGTTTGTAGCCCGGACATATTGCAATTTATACTGCGTATGTTCTGCGATAATATTTTCAGTTTTTGCCGAGGGTTTACATACGTAGTAACATATTCTGGGGTGCATTTGTATGCATTTGCAACTGTCAGATTATCTAGGTCATTTGAGACTTGAATAATATTATTATCTAGAATTTCCAAATGTAAATATAAATATCATTAACATTATGTCACGATTTATTTGCAAATGCAGGACAAAACTGCAACTTAATAATTTATGGGCAACATAAATATAATTTGTATAATTATTATCTTTTATTTTAACTTCGTTTTTAAGTTTGTATATACAAAGAAAGAATTCAAAACTAAAGACATGTGTGTAATATGTAAGTGTAAAGTGTATTATTTTTGTTAGGTGTAATAAAATGCTATCAGAAGGTAATAACTGTATATGTGTGATAGTAAAATGTAGGGCACACAACAGCCAACAAGTGTAGTAAAAAATTACATTGGAAAATATTACGAGAAAATGACCTAAAAGTATTTGAGTCAAAAAAAGACTGCTCTCTAACCTAACACTAGATATTAGAGGGTCCCACTCGTTGATCCAGTTCATCCAGTGATCGTACAGAGATTGCTGGGGAGCCTTCAGATTTTCGAACAAGTATTGTACCATTGTTAGTCCACACATAATGAAAATTATTCTGCTTCGCTCTGGTCCTTGAACAAACAGAACACACAGTCACCCCTAAATATTTAATGGAAGGGAACATAATTAATTCATTGCCTATTGAATTAAAGGATTATAATGCGAACAATACGCTAATACAGGATAGGAAAATAGCTTTAGAAAACAGCATAAAATCACACGACTATAATAAAAAAAAATTGATAAAAATAGAATATATAGAGATTTTAATGTTGGAGATTTGGTTTATGTTGAGAACGGAAATAAATTAAATCGGAAGAAACTAGATGAGATAAAAATAGGTCCATATGAGATAATAGAAAAAATATCAAATTCAATTTATAAACTAAATACAGGTCATAAAAAAAGTGAATCTAATATTTTTCATATAACGAAATTGTTACCATTTTTTGATCAAGTGTAAACTAATAACAATATCTGATAAAAATATTTAAAATATATAATTCGTAGGTTCCTACTCGGTTAGGGGGGGAGATGTAAAATATTGACACTTGGTTTGGCGGCTGTCACCGTATGTGTTGTGTAGTGTCAAATTTTAATTATTGTCATTTTGTAAACAATTTCATATTTAATAATTTATGATAAAATAATATTTAAGTGGAATAATAGCTTTATGTGTTGTTTCTCTTTCAGGTAAGTTAATTTGTTGTAATGAGCATGTAAAGTTAATTAGATAGGAATATTTTTAATAAAAGTTTTCAATCTCTTTCAGAGCAACAACAATCTTTTATTTCACTAGAAATAATACGTTATATACACACAAATTATTTCAATGAAATTTACTTGTTGTCATCATGCCTATTACCATAAAATTATATATCGGATGAAAATATTATTAATCTATGTCTGGCTTGCCACTTGTAGCAGATAAAACAAACACAACAGCTAAAATCAGACATTCAATGTCGGAAAGTATGAATACTGTAGTAATATTTACGAATTACATAAATCTTACTCGAAAAAAAGTTCAATGTACAATACACTTATAAAACGTACACTTATAAATACATTATAAATACATACGGCTATAAATCCCAAGAAGGGGTAGCCAGAGCTAGGGAATGAGACATTCCTCAGCCACCTTTGGAAGTTGCGTGGGGAAAAGATGGCAAAATAAAGGTTGTTGGTGATGGGTCTCCAATCCAACCGCATCGCCCAAAAATCCCCTAAAAGCCCCAATACCGTTAGTCGCTTCTTACGTACACCCACCGGCAGAAATGGGGTAGTGTTATTCTAAGCCGACACTACACAGCAAATCACTACACTTATAAATCTTATGCAAAAAACATTTATAAATTATCATGCAAATGTCCTCAGCGGGGATTATGTTCGATGATTGTAGCTATACCAAATCCATTTTAAATCGGTTCAATCATTTTAAGGTTGTCTGGAAAAGATGGCTTTTAGTGATAAGTCCACCAATTGCACTTCTATTTAGGAACACAATCAATGTAAATTGTTTAGCTGTGATATACAATAAAGATGCTTAAAATCATTATTTAAAAAAAAAACGTTGGATTTATTGCTGTTACATATATTCGAAATAAGATATTTTACATATTTTCAATGTAAGATATTTTTTGCTTAGAATAGCACTACCGGTGCACGGTCCGGTGGGTGTACGTAAGAGGCGACTAACGGATTGGGGCTTTTAATTGATTTTTGGGCGATGTGGTTGGAGACCCGTCACCAAAAACATTTATTATTACCATCTTTTCCCTAATCAACTTCCAAAAGTGGCTGAGGAATTTCTCATTCCAAAGCTCTGGCTACCCCGTTAAGGGATTTATAGCCGTGAGTATATGTATGTATGTATACAATAAAGAGTTTTCTTGTAAAATGTTTCGCTGTGATATACAATAAAGAGTTTTCTATTCTATTTTCTCATTAACCAAGTGACCAAAAACGTAAATAAGGTAATTACTGATGTTATCGCGTTACTATATACTTGCAAGATTTTTTCCAATTTTTTGCTGATAAAATTATAAAAATCAACACATACAATATACAATTGATTATATTAGATACGCCACTTTACAAAGCCTATTATTATTTACTTTATAAATTATGAGAATAACAATTTTGATACGTATTTTTGTGATTATTTATTATTTCAATAGTTTTATTTTAGATTCAACTTATTTTTTTAATATTTATACATGGATCAACCAACGGAATACATATAAATTTACACAATAATCCTATAACGCGGAAAAAATATATAAAAATAAATTATTTAGGTAGGAAGTGTAACAAAACAAGAAACAAAAATAGAGGAAAGAGGTGTAGAAGTACATAAAATAATGCCAATAAGTTTTGTTACAACTATCAATTGGAGACATTACCATACAGTTGAACACTTTACTATAATGTGGCGAACCAAGCTAAACATTATGATTATGTATGAAAGGCAAGTGAATATACTTATTTTTAAAAACACCATGTATTATCTATTAGAACCAATAGGTAATACTGAAGCCAGCCTGTGTCTCATGACACTTTATTAAATACAAAAACAACACATTGGAATGGAAATAGATCCAATAGTGGTAACTTTTGACTAAAGTCTGATTTTTTATTTCAGTCAGTAAACTGACAGGTGCAACTGTCACTAACTAAATATACATGAACAAAAAGATGTATCAGTGACAGTTGCACCTGTCATTTTACTGACTGAAATTAAAAATCAGACTAGGTATTATTTAACGTATCCTATCTTATCATATTATGTATTTTTGATCGTTTCTGCTCTGAAGAAGTTAATAACTTAGTATTTTTATTAAAACTACTGTATTATTAAAACATTTAAAATCTTTCCACGTTACACTTCCAGAAAGATTGATTTTGCTTTACAATATTTTACAAAACACAATGCTACCTTAATTAGGATTACTTATTATTAATTACAACTATATACTCATGGCGAAAAGGCACTTAAAAACTACTAGTCTTCCATATTCGATTTAAATGATGGCGACATCTCACTCTCACATTTACTGAAACTTAAGCATTTATCCTAAAACTGCGTTTAATTTAGACTAAAACGTACTATACTAGTCGTTAACCTATATTTTTTTTATTAAATCTCTTTGTTAAGGCACGTCTTTGTACAATAAGCTTGGATATCACTCTAACGTAATCGATACATCAAAGTTATTAAATTAGATTAAAAATTACAATCAGAAAAGTTAACATAGATAGTTGACATCATTCAAGTAAAGTCAATACTCAAATTATACTTTGACAGAGTAGATACCATTCATGAAAACCCTTCTCATACAACAAGTATGTTATAGATTTGTCAAAATATCACGCCAGACCAAAAAAGCAACAGCGCCATCGCCGCCATTTTGAAAAAACGGACTTTAATAAATCCGTGAAAATCATTTCAATCACCCAAAATTTACACAATATTTTTCAGCTCGAATCACTCTCAGTATCGCTTTCAGTTGACTCTCGTTTATTTTTGTGTTTCTTCTTGTCTTTATGTTTGTCGTGGTGTTTTTCTCTGTGCTTATGTTTTGGGCTCCTTTTCGGGCTGTCCTTGTCCTTGCGGACCTTGTGGTGTCAAATGCCCGAATCGTCGGTCGTGTGATGAATGTTATTCATGGATTCCTCTGAAGATTCCGATTTGTGCTTCTTCTTTCCTCTGAAATAAGAATGACAATTGAATCAATAAAACTATATTTGGGTAATATATTCCATCAAGACTTGTGTTGAAATACGCAATGTTCCGAAAATACCCGGCGAAACAAAAGCTGCACTTTTCGAATACACCGCTAAACTAAGTTCAATTCTTCAATTAGACATGGATATTTCGAGAATGGCGCGTGATGTCTACAGGCTCCCATCCAGAAAAGACAGGACTTCTTCCTCTATTTCCATCGAATTAAGTAACACTATGATCAAGTCAAAACTACTGGATGCAATAAAAAAATATAACCAAACCCACTCTGAAAAGTTGTCAACTTTCCACCTCGGCATTCTACAAGCCCGGCAACCCGTTTATGTTTCAGAACTATTAACACCTAAACTTAAAAGACTCCTCTTTCTGGCTAAGGACTACGCTAAGTCGGCTAACTATAAGTTTGTATGGCCCTCTAATGGTCGTATACTTCTGAGAAAAGATGAAGGCCAATCATATAAACCACTTAAAAATGAAACAGACCTAAATGAACTAAAGAAAAGAGATTCAAACACTACATGACTATGTTTGTGTATTATATGGATTTTTACTTTTGTTTTACGTTTTGGTGGAATCTTGCTATTCATATTGGACTTGTCATCACTCACAAAATTTACAATTTACAATATTATCTTTTTCCTATGTTTTAATTTAGTTAAAATATTAATAATAAATAATTCTTCAATAATATTCCTCATAAAAAGAGTACTATTCATAATCTTCCCTTATTTTTCATACCGTAAAAATGTATGTGGTAAAGCATTTTTTATAAAAAAGCATATAAGTTTCTCTGTTATTCGATATAGTATTTCTCAAATGTGTCTTAAATTATTTTTATTGATATTACCCAAGCACTTTAAAAACCTTATTATAATAGTTCCTTTGTTGCATCTCAATTCCTATCGCGATGTAATGAACTGTAATTGTGTAGTAAATACGCAGATTTATACCTCAAAGTTAAACCTTTATTGTTATTATATGGATACTGTTCAACACTTAGGTATGATAGGCCAAATTGCGTATACTGGCATTTCTCTAAGAAAAGCTATAAATTATGATATAAGATTATTTTTAAGTAACATTGTTGTGGTTAATTATTATCATTACATACAATATGTCCGCGAATTACGCTCTCGTTGCCACATTAAATGTATGCATAGAGTTACTAACCCCTTAACACAGTTCTTTTACGACTTTTTTGACATATTATTTATTACTTCAGTACAACTTTTTTATCACTTAACTTTTATATCTAACAATAAAAATGGGTTGCACAAATGACTACTTATCAAAGGAGTTAGACTCTTTTGAGATATCAAAGGCTATTAAATGTGACATTTCGGAGTGTCACACATTACATGAATACAAATCTAGTCTTAACATTATATCACAAAATATTCGAAGCATTAAAAAGAATTTTCCTGATTTTCAAGTTTTACTGTCGCGACTTAAGCTGGACATGGATTTAATTGTTTTCACAGAATGCTGGCTTAAATCTAACCCTTTTATTGAAAGTTTAAATGGTTTTTCCCTTATAACAACTACAAACAATGTACGACAAAACGACGGAGTAGCTGTATTCATTAAAGATAATGTTTCCTTTTCCTATGAAGAACCGAACATACTAGAAGCCAACTCTTTATTGATAAAAATTAACTCCGATACTGTTATACTAGCGATCTATCGTTCACCTTCCAAAAAAGATCCTAACCCATTCATAAATTCGCTTGGTTGTCTCCTTAATTCATTAAGCACATACACAAATATAATACTCATTGGAGATATAAATATTGCTATAAATCATGAGAAAATATTAAATGATGGTGAAAATTACCTCACTGTATTGGCATATCATGGATTACTCCCAACCCACACTAATATCACCAGAAGAGAGAGTGGTACCTGTCTAGATCACCTTATGTTAAAGTCTAAAAATTCCTCTACTACTTTCCTCGTTGAATCTTCCGTTACAGACCATGACACTATTGTTTTCTCCCTATCGTTGTTAAATAAACCAGCCTATTCTACCACCAACACTATCAGATTAGATTACGAAAATATCAAAAAAGAAATAGAATTTAAAGACTTCAGTGAAATATGCCGGGAAAGTGATCCTAATGTGGCCATGACAACTCTTACAACAACATTGACTAATATGATTAATAAAAACACAGAAATCAAAACTTTAAGTAGACGCAAGAAAATAATTAAACCCTGGATAACGCCCGGCTTGCAAAAATGTATAGCTAACCGCGACAGTATGCATCATCGTTTGAAAAAAGAAAAAACTAATGAAATACTAAAAATAACTTATAATAGGTATCGTAATTACTGTAACTCACTACTAAGAAATATTAAATTAGCGTACGAACAAAATCAATTAAATCAGGCAGGTAATAATAGTAAACAACTTTGGCAAGCAATTAAAACAATTAGTAATAATACCACTAAGAAAACCAACTCTAAGAACCTACTAAAAGCTTATGATTCTCCTGTTGAAGGCGTAAACAAGGTTAACGACTATTTTACGTCTGTCGGTAAAAACCTGGCTGAAAAAATTTTACTCAAAAAGTCTTCTAACTTTAACAATCGTGGCTTGAAACGGAATCGAAACTCATTAGTCATGCTTGATACGGATGAACAAGAAGTTTCATCTCTAATCTCCAGTCTAAAAAATGCATGTTCAGCTGGTTTTGACAAAATAACAGATAAGATTTTAAAAGACTCTAAAGAAGTTCTTAGTCCAGTCCTATCTAGCATTTTTAATAATTGCCTGAGAAATGGTGTCTTCCCGGATAGTCTAAAACTTTCAGTTATAATTCCAATATATAAGAGCGGTGATACTAACTGTGCTGAAAACTTTAGACCTATATCTATATTGCCAACTTTATCAAAAATTTTAGAAAAAGTCCTTAACTCAAGGCTTACCAATTTTCTAGATAAATATAATATATTAGACAATAATCAATTTGGTTTTAGACGTGGCAAGTCTACAAATGATGCAGTTCTTGAAGTTACAAATTTTATAAGTCACACTTTAGACAAAGGCAATAAATGTTTGGCCATTTTCATAGATCTCGCCAAAGCTTTTGACACAGTTTCGGTCCCTATACTATTGGAAAAGTTGGAAGCAATTGGAATACGATCTAACTCTTTACAAATATTCAAAAGTTATTTAGAAAATAGACACCAATGTGTAAAAATTGATCAATACATTAGTAATGCTTCACCAGTTAATTTTGGAGTACCACAGGGCAGTATTTTGGGCCCTATTCTATTTAACATATACATTAACGACCTCTTAGAATCCTACACTACAACTGATAAGATAGTAGCCTACGCGGATGATACGGTTTTACTTTTTACTGCAAAAACATGGATTGATCTATTTGACAAGGCGCAGAGAGGTTTCAATAAAGTTACAAACTGGCTACAACTAAATATACTGACAATAAACGCTGATAAAACTAAGTACATGACCTTCAGTATTAACAATAATAAAAACGCAGAAAGTCAAATTAGTGCATTGAATCCGATCAAAGCTCACTCCTGTGAGTTGTTAGAAACCACCTGTAATTGTTCCTGTATTCAACCCACGCCTTCTTTTAAATACCTCGGAATAACGCTTGATCCTCATCTTAATTTTAAAAATCATGTCAAGACTCTGTGCTCCAAAATAAGAAAATTAATTTATATATTTAAAAACCTAAGGCGCGTATGTGGCGGTCCACTACTTAGAAACATTTATATTGCACTCTGTCAATCAGTAATTTCTTATTGTATACTATCTTGGGGCGGGGCTTATAAAACAACGCTTAAAGAACTTGAGGTGGCTCAAAGAGCGGTTCTAAAAGTTAGCACTTTTAAGCCCCTACTGTTCCCGACACGAGAACTTTTCTCATTTTGTCAGGTCTTGACAGTGCGACAACTCTACATTAAAGCAGTAGTTATGTTTCAACACTCAAAAACACATATAGAAGAAACAAAATTAGTAAAAAGGAGAAAGGACATATTTCAGTCATGCAAGCACCACACAACATTTGCGAAAAAATTTATTACTTTTACAGGACCACATTTATATAATAAAATAAACAATGAACTAAATATAATAATATGTACTAAATCTACGTGTAATAAAATTATAACGAACTGGTTACAACAGCTGGACTATGACCAAACGGAGAATTTACTTCAGAGAAACTAATTATCACTTATCTGAAATTACCTCTGTTATTGAACAAATCTCATAGGTGATTAGACTTTTATATATAATTATATATAATTATACACACAAACTGTACTCAAATATAAACTCACATAAGTTTTATATACTATCCTATTTTTTTTCATACTATGTAGTGTAAACTCTATTTATGACTCTATTGAATGCGATTTACTTGTTCCCCTTTAAGTACCTATGTACATAACTGAGACTAACAATTTTCGGACATATTGTATGTGATGAATAAGTATATTGCTCTTAATGTAATAATGTAATGTATTTCTTTAAGAAGAGCGTCTTCCCCTGAGATACAGGCTTTGCCTAGTTCAGGGGTGGACAAACCATTTACCCTAGAATAAGAAATTACACTTAAGATCAAACTTTTGTAATATATATAAGAACTTCTTGTCAATAAAGAATTATTATTATTATTATTATTATAACAATATGTAGAAGTAAAGGAAAATAATTAAAATCTAACAAACAAAACTAAATTGATGTATCTTGAATGTTGACTCATGATACCATTGAGGTAGAATACAACTGAAAATCACGTGTCATTCTATTTTATTCTAGCTGCGCTATAACGGCAGGCCTGTCGCTGATTTGTACAAATTCTCTCACAAGTAAGCAGGCAGGCCCTATTATCCTTAGTTTTCATAAATATAAAATAATTCATTAATCACTTATTTCAAAATAAAAAGATAAATCTTTGTTTTTTGAACGTCAAATTTCAACTAAGTACTAAGTTTACTTCGGATTCGGAAGGTGTTTTGTTACGAGAAGAACCCGTAAGAAACTCGTCAACACACATCTTTTTTTACGTCCATTACAATTTTGGTGTTAGTCCGGAAACATCCTGCACAGAGCCCTGATGCCACCAAGCCACTTCATCATTAATGTAATCATTGACAGTGTAATAGGCTTTCGAACTAAGATTTCTTTTAACTACTGCTTTGAATTTTGTTTCTGATAAACTTAAAATGTCCTCAGGTATTTTGACAATCTGTATTTAGGTATTGATATGTTATTGTTGTCTCTCAGATTTCGAATATGTCTGTCACTATTTTTTACAAAAGACGCCTGATTTTTTCTTACATACATAATTTTTTCATAAATATATTGACATGGCAGCGTCATTATATTTATGCATACATACATACATATACTCACGGCTATATTTCCCTAGAAGGGGTAACCAAAGCTAAGGAATTATAAATTGCTCAGCCACTTTTGGAAGTTGAGTGGGGAAAAGATGGTAAAAATAAAGGTTTTTGGTGATGGGTCTCCAACCGCATCGCCCAAAAATCCAATAAAAAGCCCCTATACCCTAAGTCGCCTCTTACGACACCCGTGGGTAGAAAGGGGTAACGACATTCTAAGCCGGCACTACACGGCATGTTTTTTATGGTTATTCATTATATTTATGGTTATAAACAATTCTCTCAGGGATATATATACTAACATACATTAAAATCAATATAATAATATAATGGTGTAGGCCCGATTCAGAATTCAAATCAATGACTTTTGTTATCACAGGTGGAGCTCATTTTAACTGTTATTTGAGTGAGTGTTAAGTAATTTACATATATTCTCACTTCTAGGAATATTAAAACAGGGGCTTTCAGAAGTTACAGAGCGTCAAAATTGGCAATTCCTTAGATACTTTTGGAAATACCGTTGGACAAAGATGATAACAATAAAGAAACCAACATCGTCCAGCAATCATTTAAAATTCTTATATTAGTTATATCTACTACTACCGCTTAGTCACTTCATACGACACCGATGGAAAAAACTGGATGTGTGCAACACTAAGCTACTAAATATTAAATATAACAGTTTTTCCTCTTATTTTCCCCACCCATCTTTTCCCCACGCAATTCCCAAAAGTGGCTTAGGAATTTCTGATTCCTTAGCTCTGGCTACCCCTTCAAGGGATTCATAGTCGTATATGTATGAATGTATGTATAGGAGTTTTTTTTTTGAAAAAATGTGACAGAATTAATTAGTAATACAAAGTGAACAAACAGAGGAAGCTCTTCAACGTACCCTTTCTTCTTGCTCGTCTCCACACCATGATCCTTGAACAACTTGGCGATTTCCAGTTCCCGTATTTCATCATTGTCAGTAAGAATTATAGCTCTGTAAATAAAGTACAAAAACAATTAAATATTCATGTTTAAACTGTTCATATTGGCCATCGATAGTCTCTGCCTACCCCTATAGGAACGAATAGCGAGAGCATATGTAAATACAAATTTATGTATTTAAATTGTATAGGATAGCCCAGCGCAATTAGATCTAAAAGAGAATCTCATCTCACCACGTCGAATATACCCAAAAGGTTAGCTATGATTGCGCAATTAGTTGTATTTAAAAGAAGTAGATTAACTGATTCGTGCATGTTTTACGGCACTAAATAATTTAAAAAAAAATTTCATGATTTATTTAGGCTTAGATTACCATATAAAAACACAGCAACGTACCTTGTTCTATTGTAATTTTTGGTTATTTACTATAGCAGAGAATAAATAACCACTACAAAACACAGTAAATACCAAAATAATTGGAATTAAACTTTTTAAATTGCGGTACGGTCAGCAACATAGTCACTTCACCCCATACCTTTGTATGCTAGAACTAACTGAAAGTTTTTCAAAGGGTTTCCATTGAGTCGTGGTCACCTCTTCTTTTTTGGCCAATCAAATTAAGCATCGATTTTCCACAATCTTGGTTTTTTTTATTGACATTGCAACACAATATTTTTGAAGTCTTCGAAATCAGAAACTGATCGCTTTCTAGTAATTTTTGTTCAATATTACCGTGAACGGAATCATCACTCATATGAGTGTGACCGTTTGTAAGATAGCAGCAATATGCAGCAATCAAAATTATTCTACACCGCTCCATTCTCTTTAAAAACAGTAAATTACGCTTGCAAAAATAATTACATCCAGTAAAAGGCGGCCAAGAGCGAGATGGACTCGCTAATGAAGGGTTCCGTAGCAGCAGGTAGGTAACATAGTAATATACAAGTTTAAAATGTTTAGTTTAAAATGTTATTTACTTATCACTGATTTACTTTAAGAAAACAATGGTTCACGTTTTATGCGTAAGGCCTGTGATAATAAAATTATTGTTATATATTTCAGTGAAATTAATAAATTATTTAAGTAATTTGATTAATGACGTTTAAAAATAGAACTACTGGCTAGATCTCATTCAAACCAATTTTCGTTAAGTAGTTTGTATAGTAATACACATCATATATTTTTTTCAGTTTTATCATGCCCATATTTTAGAAGTTACGGGGGGGGGACTCACATTTTACCACTTTCGAAAAGTCTCTCGCGCAAACTATTCAGTTTTGAAAAAAATGATATAAGAAACCTCAACATCATTTTCAAATACCTTTTGATAGATACCCCACCCCACACGTATAGGTTTGATGAAAAAAAAAATTTTGAGTTTCAGTTCTATGTATGGGGAACCCTAAAAATTTTGGTTTTTTTTTCAGATTTTATTTTAAAATCTTAATGCGGTTTACAGAATACATCTACGCACCAATTTTCAATAATGTAGTTCTTATAGTTTCGGATTAAACTGGCTGTGACATACGGACGGACGGACGGACGGACAGACAGACAGACATGACGAATCTATAAGGGTCCCGTTTTTGCCATTTGGCTACGGAACCCTAAAAACGTGCTCTAGCGCCGATGCGACGAACGGCGACAAGTAGCTACCGCATCCCCCGATGTACCTGTAGCCACCTCCAACGAATACCGTGCGGAATCCGTTTCGCGCCAAATTGAAATTTCGTGAAATTTAGGTTTAAATGTTGACGCGCATGTGCTTTACAGTTAAATTTGTGGGCATCATCATCGTTTTTCAAGCATAATCCCCATATAGGAAACCCAGCAAGTCTCATTCACAATTAATAAAAAACAGTAAGACTCGCGACTTACTCTGTTTGATTTTGGTAACTGTTCCTTGCTGCGTTTAGTTTTTGGGGATCGCTTTTTCACAAGTGGACTTGCTGTGTTTTTCATTTTTTTATCTCGAAGACTAGAGCCTCTTTTGATGAACGGGTCTTTGCATCTTGTAGGGACTTGCATTATTTGTAGAGTGATGTTAATACCTAGATTTTGAGGACCATGTGCCATACTGCTTTTCTTTTTGGGACAGCCGACTTTACTACACTACTACACTACTCTTGTGTACACTTTTTGTCTTGAAAGTTAACCTAAGTAATAACTAAGTAAAAATTAAAGTTACGGTATGAAAGATACATAAATTCAAGACTATATAATCTAAAGAAAAATATTTAAATTTTTGCCTTTTGCCTCAGCTTCAGAATTCGAAATTCAAAAGCAGCTTTTGAAATTTGAGTGGGAAAAAGATCTTAAAATAAAAGATGGCGGGTGATGAATCTCGCGCCACACCGTCTAATGATGACATACTAAAAAGACTATATGTTTCAGGAATTCCTATGATATGGCCGTTAAACTGTATAATTCCATAAGTGACGATTTGAAACAGATGAATCTAATTAAATTCAAAACAAAACTGTTTAATTATCTTGTAGTAAATTGTTTTTATAATGTGAATGATTTTTTCAACATATGTGACATTTAAAAATTATATTTGACATGACCTATTTCCTCAATTTTAATTTCTTACAGATCCACAATCTTATCTTGGCCGGTAAGGGCTGTCACTGTCATCGATATTAGTATTGCCAGTAAATAAAAAATAACCTTTATAAGGGAAATAACTTTACATCATACAGGCTAATTTATTTATGTATTGAATTGTCTTAATAAAACAATTTATAGTGTCGGCTTAAAATAGTACTACCCCATTTCTGCCGGTGGGTGTACGTAAGAGGCGACTAACGGTATTGGGGCTTTTAAGAGGTTTGGGCGAAGCGGTTGGAGACCCATTAACAATAACCTTTATTTTACCATCTTTACCCCACTCAACTTTCCGAAAGTGGCTGAGGAGTTTCTAGTTCCTTAGCTCGGGCTACCCCTTCTAGGGATTTACAGCCTTGAGTATATGTATGTATGTATGTAATAGCTATTATTGTAAGTAAACAAGTTCGTTTTAATGTAAGCTAATTATATTTATTTATTTTTGCCCTTGTCTGGTATGTCTACCCGAATGACTGTGTATCCTAAATTTGATGATCTTACCTCCCAAATGTTGTCTGGAAGCTTTTAGCGATAACACTGCCAATTGTACTTTTCTGCAAGCTGTTTCATTATTTTATACTTAAGGATTTGTTATTTGTGCCACTCAGAGTTAATCAGTGGGTAACTACTTAAAATCATTTTTTAAATCCTGTAAATTAGAGGCTTAACTTGTTGTGTACTGTCTTTTACATTTCATTTTTACACATAGATCCCCTAAAAAGGTGGCACAGAAAAAATAATTCTAAACATCAGATATCGTTTGGGTCATTAATTTTGCTGGGTCAGTGAATTTATGGGCACTTATTTATTGCTGTTAACAGCCCTGTAACACATAATATAACATAACATAACATAAACGTTTACGCCGAATACCCCCGAAGGGATTTGGCAGAGGTACTAATACTTCTGAACATCACGTGACTTTGTCACCTGGTGTTCAGAGTACCCACGCTTTGCATGAACAGTAGGTATACTCACGTGATAGGGGGCAGGACTATCGCCGTTTTCCACGAATACACTGTCACACGACTAAATACAACTCAGCCATGTGGGTTTCCTCACCGTTAACAACCGTGATAAATTAACCACACATATGACTTTAGAAAAGACAAGTTGGTGTAGGTCCGATTCGGGATTTGAAGACTAGTGAGTCGCTTGCACCTTAACCGGTGTTCTACCCATTAAGCTATCACGTCATATTTGCCTTGTATTTTTATATATATGTCAGACAGTTATGACTTAAGAAATGACACATTGGTACATCCCCGCATTAGGATTAGAACCCACGCATCAGTGTATACGAAGTGAAATCTTATTCAGGAGCATTTCCCAACTTCCCGTAACCCGCACCGCATGACTATCAATGCGCGCACAACTTTTCGGACGGTGTTAGCCTACTTAGATAAAATTTAACAATATAAATAATAATTTTCATGAATTTTTATATTGAATACTGGAAATAAAAGCGTTTATCAATAAGCAAAGATACATCATAAAAATAATTGTTTTTGAAAAAAAGTTTCCACTACAAAAAAATATTAATGAAAGTAATAATTTATTATATACGTAGGTCACCCTATAATTTTTATTTAGTTAAGAACTAACTGCGGGGCAAGCACGAGCTTTTTATAAGATCGATAAAGGGCGTGATACGGAGATTTTATCACTTGTCCTTGTATACCATATCTCAAAACATTGACTGCGAGCACGAGGCGCAATGTTATCGAATGCCTCGACGTAAGTGACGTCATAGACCGAATGTTTTCATCGATTTATTGAATAATATCGATATTTGCGAGCACGAGGCACTTTGTAATGCACCAAAGTTTTCGATTTCTGACATTTGGATGACGAAAACTTATAAAGTTTTATCGTGGTGCTTTGGGGGTGACGATAGATGATTGTTGATAGTACTTTCTTTGATTTTGCTCAAAAGGTGCACTAGTTTTACTTATTTATAGTGAAATATATTTAATAACATGTAGTGTAGTGAAAAAATGTTGTGAATAAAATACTAAATATAACACTAAGTTGTGCCGTCGAACTTGAGAAAAATGTGTTTCCTCTTCAATAATTGTGTGGATGGTGATAATTTACAACTATACATGAATGAACAAATGACATAGCGACCTTGCGTTACGTACGACCCAATTGCGATTTAATCCTTTAGGTCTGCCACTGCAAGTATAAAGATTAAGAAGAAGACCAAATAGAATCCAATAACAATATTTCTAATGATGATATCCGTTTGGATAGCTTTTAAGAAAAACTGTGGCATAACACGAGAACTATGGTTAAAGTGAAATAAGAGGTAAGTGTATTTACAAAGTATAAAACAAAATAAAGTGGCTAGTGATAGTCTCTGGCTTCTCCAATGAAAAAAAAATGGCGATAGTATATTTGTGTATTGTATACTTACTCAATTCAATAAATGTAAAATGATTAATTATTATCTTTATAGTCCCAGCCACCCTTTGTTATCATGAAACAGTGTTAATGTAAAGCCCAATTACAAAATACTCTAAGCTAAGAAATTTTCTTCTTATCTAACTAATTGAACATAATATTATAACAAATGCAAGGATCTTACCATTTATCTTTAATTATGGAAATACCGCAATATCACAGTTCATCTACATGATAACCCCATAGTCACATTTAGGAAAAACTGAATCTCATCTTTCTTCATTTATTTATAAGTTCTACAATACACTACTGTTATTGGATTGAATCAGGCGTTACTTTGCGGAAATCCATAGTAATATTAATAAATTTCTTAATTTAGCGGAATTAAGCGAAGAAATTTATTAATATTAGTATTACTACTGTTATTGTTATGAATCCTAGTTGGACATAGCCAGAGCTTCAGAATTAACAATTCCTCAAACACTTTTGCAAATTAAATGGAAAAAAATATAAAAGAAAACTATCATTCCCAATGGGCCTCCAGCCACATAGCCCATTTATGGTAAGTTTTAAGTTAACTCATTGTTTGAAGTACATGAAAGAATCAATTAAATACATTATATATAATAGATTAACTTGTATCTGTATTATAAATGTATTATTGAACTCTGCAAATACAAAAAATATTAGCCACATGGTAAAACTTGATTTTTGTACTTATGGTGGTTTATTGTGGCAAACAGTTACCAACAACACACAAGTTGACTACATCGCCCATCTCTAGCCAACCACCACTTAAAAAGCCCCATACCCTTACTCACTTTGTGCCTCATTCTACTAAATATATCTTATGGGGATAATGCACTGTAATAAATACAAACTATTCATTGTGCCTCATTTGCTTATTGCTAACAATTTTATTTTACCTTCCTAAAATACACAGTTAGTATTTAGTTTCCAAAGTACATAGCTTAGCAGCAATTCTGATTTTTTACTTTATAGTCTATCAACATTTTTCAATAAAAATATGTTATGTTGTATTTCAGTTTATCACCTATCAAGATTTAGTTACGGGATTTAAGATGGGAATACATTGTATATCAATTGAAGACAAAACATAAATTGCCTAATATTTTAGATGTAATACATGATGCCTCCCAATGGACTAAAATCATATTTGTACTATGTTCAATTGGTAAGTATACATAATTTGGAAAGTAAATACTTTAATTGTAAGTCACCCATTTTCAACTAAGTATATCCAATATCAGTATTGTGACAATATGATGCAATAGAATGGATAATTGAATCACATTTGTCAATCCCTAATCTAATCTCTGGGTAGCCAGAGCTTCGTAAATTAAGTAAGTGAAAAATTTTAAGATAAGAAAAGCAACAACAACCATCAATAACTTATCAAATTTTCTCCACTCTAATTTCAGAAGTAGCAGAAGATTCAAGATGTGAAGCTCTGGTTTCCCTTATTTGGATTTATAGTCATTCATACATCAATCAAGAATCAGTTTTTGGGATTAAAGAAGGGAATAATTTATTACTTTTATTGTAAATCACCTCATTTTTAAATATAATAAAAATTATGAAATAAAGTATTCATTTTCTTTAAAATAAAAAGATTAATCTATGTTTTTTGAATGATAAATGGTAACTTTTGAGATAAAACACACATCTACTTTGCATACGGTAGGTGTATGGTTGTGAGGAGAACCTGTAAGAAGTCATCAAACACACATCTTTTTAAAGTCCATAACCATGAAAGTTATAATTTCTTCTATATAATTTCCTCCTCTTCCTCTCCTATTTTTAGGGTTCCGTAGCCAAATGGCAAAAACGGGACCCTTATAGATTCGTCATGTCTGTCTGTCTGTCCGTCCGTCCGTCCGTATGTCACAGTCAATTTATTCCAAAACTATAAGAACTACATTATTGGAAATTGGTGCGTAGATGTATTCTGTAAACCGCATTAAGATTTTAAAATAAAATCTGAAAAAAAAACCAAAATTTTTAGGGTTCCCCATACATAGAACTGAAACTCAAAATTTTTTTTTTCATCAAACCTATACGTGTGGGGTATCTATCAAAAGGTATTTGAAAATGATGTTGAGGTTTCTTATATATTTTTTTTCAAAACTGAATAGTTTGCGCGAGAGACTTTTTCAAAGTGCTAAAATGTGTGTCCCCCCCCCCGTAACTTCTAAAATATGGGCATGATAATACTGAAAAAAATATATGATGTGTATTACTATACAAACTACTAACGAAAATTGGTTTGAATGAGATCTAGCCCGTAGTTCTATTTTTAAACGTCATAAATCAAATTACTTACCTAATTTGGCTCCCATGATTTTCACACAAACGGGATTTTCTATATATATGATAGTACGGAACCCTTAGTGCGCGATCCGACTCGCACTTGGCCGGTTTTTTCAATTTAGTTTTATTATAAAATAACTTAGAATGCATAATATAATCACCGGTACAGATCCCTAACCCTGCTTAGAAATAAAATCTTCAGACATTTCTCTTAGTTAGGTAAGGAAATAATTGTTAAATAAGCCAAGCATCACCGACCATTCATATTTTTCTCCACTCTACTCCCAGAAGTCGCTACTTCTAAATTCAAATCCCTGGCAAACTTTTTTCAGGATTTACAGCCATGAGTTACAGTTGTATGTACATGTAATGTACTATTTTAAGTTTTATATAAACCGTGATAGTTCAGTGGGCAGAACACTACTTATTGTGCAGACAATGAGGGTTCAAATCCTGAGTCGTGTCTAGCTAGACCGATATGGTTGAGTTGCACTTAGTACGATCTTGACAAACCTCTCTTGCTTCCCATACATTCATTATTCTTCTCATACATGCTCTTTTATTCTTCTCACTTCGGACCCCCCACTTTATTAGAACTTTTTCTATTTGGTCTAGAAACGTTTTACAAGGTTAACATTCCTTTTTCTATCTTGCATACTACGTCATCTTTCACACCTAGTCGTTCACAAATCACACTATTTCTCACAACCTTACATTAATTTAATATACTTCTAATCTAAGGGATCTCATTTTCTAGGAACTTCGTGAACATTCATATACTTTAGATAATATAATCTTAAAATTGCAGGTAAGCACCTGTAGGGTTAGTAAGTAAGTAGTATTAGGATGAAAACCATTTAAAATGACCGTTGTGACAAATGAAACCATAACAAGAAAGGAACTCCTAACAAAAAAGTGACAAATCTCAACTTAGGGTCTTTTTTCTGTAAATTACTGTACGTAGGCTGGGTAGAAAATCGGAAGAAGCAGTTCATGAGAATTAAGGCTATCCTCCCCGATCAGGGTGGATAGAAGGATGTGCTTTTCCAAATATCCGCCTTAGGGAGGATAAACGGAATAAGCCTAACGGTTGCCCATATGCTAGTTGCATACCGTTTGCTAAAATTAGTACATTCATTACTACTGCTGCAATATAATTTATTTCTAATATGTAAGGTGACGAAAATAAAACAATGAAAGCACAAAAAAATATACTAGTCTTTTTCAAGTAAAATGATTAAAATAAAACTTCACAATTTCCGTGTCTTCTAAAGTATTTGAATGTTTGACCATTGTCCATTTTTTCAATTTCACTTTGATGTGCTGAAATAAAAAAAAATACCATAAATTTTATCATATGGGCTCCGCATGAAACTAAATATAGTTTGATGCTGGAGAAAATACAAAACAAATTTCTTCGGTTTTTGTACTTTAAATTATATGGAGTGTATCCCGGATATCCTTTATTATATCCGAGCTTATTTGTTGCTGGGATGGTAGGGTATACAACTCTATCGGCTAGGAGAGACCTAACCTTAGCAGTTACCCTTTTTAAAATACTGAGGGGCTGGCTGATAAACCCGGCCATTCTAGAAAGCATAAGCCTGGTGGTGCCGAGTGAGGGCACGCGGGGGCTGCGGCGACGAGCGGGCCGGCTATTCAGCATACCGCAGGCCAGAACCAACCTGTTAGCGCAGGCGCCTATGACCAGAGCCTTAAAGGTGCTTAATAAAGTAAATGAATTAGTAGATTTGTACAGTTGTGGTTTGGGTGAATTTACCAAGGTCACATTAAGAATTATTTGCTACAATTAGAAATGGATAAGTACAAGTACATCCAAGATAAGTTATGTTGGATGTTTTTCTATATGTTTTGGTTACTTTTTAAGAGTTTATCATTTATGTTTTATGTTCTTATTTTATTAGTGTTAGTTTGATTTGTATAACGAATTAGTCTTCTGTGATGTTGTACAATATAAGTAAATAAATAAATAAATAAATAATTTTTTCTGACTGTCTACAAGCCATCACTTATAGTGGGGCAATATGAGCTACCCACAGAGAAAAGTCATACTCTGTGGCATTATTCAACACAGAATGTCGTTGACATATGACAGAGGACTTCGTTGCCTGATTACATACATATACTCACACCTGACAAACCTCTCTAGCTTCATTTACATCCATCAATCTTTTCATACATGCTCTTATTACTGTTGATACATTATGTTTTGCACCTTCACGCAGCGTGTAATGTATTCAATGTTACTGTATTGTAAAATCTATGTATGTAATAATTAATTTAATTAGTAAAAAGAATAACATAAGAGGATTTTGATTTGCAAAATAAAGACAACTAAGACATGCTAAAGCTAGAAGGAAAGAAACAATTCACATTTTAATTAAAAAAGTTTAATTTCAAAGTTTACCTTTTATTTTGTTTGTATCACAATAACTTTTTGATCTTAACTACTGCATTATCCTGAAATTAAAGAAAATATCACAGATAATTTTTGGCGAGAGATCATAGTGTTTCTCTTACTTCTTTTTGGAAAATAAATAAAAATGTCAATATAATAAATAAATGACCCTACCCCTAGAGCCTCAAAAATAGAAATCCTTCAGAGACTTTGCCTCTAACAACAACCGACACTATACAAAATAAACATTAGCAACTCAATAATAAAATATATTAAAAAATATGTTTTCAGTTACATAGATACATTTAGCTGAAACAATTTGGTGGTAAAATCATAATGGATTATGCCATTGCCCAAAACCATTAAGAGGGCCCAAAATTTTAGTTGCCTCATACAACAATATGTGGTAATGTTAATTCTAAGTAAACCCTATATACAAATAAATATGTTATATGCCAATCATTATCATCATCTCAAATCTCATTACTATATGAGTTGTTGCAGAATTCTTCTTACTCTTTACATGTACAAGAGTACATGTAAATCAATACAACCTTGGTGGTTTTATTAGTTAATAAGTCCAAAAAAGTATTGAAAATGCTGATTCTAGGCCTACAATAAATAACATAATGTAGGCCTACATAGCAATACCATAACGTAGCATAAAAGTTTCATTTGTTTCTTGTTTGTTGGCTTATTCCAAACTTAAAACTGTTGTATTGTTATTAATGTAAACATACTTTGGGTGCTGCCTTGATCTTAGATTTTGTTTAGTAACTACCTATACCACACTATCATTACACTGTGACCTGTTTTATTTACCTTCCAAATAAATGATAATTCCACTGTACTTTACACACCGGCTGTTATTTTATGAAATTGCATGACTAAGTGGACTAAGTTTTTTAAAATGGTAGTTTATGTACAAGAAAACGTACATATACGTTATATGCGGGTTTTCTTTTATAACTTTGAGGTTGACTTAATATGATCTCGTATAAATTTAGACTATATCGTCACATTTCTTGGATACAGTGCTGCTTGAATTCGTAACGGAAAATAACTGATGGTCTTTAATTCACAAATTAACAACTCTTCTTCAGTATCGGCATTTTGCAGCATAACGATGTATCATATTGGTTTCTATGAGTTAAATACTTACAGTTTTTCGTTGCAGATTCGTCTTAATCGTTCATAATCCCCGATAGAATTCTCAATTTCATTTTCATTGCGATGAGCATAGACGACTATTAGCGATGAGCAGCCATTATTGTTTATTATTGTAAAAATATGGATGGTTGAAGCATCTGTCAGTCATGTCAACCGAACTATTCAATCATAAGCTGTTACTGACAATAATGTTATCCAACTAATTCAAGAGTTGAATGTGTGCACGACTTTTCACTGCGGTCAATGTATTTTTAATTTACTAGGGTAATAATAATAGACAACAAAACGTTTACTTGGAAGTGGCTTTGAAGGTTTTTAGAGTCTGTAACTAGCCTTAATTGATTGAACTATGAATGTCGGTCAAATGGTTCAATTCAACAACTTTCACAGCTCGATAACACTTAACGGGCTCGATGGTTGTATCGAGTACTATGTACAGTACGCCTCGTGCTCGCAGTTTGGGAAAGAGATCGATAGAAAACTTCGATAAGATAGTGTGTATTTCGATATGGCCATTTTTGCTCGTGCTTGCCCCGCTGACAATGACAGGCCGAAATTTCAAAATGGCGACAGTAGTACCAGAGTCGCCGCCGGCCAAGTTATGATTGTGGATCTGTAATGTGTGTGTTTTTATTTTAATTGTATTGTAATTATTATTTTTTCTTTTTTTGACATTTTAAATAACATTGATATTGTAATATAATATAGTATGAATTTTTGGATTGACTAGATAGGACTATTAGGACATGAATATTTACACGCTTAATGGCAGAACAAGCTCAGGACATAATTTTAAATAAGAACTTGTTAAAACTCTTGTTTTCGTAAATAAAGCATTTTTATTTTTATTTTTTTTATTTTTATAAACACCAAAACCTTAAGTTACCTCTAATGGCACCCGCTGGAAGAAAATAGGTTAGTTGTATTTTTAGCCGACACTACACAGATAATACTTATTAAAATGCGAAGCAAAAACTTTGCACATCTTTATACGAAAATTACGCAGACGTCGGAGTATATAATTTTGCACAATCATAGTTTATACACAGAAGCAACGCATCTGCCAATTTAGCTAGCTTAGCATTAAAAAGTTTATTAAACTATGCATAAAAAGTAATTTGTATTAGTGAAATGACATACATACATACATATGATCACGGCTGTAAATCCCTAGCAGGGGTAGCCAGACCTAAGGAATTAGAAATTTCTCAGCCACTTTTGGAAATGATAGTGGGGAAAAGATGGTAAAAATAAAGGTTGTTGGTGATGGCTCCCCAACCGCATCGCCCAAAAATCCCTTAAAAGCCCCAATACCGTTAGTCGCCTCTTACTTACACCCACCGGAAGAAATGGGGTAGTGCTATTCTAAGCCGACACTACACAGCATGAAATGACACACATTTATTTATTATCAAAGTTTGTAGTCAAATTGAGTGAATGTATGTTATACATATACTCAATCCTACAAAAATAGAGAGTCTGCTCAAAAAGGCAGGCGTCCGAATCATAAAGAAAAAAAAAGCTTGCATGAAAAAATTAATGGATAAGAACTAAACTAGATAGTATTTTCTTAGATTTTCACGATTGCACATTATAATTAAAACAACTATTGATTTTCGGAGAGAGACCCGAGAGTCTTCCCGTGACCATGATAACTAAAAAGTTTTCGAAACGTCGGGCTTTAAAAATAATGTAATAACACGCGATTAAATATCCGAAAATCAATAGTTGTTTTAATTTAACTAGATAGGTTTGTCAGGATCGTACAAAGTGGCAATCGATAGTATTTACCTACCCCTATGGGAACTAACGGCGTGAGAATATATATGTATATAAATATTGATTGTCATCAATAGTTTTTTTGTTTGAAGTAAGATATATATAATCTTACTGACGTTATGGTCAAATTTCGATCACTGGACGACCATAATACATACATACATACATACATATACTCACGGCTATAAATCCCTAGAAGGGGTAGCCAGAGCTGAGAAATTAGAAATTCCACAGCCACTTTCGGAAGTTGAGTGGGGAAAAGATGGTAGAATAAAGGTTGTAGGTGATGGGTCTCCAACCGCATCGCCCAAAAAACCCTTAAAAAGCCCCAAGTCCGTTAGTCGCCTCTTACGTACACCCACCGGAAGAAATGGGGTAGTGCTATTCTAAGCCGACACTACACAGCTAATACCTATAAAGATTTACACTTATATATTGGCTTGACACATCATCAATAAAATTATATAAATGACACGCAAATCTTTACAAATGTAATAAATCCAAATCATATCCACCATAATATAGCCCAAATCAATAGAAACCAAATTCTGAACCTTACAACTTTAGCTATAAAATCTAATTTCGCATGCCAAAATCACGGCTAAGTATTTTCGTTAATGGCTTTATGTGGCGTCATTTGACTTTTATTACTATAGCGATAAGGTACATTTTTAGATTGATAATGTCTGAAGGTTTCATGGGGTCAGATGACCATGGCATAGGATCGGGTTGGGGAATCACCTGTTCGAGGGATGGGGCCGTGTCTAACATATCGATCATATGGCCACGGCTAATTATAAAATAGCTATGAAGGTTTCCTCCAGGTTTTATTTCCTCATTGTTATCTTCCGTAATAAATAAACTACATAGTATGCGACTCCTGAGATCACATATTTGGTTGTATTTGAACACACGTCTCTCTGTCTTACGGTGCTCGTTCTCTATTAAGCAACCAACATTGTTACATGTAAATATAAAAATATTATGTTAAAATAAAAGTCCACTGCTGTGTAGTGTCTGCTGAGAATAGCACTACCCCATTACTTCCGGTGGGTGGGTGTATGTAAGAGGCGACTAACGGTATTGGGGCTTTAAGGGATTTTTGGGCGATGCGATTGGAGA
The DNA here is from genome assembly GCA_963576735.1 of Bedellia somnulentella. Classification (NCBI taxonomy): domain Eukaryota; kingdom Metazoa; phylum Arthropoda; class Insecta; order Lepidoptera; family Bedelliidae; genus Bedellia; species Bedellia somnulentella. The sequence continues at coordinate 4,026,587 of OY755198.1, forward strand.
CACATCACCAACAACCTTTATTTTTACCATCTTTTCCCCACTCACATTTCCAAAAGTGGCCGAGGAATTTCTAATTCCTTAGCTCTGGCTACCCCTTCTAGGGATTTACAGCCGTGAGTATATGTATGTGTAGTATAAAAAAGTGACCCTAACACCGATATATTATTATACATACAAACATTGTTTTTTCTCATTAATTCCGTTTATAAAAAATATTGAAAATAGGTGTAACGACGGGAAAATCAAGTTTCTCAACATTAATAACTTCATCGATATCACACCTGCTAAAGTTGCTACCCATCACTATGGGCGAGGGTGCAGCCGTCCGAATGACGACACAACAGAATAGAGGGTGAACCTCTATTACTAATATAAACACGACTCATGCTACGGGCACTGCATGAAACCAATGAATTAAATAAAGAATATAATACGGACATAGTACACACATTGAGTTAGACCCTAGAAAGATACAATGCGTGTAAAAGAGTTATAACTCGAGAACTTAATTACCGATTCAATATACACATATAAATAACATGTATGAAAGAAACTAACATTCATATTCATCTTTAAAAGGGACTCTGTAAATGATTTCAGCTCTTAGAACCAACTATGGAGTTAAATATCAAGGTAGCTTAATAAACACGTTTTTTAGAATCAAAGTTAAAGAGGGAAGGACAGAAAACAAACCTAATGTAGTTACTTAATTTTGTAAAAATACGTATTTGCTTAACTGAAAGGTATCTTGTGATAATATAAACCAGAAAAATGTAGGAGTTTAGGAAAAATATTTGGATAAAACATATGAAAGTTAGTTTCCTACAATGACAGTAGCACAGGCAATTTGGTTTATTTGCCAAGACAATACCATCGCAAACACTTGATGAAACACTATTAGTGTATTAGTGTTTCATTTCAACACCTTTGTTCATTTAATTAACCCACCTTTACCACGGATACAATGACGAAAACGGATAGGCAGAGCTACAAATAAAAAAAGGTTGTGTTTTTTACTTTGTTGATTTGTACTACACAAGAATGTTTTATAGGGACTATATAAACATTTTCCACTTTTAGAAGTTACTATTATGATAAATGACAAAACTTGCTTGTTCACTTTTCAATAAACAACGATACTCGAACTAAAGAACGAAAAACTGGTCCTGTTTTGACCCAGTTTTCGTAAATTTATGGACAGAAACCAAACCTAATGTTGTTGTTTAATTTTGACAAATAACCCTTTCCGGTACCTCTTCATATTGAAAAAGCAACAAATACCGTAAGTAAAATCACTGTAATTTTGAATTAATTGTATATATCAAATATATACAATAAAGAAAGTAGTAACAAAAGCTGGTTTCCTACAATGACAGTAACACGTTATTCTATGACAGGCAATTTGGTTTATTTGCGAAGACAATATCATCGCAAACACTTGATGGAACACTATTAGTGTTTGATTTCAACACCTTTGTTATTTTAATTAACACACCTATCCTCATGGACATATCGAAAATTGGGTAGTCATAGCTATAAATACAAAAATAAACTAAAGATGCGGTTTAAATCGCATTCTGTGATAAAAAATAAGAGTAAAGAATTTCATTTGGAAGTTGGTAGGGGACAAGATAGTAGAAATGAAGTAGCGTTGGTGATGGGTCTCGAAACGACTTGAAAATACCCCACACCCTTAGTCGCCTCTTACGACAACAAAAGGGGTACCTAGTGATATTCTAAGCCGGCACTATACAGCAAAAACGTTTGAAGTTGTGAGTTATAAATAGTGGGGCACCCGCGCTGGAACAGATAGGCTGCTACTGTTCTTAGCCGACACTACACGATAATAGCACTACCTGCCGCATAAGGTATTAAAATTATTGGACCGTACCTTATTTTCCCTCCCTCAATTCTGTCGTGCCTCCTCTCGCTGATAACTGAAATGGAGGTTTCCGCTTCCTGTCTCCTGTCCTTGGATTTGTGATGTTTCCTGAACAGAATACCATTCATCATCATCATAGTTTGTATATATCGAGGGGCTTGAGCCGAACTTCACTAACAATGCATATTATTGTTTAGTTAGCCCTATCTGACATCACAATAAAGATAATAAAAACCTGTAGGGCAAGCACGAGCGCTATTTTATCGACACGATAACGTTAGAATGAGATGGCAGTATACGATCCTAAGTAAGTGTGTAAGAGATGGCTGCTTTATCGCACGCGATAACTAGTTTAAACACCGCTCGTGCTTGCCCTTCTGTAGTCTTATCTGATTTTCATTGTATTTATTCTTACGTTAGGGTGTTATGATTAAAATTTAATATTGTTTAAGAGTTCATCACAAACACTTCATAGCCTGATGGTAATAACAAATATATAACATCGCGATGTTTTAACTTAATTTTTCATATGTATGTACTCACGACTCTAAATCTCAGAAGGGGAACCAGAGCTTTTAATATGTATATGTCGTAGTATGATTTGATGTTTAGGTTTTTTGCAAAAAACCTAGGGATTTCGCAAAAATCCGGATAATTAGACAACAGTTATAATATTTTCTAATCTTACTAGGTTATTTGCAAAAAAACTAGTTGGTTTAGTAAGATTGTACTTCTTTAATGCTGATTGGCTGATTTCTGATTGCTCGCCTACACTTATTCTGATTGGTTCGTCATTGTGGTATTGAGATATAGCTAGAGTTATAAAGGGTAAGAAATAACAATACTTATTTGATACTAGGAATTAAATATTTTTCTTTACTATTTTGTTGGAGTAAAATTGCAATCACGATCGGGCATATTATACACAGATCAAGTTACCCCAAACTAAGTAACACTTGTAGTATGGGATACTAACTCAGCGATAAATTTAATATAATATAATACACATATGCTCATCACATAAATGTTGCTCTCAGCGGGGATCAAACCCGCAACCTCCAGACCGAAAAGCTGGTCACCTATCCACTCGGCCACGGACGTCTTCAATATAGGTAGGAACAATAAAGTAAGAACGTTTTAAATTGTAGTATTGAGGTATTATAGTTAGAGTTATAAAGGGAAATGACAATACTATTTTTATACTTAGGGACTTTTTGTTACTAAAATTAAAATAATAATCAAATAAGATGTAGGAAGGAACAATGAAGTAAGTAAGTCTTTATTAACAACCAATCAGAGATGACGTGTTTATGGGGCAATGCAATCAACCAATCAGTGTACAGCATTCATAAAAACTAACATTTCGTTTCGGAGTCATACTAAACCAACTAGTTTTTTTGCAAAAAACCTAGTAAGATTAGAAAATATTATAACCGTTGTCTAATTATCCGGATTTTTGCAAAATCCCTAGGTTTTTTGCAAAAAACCTAAACATCAAATCATCCTACGACATATATACGAACCAGAGCTTCAGTATCGAAAACTCCTCAGCCATTTTTAAAATTATGGTGGGAAAAAGATTGTAAAATAAATGATGAGTGTAAAAGGTATCCACATCGTCCATTAATCATTTTAGAAGATTGAAAACTTATGTCGGCTCTTACGTCTACGGAAATTTATATTTTAGTACTATTTGTACCTCTTGTAAGGTTCTACTCTACTGGCACTTACGGATCTTTATACCGTATCGTGTAAAACATACTTAAAACGACAAACTTACTTATGTTTCTTGTCCTTATCCTTCTTCTCCGAAGACTTGTGTTTGTGTTTGTCTTTCTTTCGGTAAACAGATCCATTGCCCTCGTCGACTGTCTCCAGGTGTAACACGTATAGCCGGTAGATCTGGAGAAGAATCACCTGGGAAAGATATACTAAATAAATACATACGGACACATGACATACATTTTCGGTAATCAATAAATGAAAGAAAAATTTCGACACCAGCGAGCGTGAGTGAAACCCACGTCATCGGGGTATACTCCGGTCGCTCTGCCAACGATATACATAGCTCATATTTCATTAAGTGATGAGTAAATAATCCCTACATGAGGTTTTCATGCACAAACAAGTCTAATTATATAATGTCACTGTTTAAAGTGCTAATAGACGATCGAACATGTACGGCGCGCACCAAGAACTGTGCGGTGCGCTCAAGCCTACAGACGATCGAACATGTACGGCGCGCACCATCGCACAGTGCACCGCAAGCGCTTCGAACCAGCCTGCACCAATATTATGTGCGGCGAACCACGCTACACACGTTCGTTTTTGGTTCGGCCCGTACCACGAACACTGGTGCGCGCCGTACATGTTCGATCGTCTATTAGCACTTTTAATGAAATCTAGAAAGACATCCATTTGTAGTATTGAAAGGGACGATTCCTAAACTTAAGTTCCAAATCAGGTAATGATAAAAGCGTTAGTGAGGATTGTGGGGCTTCCTCCCTCCATTCCTTGTTTGAAAGGTTTATGAATATGATATTGGAGAGATGTCCATTCTCAACTCAACTCAAACATTCACGCCGTATATCCCTGAAGGGGTCGGCAGAGGTACTTATACCTCTAAACATCACGTGGCAAGGTCACCTTGTGCTCAAAGTACCCACGTTTTTCTTGGACTGTGTACTCACATGATAGGGGGCAGGCTACACGAATACACTGTCACATGACTTATTACAATATAATCATGTGGGTATCCTTACGACGTTTTCGCTCACCGCTAACATCAATGTAAATTAATAACACATATGTCTTTAGAAAAGACAAAATGGTATAGGCCCGACTTGGGATTTGAACACTCATCGTTTGCACGATAAGCGGTGAGCTACCCACTGAGCTATCATGGTTGCTTATACTTAGAGATTTTGATTCTATTATGGTTGTATATTAGCCGTTATTAGCCTTTGTTATTAAAAACTATTTAAAGTACTGCATATTTTTTACATACATACATATTGTCACGCCGTTAGTTCCCATTGGGGTAGGCAGAGACTATCGATCGCCACTTTGTACGATCCTGGCAAACCTCTCTAGCTTCATTCACATCCATCAATCTTTTCATACATGCTATTTATTCTTCGTACTTCGGACACCTGCCTTTTTGAGCACATTTTCTATTTATATAAGATATGATATATCTATGTATAAGACACATATAAATAACGTCCGAGACTAAGAGTATCATTTATGCTGATGCTTCGGACGCCTGCCTTTTTGAGCACACTCACTATTTGGTCCAAATGTGTCCTCCGAGGTCGTCCTCTACTAACATTACCTTCCACATTGGCTCTATAGATCTCTTTTACCAATTTACTGTCATCCATCCTCTCTATATGCCCAAACCATCTCAACATTCCTTTTTCTATCTTTCTTACAATATCATCTTTTACACCACACCTTTTTAATTAAAATATTTACTAGTGACTCACCAAAGTATTCTTGCACGTGAAGAATATGTTCATATAGTTGATGATCTTGTAGTGGCAGATGATGAGCAGGCGGAAGGCCAGGAAGGGCGCGTCCTGCAGCACTATGTTCATCATGATGGCGCACACCTCGATGGAGCAGCAGCAAGCGCGACTGTTGTTCCTACAATTTAAAATACGTTGAAACCCAGAATCACCCATAGCTGGACAAGGGATCTCCTAATCCCCATACTGACAAAGACTTTGTTCGTTGTTTCTAGGGTTAGGGTAGAGAAATAGTCGAGTATTGGTTGGATGAGATAAGATAAGAAAATGTATGTACGAGTATATGGTTGGACAAGTATTAATTGATGATATAAAGATGCTGGAAATGAAGGCCAGGAAGGGCGCACCTTGCAGCACTATATTCATCATGATGGCGCACACCTAGATGGAGCAGCAGTATGCGCAACTGTTGTTCCTTTAAATCAAAATAAGTAAGATAATATAAATGCATTTACTCTTGGCAATAAATCCCAGAAAGGAGTCAGAATCACCCATAGCTGGACAAGGGATCTCCCAATCAGCAGACTGACAAAAGTTTTGCTTTTTTTAAATATAAAAAATGTATCATCTGGTTCGGGGTAACTAATCAAGAACCTATAAGTTGTGGGACGCAGACCGACCCCCTGATTACGTATCTTTTGCGACTGTGTCGCAAGTTGCACGATTGTCGCTGTCAACGTCATAAGTTGGCATACGATTTGACACATTTCACAACGACAATATAGCAATTTGCGACACAATCGCAGTCGCAAAGATACTTAACGTAAAGATAATGTGACATTTGTCGATATTGGATGAATGTCAATTAATTCATGATATAAAGATGATAGAAACTAGGAAGGCCAGGAAGGGCGCGTCCTGTAAAACTATGTTCATCATGATGGCGCACCCCTCGATGGAGCAGTAGTAGGCGCAGCGGAATCTGGTTAAAAACTACGGCACCGAGCTTCAGAATAAGAAATTCCTCAGTCACTTTTTGAGTGGGGAAAAAATTTTACAATTATATAATACAAGACCTATGTTTTAATGGTTTTGATATACAAAAAAAAATATTGCAATGCATTACACTCTTACTTGCTACCGTACGCTTTGTACCACGCCGCGTAATACTTACTTTAAAGATGATAAGTGATGGGTCTCCAGCTACGTCGCCTAGCAATGAATCAAAAGCCCTAATACCCTTAGTCGTCTCGTAAGACAACAGAGAAAACATATGCATTAGAGCTATGTTAATCTCCGAGTGTCTGCTTATGTATGCTCTTAAAAATGTGCTTTAAGATGTGCAAATGGAAACTGTACAGCAATCAAATTATTACATACTTAACTAATGAACAAAACAGTGTGTATGTCCTAATCCTATTCAGTATTCCTATTCTTTTGACATAAGCAACAACATGTAGAAACAACATTTAACATAAAAAAACAAAAGAAGGAATCATTACTAATAATCCCCACATGAAGTTTTCATGTACAAAAAACATAATTAAAAGAAGGAAACATTTTACGTTTAAACATTAAAAAAATTGCTGCACATTTTTACCAAGAAGGTAGTGACAGCTCAGTATATACAGCGAAAAATAGTTTTCAGCAATTTTCACTACGGTGGAGACTATCAATGGCTACATTGCGCGAACCTCTCGGGCTTCGCTGGCTTCATCAATCAAAAACTAAAATTAAAAAGTTTATTTGATAAGGCATATTTACAGTGCAGACTTGAACAGGGGTTCTTAAACTAGGCAAGCCTGTATTTTGGGAAACCTATATTATATGTGTATTTTGGATACTTGGTAAATGATCTAAATGTTTCTCCGTAATCGTTACACTGACATTACCATTAACATTGGCTCTATATATCTAATTCCACAATTTACTTAAAAGTTGAAAATATATTGCATAGGATGTTCGTGGCAAGGATGAATTTGAAGCGGCCACAGCGGTTACCGAGCGAAATACTATACCTAACCTCAAAAGGTGCTCCCGCACACCGGGAGCATTCGCGTGTAATGTAACGTTACAGATGTGAGCATTACATCAGTGAAAGAGGAGAACCGAGCATTACAATGCGCACCTTGTAATGAAATGAAATGAAATGATTTATTTCTTCAGTAAATACAGGTTCAAAAAAGTTGTTGGTTACATAATTTCAGTCCATTACTGTATTTTGCCATTGACGGCGTCTGAAGTTTGATTGGTACAAAATTATTTATATTATTTAAATGTATGAATCACAAATTATTATTAAATTCCAAAATAATTAAATTACAAGTTATAAGAAAATACAAATTAGAATAAGAATAAATGTAAACAATATCTTAAACTATTTCACCAAGCAGCTCAAATTAAGTTTACTACTTGTCACAGATCACAATTATCCAGAAAATCCTTTACTGAATAAAAACAGCGGCCTATTAGGTAGCAAAACAGATCTTTTATCTTCTTCTAAACAGAACGTAATGGCTACATGCATGATTGTATGAATTACACGCGGATACTCGCCAGTCAGGGAGTACTATAATGTAATGCTCGAAGACGAATCTACATTGTTACATTACACGTGAATGCTCCTGGTTTCTGTAGCCTTTTCTGAATCTACGAGTAGCATCTTTATATCCATTTTATCCACTTAAGTATCCAACTTTATTTGTGCTGGGTATGGTTGGATATAACCAATTGAAGGTGAGAAGAACACTATCACTTCTTACATCACACATACATACATATACTCACGGCTATAAATCCCTTGAAGGGGTAGCCAGAGCTAGGGAATGAGACATTCCTCAGACACCTTTGGAAGTTGCGTGGGGAAAAGATGGTGAAATAAAGGTTGTTGGTGATGGGTCTCCAACCGCATCGCCCAAAAAACCCTTAAAAGCCCCAATACCGTTAGTCGCCTCTTACGTACACCCACCGGAAGAAATGGGGTAGTGCTATTCTAAGCCGACACTACACTTCTTACATATTTATATAAAATACTAACTGGCCAAATTGATAACCCGGATATCCTTTCTATCATTGGGCTAAATGTGCCGGACAACTACGCGGAACGTCGTCGTCGCCCGTCTCTATTGGTGCCGCTTTGCGGTCGAATTTGCTGAGGAGTACGCTCATCATCTTGAATATGCTGGCTACTGATATCGATATTTTTAATTGTAGGTTGAGTGAGTTCACAGAAAGATCGTTAAAATTCGTATGTTACAATAAGTAGTACAATTTTTTTCTCATTTTAGTAAGTAAACATCGCATTAGGCTATTGTCTGTAATGGTGTTTGTAAAATATGATGATGATGAATAAAAATCTAATAAGCAGTGCCATATAAAGCGTCGTGCACAAAGGTACGTACATGTCAGACCTATGAGCGGTTCCTCTGGACTTCCTCGACTTGGTGGCCGTGAGGACCACGGTGAACTGAATGAGAGACCACGACCAGATGGCCAGGGTCAGGAGCACTAGGACCTTTTCTGTCGCCACTTTCTCGTCTTTGAAGGAGTCGAAGAATTCTATTATATCCGCTGCTGTGCCTGGTGGGGAAGTTATATAATCATGTATGCTAGTTTGTTTTTTACATGAATACCTCATGTGGAGATTATTACTAATCAATTAAGCAAACAAAAATTATCGACACTAGCGGGACTCAAACCTAGGACCTCGGGTATACGCCCCCGCCGCTCTGCCAACTGAGCTATGGTAACGGGTGATCACATGTAAAAAGTTGCCAAGCCCATAAGACTCGCACTGTCAAAAAGTTATCAGATCTCATGTAGAGCCAAGCTTCTAACACAACACGCCCTAACTCTACAAGGCCTAACTTCACAAACTCTACACCTTAGTCAAAATATGTGACCACGACCTGATGGCCAGGGTCAGGAGCACTAGGACCTTCTCTGTCGCCACTTTCTCGTCTTTGAAGGAGTCGAAGAATTTTATTAAATCGGCTGCAATGCCTGGTGGGGAAGATGAAGTTAGTTTCTTAGTTTAAAAGGAATAGTAAATAGCATTAAATATTTGTAAATGTTTTTTTTTGTATAGAATGAGGTTTACAAATGTTTATTGGTATGAATAGGATAGCTAATTAAGGAAAATCATTTGCTGAGTTTCATAAATTATTATAATATATGTGCTTCAATTGATTTTTAAATTTTCACCTCCTCAAACCCACACAAAGCTTGGTCTTCTGTTTGATTTGTGTGACACGAAAACTTAATCACTTCACGTGATAGATAAACTCATAATGTGACCGAAGAACAAACACGAGCGCTATTTTATCGACACGATAACGGTTAGAATGAGATGGCAGTATACGATACTGAGTAAGTGCGTAAGAGATGGCTGCTTTATCCCACGCGATAACTAGTTTAAACACCGCTCGTACTAGCTGGGCTGAACTTTACACTTATGTATCTAGAAGGTATTCATATAGGAGGCATAAAAGCTGCCACTTTAGCAGTAGTATTAGATAAAGAAAAATATTATTGCTCTTATATGCGGGTTCGCCATAATAGTGATCACCTCAGTGACCGAACATACCATAGAGGCATAATCACATAAAAAATATTTTTCCATTCAAGTAAACAGAAAAATGTTTATATGGTTGCTTATTTAGACCGCGGCTTAAAGCTTAAGACTGATGCACAGATAGTAAAAATACTGAGGTTTACCAAACTCGCTCAGCTTAATTCATTTCGACCGCAATTCGTATTGGAGTTTTGGTTTAGGGAACATCAAAAGATTGTGCTTTTGAAAACAACATAAACATAACATAAACGTTCACGCCGTTTATCCCCGAGAGGTTGGCAGAGGTACTAATACTTCTGAACTCACATGGCAGCGCCATCTGGTGTCCAGAGAAGGTACCCACGTTAGGCTTGGATAGTGTACTCACGTTATAAGGGGCAGGCCTATCGCCGTTTTGTACAAATACACTGTCACATAACTAAGTACAACTTAGCTATGTGGGTTTCCTCACGATGTTTTCCCTCACCTTTGACAACTATGATAAATTGACCATACATATGACTTTAGAAAAGACAAATTAATGTAGGCCCGATCCATGAATGGAACTCACGACCTTCTGTTTTCGGGCGGGTGTTCTACCCATTGGATTATCATGTTTTGAAAACAAAAACAACAATTTATACTGTTGTAAACAATAATCAATGTTATTTATGTTTTTATATTATCCCATAAGTTACAAAACACAACCACAATCTTTTGATGTTCTAAACCACGAGTACCTTGAAAAATCTCTCATTTTAACAACTTACCAATATAAACCAGTAACAACTGGCTCAGTTGATCCCTGGTCAGCTCTCCCTTGGGCAACAGCCAGCGTCCGACAATGAGCGTCAGCATCAGGAACTGCTCTATCAGCGTCACCCACATGTCTGTGGGGATTTTGGTGGCCCCTGGGATTGGGATTTCCGTCTGGGGAATAATTATCATGACGAAAGTGTTCATTGCAACCAATGGATACATATACTCACGGCCATAAATCCCAAAAAGGAGAAGCCGGAGCTCTCGAGCTAGAAATTCTTCAGCCACATTTGAAAGTTGGTAGGGGAGAAGATGATAGAAATAAAGTATCGTTGGTGATGAGTCTCTAACTGCGTCGCACAAAAACCACTCAAAAAAGCCCCATACCCTTTTTGTCGCCTCTTACGACACTCGTGGGTAGAAAGGGGTAGTGACATTCTATTGTGCCAAACTCATTTGAGGCACATTTCATGATTTGTTAGTGAGGAGTGGCGGCTACATATCAGATGATGCAATTCAGATAAAAAATCTAAAACTGAAATATTTTTGTAAAATGTTTCTAACTGTGATGTACAATAAAGAGTTTTTCTATTATTCTATTCTGTTTATATTACTTACATACATACATATACTCACGGCTATAAATCCCTAGAAGGGGTAGCCAGAGCTAAGGAATTAGAAATTCCTCAGCCACTTTTGGAAAGTTGTGTGAGGAAAAGATGGTAAAATAAATGTTTTTGGTGATGGTTCTCCAACCTCATCGCCATAAAATCACTTAAAAAGTCCCGAGCTGCCTCTTACGAACTTAAACTTACATCAATGAATGACTAAAAATCATGGTGCGGCTAATCTAGCTTAATAAAGCTAGTCATTAGTCATTACAGCTGTAATGTATGTGACTGCGTTGTAAAGGACTCCATTGACAGGCGATCGTTCTACCCATTGGACTATCACGGCTGTCAATCATCATCGGATTCATCTTTATCTTTTAACCTTTAATAAACAATAACTGTGTATCTTCAAATATATAAAAAAACATGTATCTTTAAAAAAAAAAGAACCTGTAATATTCATTTTTTTATTTTTTGTAGGGTGATGATGTAGTATGTGTGTAAACGTATAAAATAAAATAAAATAAATAATCATTTATTTCAAAATAAAAAGATAAATCTTTGTTTTTTAAACGTCAATTTTTAACTTAATACTAAGTTTACTTCGGATTCGGAAGGTTTTTTGTTGAGAGAAGAACCCGTAAGAAACTCGTCAACACACATCTTTTTTTACGTCCATTACAATTTTGGTGCTAGCCCGGAAACATAAACATCCTGCTCAGAGCCCTGATGACACCATAGATATACAATATACATGATTATGCTACGCTTCGTATGTAACCATTTTATGACGCAAATATACTCGAGCTTCAAACCTATTCGGACGTTTCCATTAATCCCGCCACCGAACATTAGAATCTTACAAATTGTGATAATTGTGATCCCTTTGAGATCTAACCCCAGACCTCCAGTTATGAAGCCGAGCACTTTATCACCAGCGTGAGATGTTAAAATGTACCTACAAATATTATAGTTAATACAAATATTGCCGGGTAGTACCGGCTTAAAATGTCACTACTCCTATCTACCCACGGGTGTAGACAGACGCGACGTGGGGTTTTTTTAAGTGGTTTTTGGGCGATATGGTTGGAGACCCATTTCCAATGATACTTAATTTCTACCATCTTGTCACCTATCATCATCCACATTTCTTACTCCAAGGGATTTATAACCGTGAGTATATATATGTATGCATTTTATTGGGAAAAGATGGTAAAAATAAATGGTAAAATATCAACTTTCCAAAGGTGGCTGAGGAATTTCTCATTCCTTAGCTCTGGCTACCCCATCTAGGGATTTGAAACCGAGAGTATATGTATGTATTTTATTGCGAGCGAGAGATGTTAAAATTTGGCAACAAATATTATCACTTACCTCTGTGTACGTAAGATTGGACTTCTTCATGAGTCGAAGATCGACTTTGTGCAGTTCCAACAACCATATTGCCGGGACGACCAACCCCAAGTATATGAATACGGATGGACAGAACCTGGGGACAATATAAATCATGACAAGGACCAAATATTCATTAAAAAAAACTTTAATTGACTTATATATGACGCTGCATGATGAAATATATTTCTCACAAGAGTTGCCCGTAGTATGAGAAGTATTCCCAGATAATAATTATATGTAACATAACATAACATAAACGTTCACGCCGAACATCCCCGAAGGGGTTGACAGAGGTAATAATACTTCTGAACATCACGTGACTTTGTCACCTGGTGTTCAGAGTACCCACGTTTTGCATGGACAGTGTACTCACGTGATAGGGGGCAGGCCTATCGCCGTTTTGTACGAATACACTGTCACATGACTAAGTACAACTCAGCCATGTGGGTTTCCTCACAATGTTTTCCCTCACCGTTAACAACCATGATAAATTAACCACACATATGTCTTTAGAAAAGACAAATTGGTGTAGGCCCGACCCAGGATTTAAACACTAGTCGTTTGCACGATAACCGAGTGTTCTACCCACTGGGCTATCACGGTTGTTAATTATATGTAATATATTTTTAATTACTATCTGGGAATATATAGTTATATATATAGTTGCCGTGTAGTGCCGGCTTAGAATGTCGCTATCTCTTTCTACCCACGAGTGTCGTAAGAGGTGGCTGGGGTATTCGGGCTGTTTATTGGATTTTTCGGCGATGCGGTTGGAGACCCATCACCAAAAACCTTTATTTTTACCATCTTTTTCCCACTCAACTTCCAAAAGTGGCTGAGGAATTTATAATTCCTTAGCTCTGGTTACCCCTTCTAGGGAAATATAGCCGTGAGTATATGTATGTATGTCCCAGATAATAAGTATTCCCAGATAATAATTATATGTTACCTCAGTGGGTAGAACACCGCTTATAGTGCAGACGACTAGTGTTCTTATCCCGGGTCGGGCCTACACCAATTTGTCTTTTCTTAAGACATATGTGTGGTTAATTTATCATGGTTGTTAACGATGAGGGAAAACATCATAAGGAAACCTACGTGGCTAAGTTGTACTAAGTACTAAGTGTATACGTACAAAACGGCGATCGGCCTGCCCCCTATAACGTAAACTTTTAGACCCTTTCCTGACTTTTCCCCACTCAACTTCTAAAGGTGGCTCAGGATTTTTTTGTTCCGAAAGTCTTGCTACCCGTTCTAGGGATTTGTAGCCGATAGATTGAACTAATCATATTAACATGAATTAACAAGGGAAGTTCGTTAGGTAGATAGATAGATAGATAGAGGTAGATAGATAGAGCCAATCATGCATATTGGATCTGTATATTCCTTATCAACACGTATTACCGAAGACGATCACGTAGGTCACATTTAGATTAGATATTGAATTATTAGGTTATGAATTATGCCAGGCGTCCGTGAAAAAAAAAGAGCATGAACAGTAAATTTTCCTTACAATATTTTTTGAAATGAGGAAAAGATTGTAAAATAAAGAATGGTTAGTGATTGATGGGGGCTTCAGCCGCAATCATAATTCATTCATTCAATCATTTTAAAAGACCCAAATATCCTAAGTCGCCTCTCAGGTCATCAGTGAGAAGAAATGGGTTAGTGCTATTATAAGTCGCCTCTCAGGTCATCAGTGAGAAGAAATGGGTTAGTGCTATTATAAGCCGGTACTACACAGCACTTTCTCGAATAATAATAATATATTGATAAAAAGTTACACAAATTGAGTTTCATACTCCCTAATAAAAGGGCAGAGCCCTGTAAACTTAGGATAAGTATTTTGCTCAACCCATAAAGTTGGTTTACAAACATTTCAGCTTCTTAAAAATATGTTTATAAACTAGAAGTTACATAAGATAGAGATTAACTAATAGCATAAGTTCCCTTAAAGAGAAAAACTATAAGTTAATATTATTTGAAAAAGACTTAAATTAACAACAAGTGGTGGTGGTTTGCTATTAATTGCATGCTTTTGCATCCTCGAATGTGTGTACATAAGTATCAATGTATGTGTGTGTGTGTGTGTGTGTGTGTGTGTGTGTGTGTATAAATGTTTTTATTGAATAAGTAATAACTAGTTAAATTGATTGTGCCCAACTATGGCAGCATATTTCATCAAACTATTTTTAAAGTGCCAGCGATCGATTGAATGTGGTGTGGTTGGTTGAATGGCAAAACTGGATTGAAAGCAATAGTCAGGTGAGTGAAAGAAGACTCTCAAAAGTTGCAGCAACCATTTTACTTACTATTATGAAGAATTTAGTCGTTCGTATGTTTCACAGAGATTGATGATCATTCAGATGAGTTTTAGATTATCTCAATATGGGAAGACATGCATCAGCATTTTATAGTATAGTCCTATCTCTCCGCAATTTCAAGAAAAATATATATGAACTTTAAGCTAGTGAGTAAAAATTTAAGTTTACGATTTTTGTACTATGACATGTATTCATTTATTTATTATAACAATATTACATCGTGTTTGAATTATAAAACATAATAAACATAAACATAAACGTTCACGCCGTTTTATCCCCGAAGGGGTTGGCAGAGGTACCAATACTCCTGAACTCACATGGCAAGCGCCATCTAGTTTCCAGAGAAGGTACCCACGTTTTGCTTAGACAGTGTACTCACGTGATAGGGGGCAGGCCTATCGCCGTTTTGTACGAATACACTGTCACATGACTAAGTACAACTCAGCCATGTGGGTTTCCTCACGATGTTTTCCCTCACCGTTAGCAACCATGATAAATTAACCACACATATGACTTTAGAAAAGACAAATTGGTGTAGGCCCGTCCCAGGATTGGAACTCACGCCCTTCTGTTTTTCGGGCGGGTGTTCTTACCCACTGGACTATCATGCTCGAATTATAAAACTAACTTAAAAACTAAAAAATATTTACAATAAGTAAATATATTTGATAAAAAAATCATAAAAAAGAGAATAGGAATTAAAATTTTGTTTAGAATAACATAAATGTCAATCACACTAATCTTGAAGTTAATAAATTTTGAAATGTCAATTTGTAATAAAAAAAATGTTAAAATCATGAAGCTACTAACTAAACAGGAGAGAGTACTCACAAAAATATCGTAAACAAAAATGAAATTTATTACCATGCAATAAAGTTAATTATCTTTTAAAGACTGTCAAGCAGATAAACGTCCTAGAACGAGAGCCGTGTGAGAGAGAAGTGTGTCCCGCTCGCACGGTTGCCAGTCGAGATTAAGTTCAAAGAAAAACAAATTAAACTTATTTATAGGGAGTATTTTATAAAAAGCAGGTTATAAACTGTTCCTTTTTTGTATTTTATTTTAATTATTATTGTCGCCTATCGATTTGGAGATAAATAATTGGTTAAGTTTGGCAAAAGGGATATTAATATTTGTCACGGGTATCCCCATCGAAACAAGATAAATGTGGTGTCCACAATTTGTCATCTGTTTGAGTGTTTTGGAGCTTTTATCATTTAATAGTGATAAATATGGGTTCATGTTATGGAACAATAAATAAAATAACCTGTATCATCTCGAACTTTACCACATGAATGCATTAAACGATTTGAATTTGGTTTTGCTCAAAAAGTGGCTGAGGAAATTTTAATTCTCAAGCACTGGCTACCCATTCTTTTATAATCTATTAATTAAGAATAAATATGTATAAAAAACACGTTGATTTACCAAAAACAATGTTTATATGTAAATATAAGTGTTTTTATAATATATTTTTTTATAATTTATGTATTTAAATATAACTAATAAATAAAGGAAAGAAAAATTTCGACACAGGTAGGGATTGAACCCGCGACCTCGGGTATACGCCCTCGTCGCTCTGCCAATTGAGCTACCGTGTCGAAGGCTGCATCAGGTCCCCACATGAGGTTTTCATGAACAAAAACATTCAAAATATGTAAATATAAGTGTTTTTGTATCCTTTAGAGGAACTCTTATTAAAACACCAACAGATGGTCACCCTACTTAAAACGAGACACAGTTAGCTAGTTAGCCATCCTTTTTCAGGACACTTTAGGTCGCCAGCGCGCATTCCTGTTTAAATAATACTTCCATGGTTAAAATAGTGTGATAATATCCGTCAAAATACATCTTATTTCATATAAAAACATACTACTATCATTATTCAAAAACTACTGAATAGCTCCTTCAAATCGTATTGACTTAATTAAATATTGTTTTAATTTTATTTTGAACACTTTTGGACATTGATTCAATCTTAATTCATTAGAGATCCTATTATAAATATTTACTGTCTGGTATCTAGGAGCATGCTCAACTACTTTGATATGGGGAATGCCAACAGTGTCTAAACGAAATTATTTTCTCCTGCGTGACTCTCTATATTATGTTTGCTCCTCTGTCTCAATGCCACCTACCTTTTCCCTAAAGTGCGTAATAAGGGGAAATACGCAGGTACTGTTGGAATTTTTATTTTTTTATAGTATTCCTTGCAGGATTCCATTTGTGACAATCTTAACATTATTCTTATAGCCCTTTTTTGTAATATAAATACTTTTTTAATGTTATACATAAATCTGTTACCCCAATATTTAATGCTATATCTTAGATAGATTCAACTAATGAAAAATTAATCATTTTTAAATATTTAAGTTCAATGCTATCTCTGAGAGTTCGCAGAGCATAGCATGCTGAACTGAGTGTATTCTCTACAGCTGAAAGTTCGGCTTTTCAGTTTAAATTTGAGTCAATAGAAACTCCCAGAAATTTCACTGAATTGACCATCTCAATACTAGCATTATTTAAAGATAATTTCACACTCTCTCTATTTCTTGCCGTTGTTTTAAAAAGCATCGCATAATAAGTTTTCGTTAAATTAGTGTTAAATTATTGTATTGAAACCAGCAATTTAACTCAAATAATGCAGCATTTGCCTTTGTTTCTAGTTCAGAGATAGTTTCAGCCGTAATAATAGAGGTAGTGTCATCAGCAAATATGACAATGTTGATTCCAGGCACTTGTTTTTGAATTTGAATGTAATCGATCAAGTCGTTAATGAATATAAGAAAGATTATAGGGCCTAATATTGATCCTTGTGGAACCCCTCTTGTAATATTGATAACTTTAGATTTACAAATACTTAGGTTATTATTTTTATTATGTGTGATTTCAACGACTTGTTTTCTATTACTTTAATAAGAATGTAGGAGTTCCCTAAAATGTAGGGAATGCAAACGAGAAGTTTTTTTTTTATATAAGAAGAGAAGACTGGTTGTTTCTTTTATTTGATAGAAACGTTCGTCAAAGGTTTACTAAGAAATTATAGAACGATACGTCATACAATGTTTAAAGACTATTGAAAAAATCGTGAAAATAAATGTTTTGATTAGACTTTATTGTGCACGAAACCTCCTTATAATACGTATAATTTTTATAATATTATTCCTAATTCATGCAAATAATGTGAATGTTTGCAAAAAAAAACACATAACTGCCAATCTCGCGATTTCTCGAAATTGGGGAGATCTCGCGAGATTGGCAGTCTAAACTCGTGGGATCTCGCTTGAGCCCAAAAAGGCCAATTAAAACATTTATTTTCACGATTTTTTTCAATAGTATTTAAACATTGTATGAC
The DNA here is from genome assembly GCA_963576735.1 of Bedellia somnulentella. Classification (NCBI taxonomy): domain Eukaryota; kingdom Metazoa; phylum Arthropoda; class Insecta; order Lepidoptera; family Bedelliidae; genus Bedellia; species Bedellia somnulentella. Next base: position 4,044,935 of record OY755198.1, read on the forward strand.
GAATCGATATATAATTACTTAATAAACCTTGACGAACGTTTCTATCAAATAAAAGAAACAACCAGTCTTCTCTTCTTATAATAAAATAACAAAGATAAGTCAAAAATTAAATTTAATATCTAAGTTAAATTGACTATTAAAAAACACGTATAGTAATCAAACTCAATCAAGTGAGTTAGCAACAACCATAAGTTAACAAAACAAATGCGCGCTGAGGACGCCGCAAAATTTTCGGCCAATTACATGTACAAACGAATCTGAGAGGCGCTACGTCCGGCCGTACCACTACATCAAGCCGCCACCTCACGCGCACCGAACGAAACCGACAATCGTAACTCCGTCCGTGCCAGCCCGCGCTTCAAATAAGATTTTATGGTCTCGAGTAATCTCATTAAACTCGCGAGATCTCGTTCTCGATCTCGAGATTGCATTCCCTAATGACATGGCTTTTTCTTGTTCACGCAACAAAAATGGTACAAGGTTTAGTGCATGTTTAGTGCTAAGAAATCAAATAAACCGGCTTCTAAAGGAGGATGGGCATTTTGGTCCCCATGTTGAATGTCTCTCAATCAAGTTGAATCATATATCATTCAAAAAGCCTGTTAGTGTAAAAAAAAATGGGAGCAATCTTGCTAGAGCTGCCGATTTTGATGTATAGTTTTATGAAAATCTTGATTTCATTAATTATGTGAAATTATGATAATTCATGTTTTTGCATACATATGCATACATATACTCACGGCTGTAAATCCCTAGAAGGGGTAGCCAGAGCTAAGAAATTAAAAACTCCTCAGTCACTTTTGGAAAGTTGAGTAGGGTAAAGATGGTAAAATAAAGGTGATGGGTCTCCAACCGCATCGCCCAAAAATCTCTTAAAAACCCCAATACCGTTAGTCGCCTCTTACGTACACCCACCGATAGAAATGGGGTAGTGCTATTCTAAGCCGACACTACACAGCAACATCATGTTTCTGGTGTAACTTATTAATTATGTTATAATTAAAACATCTCAATGCTGAAGCGACATTGTAAAAACTGTCAGAGTTTGCAATAAATGGTCATAATTAAATCGAAAATGTATCAAAAACATAAAACAAACATGACAAACAGTCTTGTCAAAAAAAACTTATAAAGTTTTACATAACATAACATAACATAAACGTTCACGCCGAATATCCCCGAAGGGGTTGGCAGAGGTACTAATACTTCTGAACATCACGTGACTTTGTCACCTGGTGTTCAGAGTACCCACGTTTTGCATGGACAGTGTACTCACGTGATAGGGGGCAGGCCTATCGCCGTTTTGTGCGAATACACTGTCACATGACTAAGTACAACTCAGCCATGTGGGTTTCCTCACGATGTTTTCCCTCACCGTTAACAACCATGATAAATTAACCACACATATGTCTTTAGAAAAGATAAATTGGTGTAGGCCCGACCCAGGATTATAAAGTTTTCTTTCTCTAAAACGGCAGCAGTTTAGGGCAAGTGCTTTAGTTGTTTTTATTGTACAAAAAATAACCTTTCCAATGACGTATCACTCATCCTGATTGGTGCTGGGACCAGGTGCCATACATTTGTGCCCATCCTCCTTTAATCAATAACTGATATACACCAATTGGAGACTCCTCAGCGACATTTGGAAGATGATAGGGGACAAGACCATCTTGTCCCCTATCATCTTAGAAATAAAGTATCGTTGGTGATGAGTCTCCAACCGCATCTCCCAAAAACCAGTTTAAAAAAGCCCTATACTCTTAGGGCCAGCGCTGACTGCCGGCATGGCATGGCATGGCATGGCAAAGGATTTCGGTACAGATATAGCATTTTTAATCTTATTACCATGAGTATAGAATTCATTTTATTTCATTTTGACACAACGATGCCGACGTTCTGTCCTACCGCGGCCTCCCTCGGCATCGTTGTCTCAAAATGAATTCTATATGCATGGCAATAAGATTAAAAATGCTGTATCTGTACCGAAATCCTTTGCCATGCCATGCCGGCAGTGAGCGCCGGCCCTTAGTCGCCTCTGACGACACCCTTGGGTAGAAAGGTGTGACATTCTAAGCCGGCACTAAACAGCAAAAACGCAAAAAAAAGATGTAAAAGGAATACAATATTTTTATTTTTTATATCCATTCCATTACTAATACCTCTATGCCCTACCCGCGCGATGTAACCAAAGACAATATCGTTAATTTGCGCGCCAAAATGACTGACAGCCGGAAGCAGGGCTGTCATTAGTGGCGCGAAAGCATTATAACCTAATTGCTAACTACAATAATGCTGAGTCATAAGATCCGAATTTTTGTTAGTTTGATAACTAGCTAGCCGGCTTCGTATGGATATACTTATAGACTAGAATAATTACTCATTTCTACATACATACATATACTCACGGCCATAAATCCCAAAAAGAGGAAGAAAAGGGCTGCTTCAGAGCTGAGCTGAACTATTTCCCTAATTTTAATTTCTTATTGTGTGTGTTTTTATTTTAATTGATTTGTAATTATTATTTTTTATTTTTTTGACATTTTAAATAACATGAATATTTACACGCTTAATGGCAGAGCAAGCTCAGGACATAATTTTAAATAAGAACTCTTAACTCAGAAGAATAACTCTTGTTTTCGTAAATAAAGCATTTTTATTTTATTTTTATTTTATGAGGCTTAGCTATATTTGGAAGTTAATAGGGTACAAGATGGCAGAAATAAAGTGTCGTTGGTGATGGGAATCCAATCCAACCACATCGCCCAAAATTTACTTAAAAAAGCCCCCTACCGTTAGTCGCCTCTTACAACACCTGTAGGTTGAAATAAGTAGTGTCATTCTAAGCCACCACTATTATAAACGTACACATACACTTCTTTATTCCTTAAATTTCAACAATCTTTACCTATACGTTCTTTTCTTCTTTTTACTTCAGACGGCTGCTTTTTTATTAGAGATGCACCGAAATTCGTTAAACATTCGGCATTACCGAAGTTCGGTTAGATTTGGCAGATTTAAACGAAGTTCGGCCGAAATTCGGTAGATAATAAGTAAATAATAAAATGTACTGAAAAGTAAATCAATAGCTGTGTGAGTCGAGTTTTGGTGTTTTTTTTAAATATAAAAGAAACGCATTAATAAAATATTCAAACATAAAGCAACTAAACATAATTGTTGTTATATAATGTATAATAAAAAAATACGTTGCCGTGTAGTGCCCTTTCTACCCACGGGTGTCTTAAGAGGCGACTGAGGGTATGGGGCTATTTTAAGTGGTTTTTGGGAGATGCGGTTGGAGACCCATAACCAAGGATACTTTATTTCTGCCATCTCGTCCCCTATCAACTTCTAAATGTGAATGAAGAGTTTCAAGCTCTGAAGTTCTGGCTACCCCTTTTTGGGATTTATGGCCGTGAGCATATGTATGTTTGTATTGTATCTACTTATCTTATATTTTATTCTGGCTTATTTTACGTCTTTATTTATGCAACACAGCAACAACAAACTGTCAAATACTTATAATTCTTCATTGATTAAAAACGCGCGAAATTTAACCGAATTCGGCTTTGGCATATATTCATACCGAACATAGGGCCGAATTCGACATTCGGTGCAACACTACTTTTTATTACCTTAAGTCTATAATATAAACATAACATAACATAAACGTTAACGCCGAATATCCCCGAAGGGGTTGGCAGAGGTACTAATACTTCTGAACATCACGTGACTTTGTCACCTGGTGTTCAGAGTACCCACGTTTTGCATGGACAGTGTACTCACGTGATAGGGGGCAGGCCTATCACCGTTTGGTACGAATACACTGTCACATGACTAAGTACAACTCAGCCATGTGGGTTTCCTCACGATGTTTTCCCTCACCGTTAACAACCATGATAAATTAACCACACATATGTCTTTAGAAAAATCAAATTGGTGCAGGCCCGACCCAGGATTTGAACACTAGTCGTTTGCACGATAACCGAGTGTTCTACCCACTGGGCTATCACGGTTGCTATAATATAATATAGTCTATTAAGTAATCGTGGTCATGGTCATCCTATACAGACATAACTTCCACATATTGGCATTACAGATTCAGTGATCATTTCTACATAAACCAAATTATCTTTTACCGCTGTCTGTGAAAATCGTATGGTTCTTACAGAAAAAAATATGTATAAATCAATTAAGATAGTTTAGTGTAGCGTGAGATTTTTATTGTTATCTGTAGTTTAGTTTAAGATTTACTTATTATATTATTTAATGATTACATCACCGAGACTATCGAATTCTTAGTCGAAAGAACGTGACATATTTTTAAATGAATAACTAAACATGACCTAAACGTGCCGTACAAGGATCGATACAGTTATTTTGTGGTATAATTGCTGCCCGTAGTTTTTCTGGATACTAGTAGAGTATCTTAAGTATAGGCTATTTGACTAAGTTTGGAAAACTATCTTACGGTGTTAATTTGTTTATAAAGAGCCCTAAAAAAATATATTTCTGTCTTCATTTTAGCTATTTTATTAAAAAAATTGAAAGAGAAAATGCAATATTCAAATGTGCCGCGAAAACGCGACATTAAGTTATATGGCGGCTGTATTTCGGTTTGCAAAGTTTTTTTTTGGTATTTATTAAATATTTTTATTGAATAGCAAACACGAAAATAAAAGACTAATTTGAATATTTTTCATTGAAAATGAGTAATTGCAAAGTTACGATTTCTTAAAGATTGTTTAACTTTCGTACGTAATGACGTCATCGATCGAAAATATCACGTAGCGACATGCAAATAAAGCGAAATGTTAAAAAAAATGATGCTGATTGCAAAACATTTCACGAATTTGTGATCTCAAATCAAATTATTACGATATTATACTGAACAAACCTATGATTTTCGATATTTTATTAATAAACTGCAAAAGCGATTGTCTTTGAAATAACGTTGAAGGTCAAATACGGTTACAGAATTTTGTTAAAATAACGGTCATCTTAGCTTTGTTTGATTTAATTTCAAGAAAATATGTTTTAAGAACATAATATCTCGAAATGGTTTCGTAATCAGCACCACTTTTGTAAAACTTTGCATACCGAATTGCACATTAAACACCAATGAGCGAAGCGAAACACAGTCTGTTTATGTGCAATCTACGTCATTATAGAAATAGCTAATCACGGTCGTTTTTAGTCACGTGACAGTTGCATCAAAAATACCTATTTTAGAAGACGGATTATAGTGAAATAGCGCAATATTTTTATCTTTCATTATTACATATTGGTCCAAAAAATAAATATTAAGACTAATGAAATAAAAGAAATGTATATTTATATTACAGTCAAATAGCCTATTATGACTAAAATTATGAGTGCTACTTTTTTAAAATTTATTAATAAGGATATTGACCTTATTAGCTGTCTAGTTTTAGAAAAGCAGTGACCTATTTCGCCCCATTGCTAGAGCCATGATCGAGTTTTGGTGCTTTTAGCCACCTATCATCCTTTATTTTACAATCTTTTGCCCACTTAACGTCCAGCATAGCTACTACGAACGACCTTTTAACTAAATAATGCGTGGTATAAAACAGTTATCTCTTTCGCACTTACTTAGCATCGCATACTGTCATCTCATTCTAATCGATGTCGTGACGGTTAAAAAACGCTCGTGCTAGGCCTCAACACAAGTCGCTGAATATTTCCTAAAAATAGAAGCTCTGGCTACCCCTTGTTTATATTGCAATGTTTATGTTATATTTACATATTGTTCCACACAATAATTAAAAATAATCAAGATTTTTTTTTTATGCCGTGTAGTGTCGGTTTAGAACGCCACTACCCCTTTCTACCCACGGGCGTCTTAATAGGCGACTAAGGGTATAAGAATTATAAGGCTTTTTTATGAGGCTTTTTAGGTTGTTTTTGTGTATGTACGTATGAAACGCGTGAGCTCGATAATGTATGTCTACCCCGATGAGAAATAATGGTACGAGTTTACATAAGTATTCATATATGTTTTTAGAGTCTCGAGTTTTAGTTTTTTAAATAAATAGAAAGAAATACCACTACAGTCGTTTTTCTAAAGTCATAACGGTAGGGGAAAACATCGTTAGGAAAACCAAATACCTAAATTTTACTTAGTCATTGACAGTGTTGTAAAAACCGGCAATAAGCCTAGCCCCCTGAATGCACTGTACAAACTGAGGACCACCTCTGAAGACCAGGTGATCAACATCTCACGTGACGTTCAGGAGTAATGCTACCTCTGCTACACCTTCGGGTAGATATAGCGTGAAAGTTGATTTGAGTTAAGTTACACTTGCACATCACTAGTTACCTGTTAGGAGAGGACGACCTTGGAGGACACACTTGGACCAAATATAGATTACTTACTTACTTACTTATACTCACGCCCTTTATTCCCATTGGGGTAGGCAGAGACTATCGATCGCCACTTTGTACGATATAAATAAAGATAAAGATTATGCTCTAAAAGTCAGGCGTCCGTAGTATGAAAAATTAAAGAGCATGTATGAAAAGATTAATGGATGAATAAATAAAGCTAGAGAGGTTGGCCAGGATCGTACAAAGTGGCCATCGATGCCTACCCCAATGGGAACTGATGGCGTGAGTATATGTATGTATAAGTATTGATTATTTTATCTATAGCTTGTAACTTCTAATGGGAAACTTGTATTTTTAATCAAGTAGATACTTTGAACACACCTACTTTAAAATGATAATTATAATGTTTTATATGTATAATAATAAAGTAATAGGCTGCGATAGGCCTGCCCCCTATCACGTGAGTACACTGTCTAAGCAAAACGTGGGTACCTTCTCTGGACACTAGATGGCACTGCCATGTGAGTTCAGAAGCATTGGTACCTCTGCCAACACCTTCGGGGATAAACGGCGTGAACGTTTATGTTATGTAACGTTTATGTTTAATAAAGTAATTTTTTTTAACGGATTTTTTTAAGTGGCCATTGCATTGTATGGGACAGTGCTATCATTATCATTTTCAAATTTGTTTGTGTGAATTGTGTTGTATTCTATATTGTATGCTGAAGGGTTATTTATTTAGGTGTCATTGTCACAAATATAGGACTGACTGAAAACCAGTGTTATGATATGAGGTAAAACTCATAACAATATACTGAGACAGAATCCTTTTCGTTGACTGTGCATAATTTTTAATTTAGGTTTTTTTATGTTTTAAGATTTTTAAGTTTTGTTTTTTATTGTGTTCTTTTGACATGTTTTATGATATATTTTTATGTAGCCGTAATTTAATTTGCAACAGCGAATAAACATTTTCTTTTCTTTTTTTTTTTTTTCTTTGATATACGGCAAAGTAAGCTATATAATTATTCTACTCATTGTCTGACCGGCATGCCGTGTAGTGCCGGCTGAGAATGTCACTACCCCTTTCTTGCCATAGGTGTCGAAAGAGGGGACTAAGGGGGTTATTTATATGATTTAAGCATAGCATAATCATAAGCATAAACGTTCACGCCGCATATCCCCGAAGGGGTTGGCAGAGGTACTAATACTTTTGAACATCACGTGACTTTGTCATCTGGTGTTCAGAGTACCCACGTTTTGCATGGACAGTGTACTCACGTGATAGGGGGCAGGCCTATCGCCGTTTTGTACGAATACACTGTCACATGACTAAGTACAACTCAGCCATGTGGGTTTCCTCACGATGTTTTCCCTCACCGTTAACAACCATGATAAATTAACCACACATATGTCTTTAGAAAAGACAAATTGGTGTAGGCCCCGACCCGGGATTTGAACACTAGTCGCTTGCACGTTAACCGAGTGTTCTACCCACTGGGCTATCACGGCTGTTATATGATTTAAATATTTTTTTAGAGATTTATGGTCGTGAGCATATGTATGTATGTATGTCTCAACGAAATTCTATTTGCGCTGTTAATGTTTCATACGCACACATAGATACTCACGAATGTAAATAACAAAACAGCCACTTAGTTAGTGGCGGGCATAGAGAACTTAACTTAATAGAGCGGAAACCAAACATTCAGTACAAAAATTGCTGAAAAAATTCCGCTACTAACGTATTGTCAAAATAAGTTATACTTGCACCCCACTGACCTCTAATTATACTTATATAATGGTGCAACCGTGATAGCCCAGTGGGTAGAACACTCGGATATCGTGCAAACGACTAGTGTTCAAATCCTGGGTCGGGCCTACAACAATTTGTATTTTCTAAAGACATATGTGTGGTTAATTTATCATGGTTGTTAACGGTGAGGGAAAACATCGTGAGGAAACCCACATGGCTGAGTTGTACTTAGCCATGTGACAGTGTATTCGTACAAAACGGCGATAGGCCTGCCTTCTAGCACGTGAGTACACTGCCCATGCAAAACGTGGGTACTCTGAACACCAGGTGACAAAGTTACGTGATGTACAGAAGTATTTGTACCTCTGCCAACCCCTTCAGGGATATTCGGCGTGAACGTTTATTCAAATCTTTTTTTGTTCATGAAGACCTCATGTGGGGATTATTAATAATAAACGTTTATGTTATTATTATTAAACACTTTATTGCATACAAATACAATGTTTTTTATGTAGGTACAGATCATTAGGACTAAGTACACAAAGGCGGACTTATCGCCTTAACGCGATTTCTTCCAGCCAACCTTTATGGTGAGGAAAAACAAGTACAAAACTCTTAAACAGAAGTCATTGAAAATTAATCCTTACTAATATTATAAATCGGAAAGTGAGTTTGTTTGTTTGTTTGTTCCGCTTTAACGTTGTAACTACTGAACCGATTGCTTTGAAATTTTGCGGACTTTTAGTTAGAATTCCGGGTTTAATATTAGGTAACTTTTAATCCCCCAAAAAAAAGATATACCCGAGGGAAATCGTGGGAATGAGAAGTTTTATTATAGTTGTGCTTTATAACGCAATATAACCGAATAACACGCGGGCGAAGCCGTGGATGGAAAGCTAGTATGCAAATAAAACCAAACTTTACTAAACACACACAACCTATTTACAACCCTAACCTAAATATTAATTTATATATCCAATATGTATAATAATTATATTAAATATACTTATTCTTTATAAATATACACACATATATATATATGTTATGTTATGTTTATGTTATTATTTGTTTCTTATATATTTAGTTAAGTTATCTGTGGTGGTGTGTCTCCATAAAATTACCCAAGAAAGGCTCAAAAGCCCTGTAACCCTAAGTTGCTATTAGTTAGTGATATTCTAAGCCGACACTAGAAAGGTTGTCAAGGTTATTTACTTTTACATTCAATAGTGTAGTTATAATACGTCTAAGGTCACGCAGAGCCAATGTTTCGGGTGAAAGCGTTATAAAGAAAGGGCGACTTAAATGTCGTTGTCTGTTTAAACATAGTTTGTATTTTGTGATGTTGTTATTCGATTATTACATACATATATACATATACTCACGGCTATAAATCCCTAGAAGGGGTAGCCAGAGCTAAGGAATTAGAAATTCCTCAGCCACTTTTGGAAGTTACGTGGGGATTAGATGGTCAAATAAAGGTTCTTGGTGATGGGTCTCTAACCGCATCGCCCAAAAATCCCTTTAAAACCCCTATACCGTTAGTCGCCTTTTACGTACACCCACCGGAAGAAATGGGGTAGTGCTATTCTAAGCCGCCACTACACAGCAAGCAAGCAATTATTAATAAGGTTTTAGTCATTGAAATTATAATGGTTTAGTTGACTAAGCTTTTTCATTTAGTCTTTTTTTTTTAATGGGGTATCTGCCTTCGCTCTACGGGCCCACGTTGAGTAACAGAGGCTACAAAAAATATTCATTCATTTCATATTGTCTGCAGCGTAGTGTTGTGTGCACGTAGAGGAAGCAAGAGAGGTTTGCCAGGATCGTACGAAGTAGCGATTGATAGTCTCTGCCTTCCCCAATAGGAATTAACGGCGTTAGTATATGTATTTATGTATACTAAATTAAGCACGAGAAGTTTGCCAGGATCGTATAAAGTGGTTACCGATGCTTGCCCTAATGAAAACAAATGGTATACATACATACATATACTAACGTCACGGCTATAAATCCCTAAAAAGGGTAGCCAGAGCTGAGAAATAATAAATTCCTCAGCCACTTTTGGAAGTTGAGTGGGGAAAAGATAGTAGTATAAAGGTTGTTGGTGATAGGTCTCCAACAGCATCGCCCAAAAATCCCTTAAAAAGCCCCAAGTCCGTTAGTCGCCTCTTACGTACACCCACCGGAAGAAATGGGGTAGTGCTATTCTAACCCGACACTACACAGCTGTATTTCTATAATGGCTGTATAAGGGCGTTTCAAGTGGTGTTTGGGCGATGGCCGATAGGGTTGGAGACCTGTCACCAAGAAACGTTTATCATCATCTTTTCCCCACTAAACTTCAAAAAGTGGCTAAAGATTTTTTTATTCCAAAGCACCGGCCCTTTAAGGGATTTATTGCCGTGAGTATATGTATGTGTGTAATTCGTAACAAGATACAGTTTTATTAGCCAGTTTATGTACCATTTTGTTTGTTCAAAAAGATAATTTTAGATTCTGTGATTGTATTTAATTTAGTTTAGTAACATAGTCATTATTTTTGTCTCAAAGTTTTAGATTTCTATTGAAAAGCAAGCTTTTCAGAGTTTATACAGAAATGCAGGTATGCCTTTGTTTCATGTAGAGATCCTACCGCATTAAGCGTATAAATTTCGCTCACTAATCCTAAAGCTGGTAGAAGAATATTTACTTCAAAACTCTGACTTCTCTTTTTGGAATTATAGCAATGATTGCTGGTATGTTGATATATACTACTACTACACACATACACACATACATATACTCACGGCCATAAACCCATAGAAGGGGTAGCCAGAGCTAAGGAATTAGAAATTCCTCAGCCACTTTTGGAAGTTGGGGAAAATATGGTAAAATAAATGTTGTTGGTCATACGTCTGAAGCCGCAAAGATGGGAAAAAATCCGGTAGTGATCAGCCGTCACTGCATAGCGTATATTTTTAAGGATAATAAATTTAATAGATTTTTTTGTAATTATATGATGTCTCTACTCATTTTTACTTACCATTTCCACTCCTGGTTATCCTTTATCGTCAACGTGAATATCCCTTCGAATATCAAAAGTAGTATTGGTGACGCTAAGTACCAATATTCGATGCTGTCTTTGAAAACGGTGACTTGCCATATCGCTATAATGCCGTGGCAAGCAAAAACTAAACGCGTTATAACTGCCTTTATTGTTGCTAGCACTTTCATCACATTTGCCATTGTCTGTCGCTGGCTCAATAATTACTAAACCCTTGCCTATCTCAAGACATTATTTTCAAAATAAAAAAAAACTGTTGGCGCATTTCGCGCCAAATTATAAACACTTTTGTTTTTATTATTTTGTCGAGACGAGCTTGAATTTAAACTTCTATTTTACATACTTATTATTTTTTAACAGAAATACTAAAACTAGTTTAGTGTATTAAAGTTATAAAATAATATTTTATTATTATCACTTTGATCAAGCTTAAAACACACTTGAGAAAAAAACAACCAATAAAAAAAACTATCATACGACTTCTTCCCAAAGAATTCGCGTACAACTCAAATCTTTAGCAAGTTCAAACTTTCAAACCTACCCCAAAATTACCTAATCCATTGATGCTTTTGTTTCTCAATTCGTACAAAATCCAGACTAAAGCAGCATTGGATACCAAAGGCTTTTTTCTATAAATGCATGCGCGCGCATCAGTAATTGTTATTAGCCAATAAGAGATGGTTTCAGCTATAAAGGGGTCAGTCATGATTCTGCCAAGAAATAGCTTCGGGGAATCTACAACATAACTATAAATGAACGTTTGACCTTAATTTTTAGCTGGACGAAAGTAGTTTGAGTTTTCTATTATCTATTGAACGACTGTCATGGCGGTTTGGTTGGGAAATTGTCTTTGGTTATGGAGGTTTCGGCTTAAACGTATTAGTTTTAAAGTGAAATTCTTAAACGATAATATTTCACTTTAAGTGTTGTGGTTAATATTGTATTTTAGCAGTTTCATTTATTACTTAATTAGTAAACATTTATTTCTTATTTGCTTTTTCTGTAAAAAGAAATCTAACATATATAGATATATACTCACGCCACAGGGGTTGTCAGAGTCATCTAAATTCGTCTATGTATCATAATGCTCTTTTATTTATCACAAGGCCTGCCTTTTCGAACACCTTCTCATTTTTATCTAAATATGTCTTCCGTGGTCTTCCTCCAATGGAACGTTACCGTCTGCATTGTTTTTAACATCCCTCTTTACCAATTTACTTTTAACCTGTTTATGCAGTAGTGTAGTATCGGCTTAGAATGAGCACTACGCCTTTTTGTCCGGTGGGTGTACATAAGAGGCCATAAGAGAGACTAACGGTGTTGGGGCTTTTAAGGGATTTTCGTGCGATGCAGTTGGAGACCCATCACCAACAACCTTTATTTTACCATCTTTTCCCCACTTAACTTTCCAAACAAGTTAATGAAATCTACGAGTAAATATATGTTTCACCTACTTTATTTTTATTTGGCGCGAAAGTGTTAAGGCTTCCGGACAAGCCGGAAACCGGATACTTTCCTGCATAGCAAGAACGAGCAACCTTTTAACTAATAATCGCGTAGGATAAAGCAGCCATCTCTTACGCACTAACTAAGCATCGTATACTGCCATCTCATTCTAACCGTTATCGTGTCGATAAAATAGTGCTCGTGCTTGCTCTTCTGCCCGGCTAGTACAGTCGCCATCAGATATATCGGAGCGGCCGAGGTACTCAAAAATATCTGAGCAGCAATAAATTTCAATAAATTCTTTATGGTAAATAAGGTCAAAAAGATCTGAACATCCAATTCGCCACAAATATATGAGCAGTGGTTTTTCAATTAAATCTGAACAATCAAAAAGACAATAATATCTGAAAGCACAACTCGTCAAAGTTATCTGCTCAGACAGGGTGATCATAAATATCTGAACATTTAGGGAAAATATACCTTAAAGCACTAGGCATACAATACAGTTTAAATGTAATCGTATCAAAATGAGTAGGTATACAAAATAGAAATCTGCGTAAAGCAACTTTACAGTCTTGTAACAAGAAACACATTTGAATAAAATATTTGCCAATTTATAAAAACGATAACATAACTGTCATTGCATATACTAGTGGTCCGCCCCGGCTTCGCACGGATGGTGTTAAGTTTTTATACTGCTTACTCCCTACGATATTTAGCATGATGATATCTATACTTATAATGTAAAGTATGTTTATGTTTATTTTATTGGTATATATATATATTTATTTACATTTACTATTAATACCTAGTTAACATTTAATTTTACTGTCAAATTTGAGAAGGACTAAGGTTCCATATTTTATTGGTGAAAACTATTAGGCAAACAGGATATTGTACAGTAAAGCTCGGTCCAAAGGAAAAGAACTTCAATTTAAATACGTTTGGGTAAAGAACGGTAATATTTACATGAGAAGAACAGAAACCAGCTCCATACAACGTATTAATTCAGAAGATTACTTGGAACGTCTCGTCAAAAAAGGGTCACCTCCTTTGCAGCATTCCTAATATGAATGTGACTATCGTAATGGTTTCGTGCACACTAATGTTAAAATGTATTAACTTATTTAATTGTCTTTCACCTATAAACCACCACTTTTATTTTATTTATGAATTATTTATGTATGACACACTACGTCTAACACTCATTAACCTACATAAACTAACCATATTCTATCACTTTTATTGTATTAATTATGCACCATCTATATTCAATATTTATTACCTTAAAACATCCCTCTACCCAAGTAACATAGATCCATTCATAGTATTTCTAGCAAGTCCATATAGAAATAAAGCAACTAGACCACTCCAACAATCATTCATAAATACAGCAACTCAATCTTTTTTATCACCTCATCAAACGCTGTGGATTAATATACATCTTATTCATACTTTAGTACAGTCCAGATCAAAACTGTATAAACTAAAATGTCACAATATTAAGTCTACCAAAGTAAAAAACCAACCAACTAATGAATAACTTAGATCTTGAAGACGATATTGACGAAACTTTAGATATTAAATGTGTTAAATAAGCAAGCCAGAGATTTGTGGTGACTTCCTAAATAAAGACACATTCAATTTAATATCACTTAATATACGAAGCATTCATAAAAACTTTGATGAATTTTTAGTGTTACTCAAGCGTCTTAAAATAAATATAGATGTTATTATTTTGACAGAGTGCAGGCTCGGCGACGATTTGGTGATAGGAAATATCCCAGGGTTTGAATCGTTTTCTACAGTAAATAACATCAACCAAAACGGTGGTGTGGTTGCTTTTGTGAGAGAGTGGTGGAATCCTTGTTTTTCGGAGCCTCCGTTCATAGACGCATGCTGTCTTACAATAACAATACCAAATTTTATCACAATACTTGGCATATACAGGTCCCCTTCCTTTAAAAATACAACAAACTTTTTAAGCAGTCTCGACACCATACTTATCAATATCAAATCTGCCACCAATATAATCCTAGCTGGAGATATAAACATTGACATACTGTCCTCAAACTTTACACATCATGACCCATCGAACTACCTCTGCACCACATCAAGCCACGGCCTACGTCCAGCTATCACTAAGCCAACAAGACTTAAAGCATGCCTGGACCACATTTTCATAAAAACTCTTCTACCAGTGTTAGGTATTGTATGTCCCACCAATATCTCTGATCACGATTTGGTTATTACCGGGTTGTCGAAAACCGCAAAGCCTAAGCCACAAAATCCTCGGTTGAAAACCATCATTGACTACGCGGAAATCGCTAAAGAGTTAAAGAACTATGATTGGTCAGAAATAATATCCCAATCAAATGTAGAGTCAGCCACCGATAGCTTTTTAGATATCCTGAATCGAACAATCGAAAAGCACAAATGCACAAAAAAAGTAAGTAGATACAAATTCGGTACCCAACCCTGGATGACTGCGGGTCTTCTTCGTTGTGCCAGACATAAAGATCATCTTCACGCCTTGGTGAAGCTTCATCCAAACGACATCATATTGAACACTTCCTTTCGACGCTACAGAAACTTTTACATTGATCTTCTTCGTAATCTTAAAAGTAATTATGAAAAAGACTTACTAGCTAAAAGTGCTGAAAGCTCAAAAAAGTTGTGGCAATCAATAAAGAGCATCTGTCACCTGAAACAGCAGAGAAAGTCGACGGCGTCTGAATTACTTGCAAACAAAAATGATTCCATAAGTCCATTGAACCAAATCAATAGCTTTTTTGCAAATGTTGGAGCCAATCTCGCAAAAAATATATTAAGCAAAGTCAATACTACAGAGAGTCACTTGGCAAAATCGGTCAATACCACGGATGGTCCTTGCTTTTCACTCTTTTTGTCCCCTACTGATCCTAGAGAGATATCATCCTTCATTTCTCTTCTAAAGGATGGTAGTGCCCCTGGTTTAGATGAAATAAGTAGCACACTCATTAAAAACATAAAAAATGAAATCTTGCTGCCACTAACCCACATTTTTAATCTCAGCTTAAGTAATGGTCACTTTCCAAATGTATGGAAAACTGCTTCTGTTTCACCTATCCACAAAAATGGCCCTAAAGATGATCCATGCAATTACCGACCTATCTCGCTTTTAAGTATATTTTCTAAGATTCTGGAGAAAATCGTCAACAAAAGACTTATGGACTTTCTTGAAGCCAATGATTTGATTGCCCCTATGCAATACGGGTTTAGGAGGAAAAAATCCACCGAAGACGCCACGAAGCAACTCATGAAAGCTATAGTTAATATCCTAGATGCTGGCGACAAATGTATAGCTGTCTTTCTTGATTTGTCCAAGGCATTCGACACCGTCTCAACTCTCATTCTTTTGAGAAAAATGGAAAGTCTTGGTATTCGTGGCGTAGCACTGAAATGGTTCCAGAGCTATCTTCAAAATAGGCA
The DNA here is from genome assembly GCA_963576735.1 of Bedellia somnulentella. NCBI lineage: Eukaryota > Metazoa > Arthropoda > Insecta > Lepidoptera > Bedelliidae > Bedellia > Bedellia somnulentella. The sequence goes on from OY755198.1 coordinate 4,060,996, forward strand.
CCAAATCACAAAAGTAGACTCGGCGAAGAGTGACGTATCACAACTGGATTTCGGTGTTCCACAAGGCAGTATACTTGGCCCTAGCCTTTTTCTTATTTATGTGAATAGTTTGCAGAACATATCCCTAAAATCTGCGAAGATGGTGTGCTACGCAGATGATACAGCAATTTTGTTCGAAGGCAAAACTTGGAGCTCAGCCAAAGCAAATGCAGAGGCTGGTCTCAGAAGTGTAACCAATTGGCTTGAGCAAAATCTGCTGACCCTTAATACCAACAAAACACAATTTTTATGTTTTTTCAAAACAATGGCATCTCAACCGCAATTTTTAGATTCTCTTCAATTACACAAATGTGAGAGCGAGAAGAGTAATGTCAGTACATGCAGATGTGAAATAATTAAAAGAGCACACCAGATAAAATATCTGGGACTAATCCTAGACGAGAGACTAACATTTGGAAGTCACATAGATACCCTATCGAAAAGAGTTCGGAAACTGATCGGAGTAATGAAGCTGCTGCGCCGCTCAGCTGACATCAATACAATGATTCTGGTTTACACAGCACTATGTCAACCTCTGCTTTCCTATTGTATAGAGGCATGGGGTGGTGCTTCAAAAACCATATTCATTCAGCTTGAAAGGTCTCAACGCGCGCTTCTCAAAGCAATGCTCCGTAGGCCCTTATACTATCCCACTGATAAAATATACCAGGAAACCAACGTGCTGAGGGTCAGGCAGCTTTACATACTCAAAGTTGCACTATCTATGCACAAGACAATATTTTCCTCCCCTGATACAGAATTGAGCAGATCTTCTCGAGTGTACCAGCTTAACTTACCAATAGTAAAATCAAGTTTTGCAAAACGTTTGAGTATATTTTCATCCACTTACATATACAATAAGGTTGTAAAACAATGTAAAATTGCAAAGGGAGACTCTGTTTCTAAAATTAAGCAAACCATAATCAGATGGCTCAAATCCCTAAACTATGAGGTGACTGAAGAATATATTCCAACCTAAATAATCAAATAACAATAAACCAGAGCTCAAATCTATATGACTAAAATAAAACACTAACAAAACATATAAAAATATGTACATTATACTTACTTATTATGTAATTTTTTATGTAACTCTATGCGTTGTATTTAGTCCTATGTATGTATGTATATATATAGATATATATGTTAAATATTATAATAATTATGTACGTGCATAATATCAAAGTGGTGTTTAGTTTAAGGCAGATACTTTGCTCTTATTTGCAAGTATCATATGTGCAAATATCCTTTATTTAATCTTGTATTATTTCTTTATTTTTTATTTTTTATCTCTTTTTATTATTTTTTTTTTTTTTTGTCCTGTATCTGTTTGTAATTTTAGGAAATTTACTTTAAATATAATAATTTGTTTTGTATTGTTTGTAGAGGTTATAATAATTTCAATTAATTAAAATTAACTGGTTTCTCAAGATACAGGCTTAGCCTAGTTTGAGAACCCCTGTATACTTGTAATAATGCATGTGAAAAAATTAATAAATGATTTTGATTTTTTTTGATTTTGATTTTGAATGTGTGTTAAAAGTGTATCCTAATTTTAAGTATCACAGCTGTTTGTTTTCCTTGTGTAAATAAATAAATAATAAATCTGTAGAGAGGTCAATTCTGTACATTATACAAACTATATTTTCAAAATAACTATTAGGGGCTGATTAGTGATTGCCACTGATGCAAAAAATGCAATCAGTAAAATTTTTGTCTGTCTGTCCGTCTGTCTGTCGGTTTGTATGTTCCTTATGGAAACAAAAACTACTTGACGGATTTTAACGATACTTGGTTTCATACTCCTAGGCAGGTCATAGTGTACTTTTCAGCAGAGTAGTGAAGGGAAATTTTGGGAAAACGGGAGAAGTTACTCAATTTTTTAAGCTTCCGTCGCGTGTGCAGCGTTAATGGTTACAGTTACATAGAAATCATGTATCACGGAAATATTTGCCATGAAATTGTCTAAAAAATATCCTTCAATAGCATATGTCTATCTTTTATGGTTGACTCACAATAACACGTGTAACTCCTGATAGCTTAGCAGTTCGGTGCATCCTGATTATATTCGTTTACTCTAACATTTATAGTTCTCCCATTCATCTTATTTATAAAAGTTTACATTATTACCTATTCAATAAAAAAGAATCATAGAAATCGGTATAGAAACACCAATTTATACATGAAATAAGCCATCGCGTCCTGTCTTCGCACGTGAATACTGAATCATGCTGGATTATTTTTTAGTAATGGTTGCGCGGGTATAAGATAGCCGTGATGATGTATGATGTATGCAAAGTTTGTAATTCTGATTCTTTGTTTGCATGGGTTTGTTGTCGGAGATACTGAACCGTTCATTAAAGCGCTTTCATAATCACAAAGCTAAACTATTCAGGAGTGCTATAAGTGGTGCTAAATTTCACAAAGGTTGAGCAGCGATTGAAGAAACCTCATATATTTTTAAGACTACGCTACCCGTGCGAAGCTAGGCCAATCCACTAGTATATCCTATGTCCTTTTCCTGGTTCTAAGCTATCTCCCTAACAATTTTTAGCCGAATCGGTTCATCCGTTCTTGAGTTATAAATAGTGTTACTAACACCACTTTCTTTTATATATATATATAGATTCGCAGATTTACTATGCTATAATTACGTATATAGATTGGCAATACAAATACGACAGGCGAGACCAAAAAAAAGTACAACGGTGTGCGTAAATGAATGTGTGTGCGTGACATTAGTATGGCGGATCCCATACTAGCCCTATTAAAATTGATAAAAAATCACGTATTTGTTATTTTTGCCCAATTGTAAACTTTAAAGTAATTGATGATGATACTATGATGACACAAGATATTTTTTATCATATATTTGCATTGAAAACTTTGGTTTAAGATCATATAGACCTGTAATTATTTATTACAGTCTTAGTTTGGACATAAATAGCTAATAATTTTGTGTTTGCCAAAGAATTTGTATTCGATTTAGATTTATTAATATATTTAATAATATTTAATAAATTAATCAAATAATCATTAAGGTTAAAATAAGTCAATTATTTTCTTTCATGATCTATGTCAAAATCGTTGTAGGCCGTTATCGTCTCTGAGAGGTCCTGCCTTTGTTGACGTTTATGCTATGACGTTTGTCACTTACTGCTAATCCATGTAATATAAAAGCTGCCAAATTAAAATAAGTACGAATGCTTTGCAATATTTCATCAACTTTCGTGTCAGTCACCATGGCCTAGCGGTTTAGTGAATAGAAATCATAATTGTAATCCGTTGCGCCAGGGTTCAAATCCTAACTTGTGTTTATTTTTATCCAGAATTCATGTTCTTTTTTTTCCATTTTATTTATTAGGCCTTTAGATTTATTGTCCTCATTTAATATAATGCTATATACATACATACATACATACATATACTCACGGCTATATTTCCCTAGAAGGAGTAACCAGAGTTAAAGAATTATAAATTCTTCAACCACTTTTGAAAGTTGAGTGGGGAAAAGATAGTAAAAATAAAGGTTTTCGGTGATGGGTCTCCAACCGCATCGCCCAAAAATGCAATAAAAAGCCCCAATACCCTTGGTCGCCTCTTACGACACCCGTGGGTAGAAAGGGGTAGCGACATTCTAAGCCGGCACTACACGGCAACCATGCTATATATTACGTTATAATTATATATATGAATACGTATAATACGTTACAGAAAACAGCAGGAAAAGTACAATTTTGCAAAAACTAGTTTATCCTTTTATTTTATTAAAGCTGCATTTATATTTATGCTACCCTTGTATTTACAATGTAAAAAATTGCAAACATGTTTCAAAAATTCTAAGTTATTTTACCTCTTGATGTTTTTGTACCGGTGAAAATTATACAACTACAAACACATTCCTCTATTAACACCATGTACTTACCTGTTTCTGTCAAAAAATGGAGTTGGTCAGTGGGGAACGACTTAGTATTTTTTTTATAATAATATACTAACCGTACAACTAGTTGGGACCGTACAACCAGTGGGGCATACCTCCCAGCAGAAGACTCTTTTTATTAAACGGTTTTATTTAGCTCACCCCGTTTGTTTTATTTATTCTTGGGTCAAATTTAGTAATTCAAATTTCACCCCCTTCCTATCAACCGATTAATCTGAAATTTTGTATACACTTTGGATTTTGGTGACAACGCAATTATATTTATTCATTATCATTATACATTCAAGATGGCCGCCGCTACAAAATGGCGGATAATTTAGGTTTTATCAATCCCATCAATATGGGTATCAAATGAAAGGGCTCAACAAGCAGAATACAATATACCATAAAAAAACGAAATCCAAGATGGCGGCCGCTACAAAATGGCGGATAACGTAGGTTTTATCAATCCCATCAATATGGGTATCAAATGAATGTGCTCAACCAGTAGAATACAATGTACTATACAAAATTATAATCCAAGATGGCAGCCTCTACAAAATGGCGGATAACTTAGGTTTTATATCAATCCCATCAACATGGGTATCAAATGAAAGGTCTCAACAAGTAGAATACAATTTAATATGCAAAATTAAAATCTAAGATGGTCACCATACAGTGCACTATACAAAATCAATATTTAAGATGGGCGCAGCCACTAAATGGCATATAATAATAAGATTTTAATTTAGAAATTGGATCTGTAATTTATTTAGATAACTGATTAATTAGGATATATATAATTTTTAATTATTCGTCGAACTCAAATGTATGCAACAGATGTACCTGCCGTCCGAATTGATTTCGCAAGAGACGGAGTACATCTTATACACCCGAAAGCCATACAGTTTCCAGCTAAGTACAATTACGGGACAGCTGAAAGAAGAATTTTGCCTTTAATACTGTCATGGGCTTCTACAATACATAAAATGCAGGGCAGCACTGTGGATTACGCAGTCGTGTACTTAGGTGCGAAACTGTTTGAAGAAGGTCAAGCCTACGTGGCTCTTAGTAGAGTCTGATCTTTGCAGGGACTACGTATAGAGGAGTTGGACTGCAATAAACTAACTAACTAACTAAAAACTAGAAAATAAAAATAGGTAAAAAAACTTTTTAAGTTAAACGGTTTTATTATTAACATACAGAGCAATGTTTAAGATAAATGTACTAAAAACCTAAAAATAATAATAAAATAGATACAGTCGTGGGAATTATATACATATGCATAGACTAGACTAAAATAAAACCGTGGGGCACGTCAATTGTCGACAAATTATCGACTTAATGTGCGATAGAAGAAACATTTAATTCTTCGTTGGGCAGTTGGCCCGCAGACGGTGAGGAAATTACTTACTATTTTCTTGCTCATGGAAACTCCAATAGTCATACACTCCATGTAAATAAAAGAGATGTTTCAACTAGTTTCTCGTTGGAAATTGACACTGCTGGCTGGCAATGAATCGGTTCACTGCTCGCAGTTTGTCTTTAATCGACAAAACATATGATAAAAGTACTACTCACTCAACACTATGAAACCCTAAAACTCGCTTATAATCGAGCTTGCTAACTTGTTTCCACATTCTGCCCTATTTATCACATGTCCATCGTTGTCGGTTGAACAACTGCCCAATTATAGTGTAACATTACAAAACAAACATTTTAATCAACGATTGTAGACAATTGACGTGCCCCACGGTTTTATTTTAGTGTAGTCTATGCATATGTATAGCTACGTCCACACTGTGCCTTTTTTTGTTCAATAAGGGCATGCGTCATAGCGCAGTCAACAGCGCACGTGAGGCATGCCCTTAATGCATGCGCGATGACAGTTGAAAGCGGAGCGCGCGCTGTGTTGCACAAGTTATCCGGTGTCGGGTGGATTTCTGTGCGTCATAGCGTTCAACAACAAGATGCTTGAAGATGATTTATTGAAGATTACAGAAGCTTTCCACAACTCTGGGATCCTAACAATAAACTTTACACGAATAAAGTAAAGAGGAACGATGGGTTTTTTTTTCTGGAATTTCTTATGACCAAGTAAGCTGCATATATTCCCCCAAGTAAAATATTGTCGTCGCACATGTTTCCAACAGAAACTCAAACTACGAATAAAGTATGGTGTTGGTTTCAATTAACGCATTAACTTATTGTAAGCGTCAATTGAAAGTTGAATAGAAAGATGAAGACGAAAGTTGAAGATGAAAAGGCACAGTGTGGACGTAGCTTATATAATTCCCACGACTGTATCTATTTTATTATTATTTTTAGGTTTTTAGTACATTTATCTTAAACATTGCTCTGTATGTTAATAATAAAACCGTTTAACTTAAAAAGTTTTTTTACCTATTTTTTTATAGATAAACAAACAAAAACTTTTCTCTTTATGATAAGATTAAAGACAAAGGGGTAAAGTTAATATATTTTTGTTAATATGATATTTAGGTTACTGATATGATAATTAATAAAATGTAAATAATTTTCGTTCCATAAACAAATATTTTTTTTCTTATATCTCTAACTTAACAAATTATAGATTTGGTATAAAAGTAATAAGTCAAAACAAAGGCGGGTTGTTTTATAATCATCTTTGTATAAAACCACGTTTACATCTATTCAAGTTAACGTAAAATAATAGTATAAGATCCCGCTGCTGAATCTACGTTCATAACCATAGAGTAAAGTAATTTCATAACGTACAAAGTCAAACACACATTTTAACATAAGTTTATGAATAGGGGAATACACTGATAAGACGCAGCCAGGCAAAAGTGGCCGCAGGTAATTTTAATTTAATTATTGTTTATTATTTTTTGGAGAAAAATTTCGTTCACTTGTTTTTCAATTATAATACCACCCACATCATAAAAATGTATATAGAGAATTTAAAAATCGATAGGTGCCGTTGCACATTTGGCCGCAACTACCTCGCAGCCAGGTGTAAACAGGTTATATTTTGGTATGTTTTATACGTTCATATGTTACACGCATGTTTCTTATATGAAATTAAAGCTATTTTTTTTCCTTATATGATGATATATGGCTGCCTGTGAAAAAATGGCCGCAAATCAGGGTTGCCATCACTTAAAAACCTAACCTAACCTACGAACCGTCGTCGTCAATTCAAGAGACAAATAATTGAAAGAGTCGATTGGAGGTAGCGTCGACAGCTCAAAAATTTTACACAATATCGGCCATAGTTGTAGTTTTGAGCTTTTATTGACTGGTAAACCATCTATTTTAAAGTTCAGTGAAACTGTAGTAGGCAAAGCAGGAAGACTTTGTAAATATAATATTAGGCATTCTTGTAGACCATTATGCCAATAATGTCCAAAGCCAACGGGTTTTGTAGTTATATTCTGACTCGTGCAGAGAAAAGTTCTTGGGTCTTTCGGCAGAATATTTGGAAGAGGTTTGTCTATTATTTGTAGTAATTTTTTAAGTGCTTGGTGAGAAATATTGTATTCAATTGCCCAAACCTTCAACTGCTTACTGAATTCCTGCAATTTGTCGGCGCCCTCGTCATCGGAAGAACTCCCTTCAGAACTAAATGTATCGCTTTCTGGTTTATTGGGTTGTAAAAAAATCGAAGCTCCTACGGAACCCTCACTGCTTTCGTAGGTACGTGCTTTGTTTATGTTGGAGTTTTTGAAACTGAAAGTCGAAGCTAACTGTTTTCATTGCATCGTTTCAATACTTTCCTCCGATAATTACCACTTCTTTTAAAACGTTTCCAATCCTTGTAATCCATTATTAAATTAGCTCTATTAATTTTAATTATTTTACTGTGATGTGACTCTGAGAAACATCGACTGTGTAAAAGTACCAATGCAACTTTTATAACACGTATTAGAGATTTAGTGTCGCACTCGCTGCCAAAATGTCAAAGTTTAGCACTATAACAGCAGCAATTAATACATTTATAACACAACTCATATTTAGAACTATAAGTGAACAAGGGAAGCTACTTAGTGATGTAAAAAGATTTACAAAGCTGTTATACAACAACAGAGATATAACAGTTACCGCGACACTTTTATGTGACCAATTAGAAATAAGTTATGTGAAAAATTGTTATAACGCTAACTTGATCTATAGACGTAGAAACCGCATTTATTACATCACTAAACTATAGAAGTGTCTTTTTTAACTAATATCACTATTTAGGCCTATAGCAAAGTTTAAGACAACATTTATACAAGATAAGTTGTCATATAACATTGGCATTGAAAGCTGTTATAGCGCAGTGTTAAAGCTGTGTTATTATTTATAATATACGGCATTATATGATTGGTGAATATGACTAATTAGCATATATAGCTAAATAGTCACGGAAATTTCATTACATCATAGTTAGGTGATATACAGCTTCTTATAGAGCATATATAAAAAAAATTGTCTATCTGCATGACATGGACACCGCGCGATTAGCTAATGAAATCATAATATTGGAATTAACGCAAAAAAATCGTTCTCGAGACGTAGCTTATGAATTGCGGAATAGCATAACATCTCTGCAAAGTACTAAGCTACCGGAGAAGAACTTGACTGCGGAGGATGTCATTCGTGGAGAATGTAATATTCCCGAAGACCTATTTAATTTCGTGTGTGATTTAGTTCAGGGCCCTGATATTCGTCGCACATATTCAGATGAAGACCTCGTAAAAATTAAATCTGTATGTAGTGATCTAATTTATATTGTTTCTAAAGGAAGAGTAAAACCCACGAAACATCTTACCCTTGGCATGTCGATGAAGTCCATGACAAGTTCAAGAAAAGTTCTCACCATCTTGAATAGGTATGGTCATACCATAGGCTACAATTTAGCTGAAGAAATCGAGACTGAAATGACGTACAGCTCTCAAAAAGCGAATTGTATAATACCTTCTGGTATTAACAGAGTGAATGGACTGAGCACGCATGTTGCTTTCGATAATTTTGATCGCTTTGTGGACACAGCTACTGGAAAGGACACCTTGCATGACACAGTTGGTATTATTTATCAGTTTCAAATGGAAAATCATGAAAATGCTGACAATGATTCGAGTTCGGGTTCATACCTGCATGCAGATGACGTTGGAAATCATTAAAAGAAAAGATACTACGGACCATTTTCGTCAATTCTATGTGGCTCAACGCAACTGAGATCGACTGTTTAAAGTTTAGTGCGGAAAATAATGGTTGGCTTCTTTTGGATGGTTTTCTAAAACCAACATGGTTTTTGGGAAGTTCAACTCCGACACAAGTTGAAAATGTGTTGTGTAACACAGGTAATAAATCTGCTTATGATGAAGAAAATTCTGAATGCGACGACGATAATGACAACTGCGATTCTGAGAGCAATGGGGAATCTGACTTCGATTAGATATTAAGAAAATAATAATTATCATCTGACCGTCTCCGTGGTCAAGCGTTTTGACTGAACGAACTGTAATAAAATATACTATTTTTTCAATGTGCGTATGCGTATAGTTTTTTTTTATAATATATTAACACGTAAACAAAATTCTGTACTTTATAATTAAGCTTATTTTCATTTTCACTTGACCAATAAACTTTTTTTTATAAAAAAAATATGTTATTTTTTTCATAACATTTTAGCGTCACTGGGTACAATGGTTATGCCGGGAAAGGACTTCGTTGTTATTTGTATATAAATGTATCTTGGACTCTTTCTCCTTATCTTGGAAATCTCGCGATTTTTAGTGATGGCGATGGCGATAAACGAGTATCATCATATAAGGAAAAAAAATAGCTTTAATTTCATATAAGAATCATGCGTGTAACATATGAACGTATAAAACATACCAAAATATAACCTGTTTACACCTGGCTGCGAGGTAGTTGCGGCCAAATGTGCAACGGCACCTATTGATTTTTAAATTCTCTGTGGATGTATCATATATTATTATAACACATTGATATATATTTTATATACATTACAGTTTATTTATTAATTATAATTTCAATTTTATATATCATAATATTTCAATTTAAATAAATGATGAGCAAAACCGCGCGAAGCGCGTAGTATGCGCACGAATATTATTTCGCTATTCGTCGCTAGCGCAGCATAGAAAGTTGCTCCCTCAAGGTCAACCGGCCTCAGCTGACCGGCCGCGCCGATCGATCATGTCATCAGTCGAGATCCTACCTCAGACGCGAGCTCTATGCTAATCACTTACGCAAATTACGTACGCAACTAACGGTTTTCTTGTGCTTGTTTTCTATTGTTAAATTCATCCGCTTTTTCTATTCTGTTTACTCTTTCTATATTTCAACCTTCTATCTTCTGTGTATTGTGACTTGTGTACTGTACTGTGACGAATACAAGATAATTGTGTAAACTGGAGAATAGGGATGGGCGTTGATACAACGGACTAGTTAAATTAACCGTCTATGTACATTCAACGATTCGACTAGTCCATCGCTTACCAATGAACTAGTTGAATTCAACGGCTAAACAAAAGAGTCGAAACGTTCGTACAACTTGCGACGCGACTGTTAACTCTTCAACGTGGCCGTATAATAGTCCACTGGTAGACGGCTAAACGAAAGAGTCGACACGTTAGTATCAACTTGCGACGCGACGGTCTTACAAATTTCAACTCTAAAGCTATAGTAGCAAGTGCGATAATGTTTCGATATGTTTTGTTAGTCAGAAAGAAAGAAAGGAAAGATAAAGGAGAAAGGAGCGTGAAAGAGATAGTGCGTAACACGCGTGAACAATGTTGAATGAATTTGAATTATTTTAGAATAATATTTAATAATAAATTATTTTATAATAAACATAGTAAAGAAATTATTGTATAATAGGTATGTATAGGTATGTATATAAGGTATGTATTATAAAAAAAAAAAAGAAAAGAAAGAAAACGAAAAAAAAAAAACAAAGAAAAAAATATAAATATGTAAATACTTTGATTATGAGCGACATGATAGTCCAGTGGGTAAGAACACCCGCCCGAAAAACAGAAGGGCGTGAGTTCCAATCCTGGGACGGGCCTACACCAATTTGTCTTTTCTAAAGTCATATGTGTGGTTAATTTATCATGGTTGCTAACGGTGAGGGAAAACATCGTGAGGAAACCCACATGGCTGAGTTGTACTTAGTCATGTGACAGTGTATTCGTACAAAACGGCGATAGGCCTGCCCCCTATCACGTGAGTACACTGTCTAAGCAAAACGTGGGTACCTTCTCTGGAAACTAGATGGCGCTTGCCATGTGAGTTCAGGAGTATTGGTACCTCTGCCAACCCCTTCGGGGATAAAACGGCGTGAACGTTTATGTTATGTATGTTATGTTATGTAATGTACATAAAATCAGATGATCTTCTAAATACGCATGAATTTCCAATTCAGCCAGTCCTAAGCCTGGAAAAGTATGAAGGGAAGATTTATTAATTATTTAACAATTAATTGCAACGAACGTTCAATTACCAATACCGTCGCGCGTCGGTCGACAGTGTCAATCGTTGACAATTCGTTTCAGTTTACACATCGACTAGTCGAAGATTTTAACTAGTTGATCGACTAGTTGATGAACGACATTTAACGGTCTAGTCTCGTTGATGAAAAATACGTCGACGACTCATCCCTACTGGAGAATATCTTTCTTTTCTCTCTGTCACGAACATTCATCCCATCACATCCATATTGGTGACCCCGAGGAACAATCAAGATGAGTAGCAGCGGTGAAGAAACTACGCGTAACGTAAACGACAAACCACGTCGTCGCGAGAAAACGGTTAACGCGCCGCCGAGCGCTAATATGAGAATACCGCCATTTTGGCCCGAAAAACCGGCGATATGGTTCGCGCAGGTTGAATGCCAATTTGCCATAAATAATATTACTGACGATACGTCTAAATTTTATCATATTATTGGCAATTTAGACAGACAATATGCCGCCGAAGTGGAAGACATACTGATAGAAACGCCTAACTATATAAAGTTAAAAACTGAATTGGTGAAACGTCTGTCTGTCTCGCGGGAGAACAAAGTGAAGCAATTGCTTATGCATGAGGAGTTGGGGAACAGAAAGCCATCCCAGTTTCTAAGGCATCTCCAACGCCTGGCAGGACCCGAAATTCCAGATGACTTTTTGAAAACCATCTGGATGAGTCGGTTACCCACGAGTATGCAACCTATAATGGCATCACAACCGACCTTAAAATTGGACGCACTAGCTGAATTAGCCGACAGGGTACACGACCTTACACCGTCTTCACATCAAGTTTCGGCAGTAGCTGGCCCATCAACTTCGTCAGACACTATCTCTGAATTAACAAAGCAAGTTGCAATGTTGTCGCAGCAAGTTAGCGCCTTATCAGCCAGACTCAACGACAGATCACGACCACGTGAACGGCGAAGTAGTGGAAGACGTGAACGGTCTTTATCACGGAGATCACAGTCGAGTTACCGGAAGTTTCCAACTTGTTGGTACCATACCAAATTTGGAACCGAAGCAAGAAAATGCTTGCTGCCCTGTGATTTCAAGCAGGGAACGGCAGTCTGTAATGGCGACACAGGATTGCCAGCAATACACCGGTCGCCTCTTCATGCTCGACAAAACTACCAAGCTAAAATTTTTAATTGATACCGGAAGTGATATTTGTGTCTACCCGAAAATGTTTATGCGTGATTGTCGTCGAAAAACGGAATTTCAGTTGAGTGCTGCCAACGGTTCAACCATCGACACATTTGGCACAACCGAATTAAATTTAAATTTAGGATTAAGGCGAAATTTTCTTTGGAATTTTATTATTGCCGACGTCACAAACCCAATTATTGGTGTAGATTTTTTACAAGGATCCTCTACTACACTACGGATGGGCCCTGTGGTACTATATCTAAATAACGTTATGCAAATAATAATCATATCGCAACAGAAATATTCCATATACCGTTTTCTCTTTCTAACCTTCCGAGATTAATCTTTTGAAAAAGAGAACAATACATGTTTACTTCTTGTTGTTTATGGCAAAATTTCGTCAAGACGTTACGACTATGATAGCGCGTACCCAGATCGGCCATCTTAATTGCCATTTGATCTGTGAAGTTGCTTTGTAAACAGAAGTGTTGATTGTATTTATTGTGTTTTGGACATTAATTAATCAAGTTTTGGACCATGAAATTACATGGGTAATATAAATGCACAATGCCCTGTTGCTCTGTTAAAGATTGTGGCGCCCGTAATAGCGAAAATCAGCCTCAATTAACTTTGCACAAGTAAGTAATTATTTTCTTGGTTTTCACTTCGGTCAAGAGTATTTTTTTGGTGTATTTCATGCTTCCTCGATGTGATCAAAGGAAACTTCATGATCATTGGAATATTTTCGCCATAAAAGGCTTAGTTTTCATGATTTCTTCCAAAATTATTTCCTCTCATTATTTACCTAGTGATGTGAAACACTGATCATTTAGTATTATCGATGTTTAAGTACTATCAGATTCGGTTTAAGTTGGTTGGTTGGTTAACCTATTAAAAATCTATATGCCTTCCAAAATGTAGGTAACATTTTTTTTATAGTTTACACTTTTCTTCACATTTGTTACTTTGAGGTGGTTATTGATTACTAAAATTAAATAATTTCAGGTTTCCTACAAGTGAAGCACGGAGAAGAAAGTGACTTGATGGTATTGGCTTTGAAAATATCAACCATCTGCATAAAAATTGGCATTGCATTTTTAAAAAATGGTATGGTTTATTATAAAAAAATCACGAATGAAAAGGATTCATTCAGAACGTGTTATAACAAATTGACGTTATTTAAAAATGAATAAATGTGACATTTTTAATTTAAATACGTTGTTTTTTTATTATTTATATGTACGATCTTGCAATATAAGTCAAGCACAGCATCAATAATTTGTTGTACGTGTACGACAACTGTGTAGTGTCGGCTTAGAATAGCACTACCCCATTTCTTCCGGTGGGTGTACGTAAGAGGCGACTAACGGACTTTTAACGGCGTTATAAGGGAATTTTGGGCGATGCGGTTGGACACCCATCACCAACAACCTTTATTTTACCAACTTTTCCCCACTCAACTTCCCAAAGGTGGCTGAGGAAGTTGTCATTCCTTAGCTCTGGCTACCCAATCTAGGGATTTATAGCCGTTAGTAAGTATATGTAATGTGTACGACAACCGATTTAAAGTCGTCCTTGAGCATATGGCACCCATTATTAATCTCACTGAACCACTGATCGATGCACTGCAAGTTAAAAAACTTACCCCACACCGAAAATCATAATAAATTATCGCTCGAAATTGTTTGTTTAAAATTGGTGTAAAAATATCTAGATCTAAATTAAAAGTATGTGCCCACTGTTGTTATAAATTATTTCTACATAAACATGTTGGCAAATTTATCGATATTTTTCTATTCTGATTCTTTCATGATACAACCCTAGGTCAGCCATTTTAAGTGCCAATAGGCCACACCCCCTGCTACGCTCCGAGAGTGTTTAGGGCCGATCCCTAGTGTAGAGGATCCTTGATTTTTTAGCACACTATCAATTAATCGTGGATGTGAAAAATCAAAGATTAGTCGATGGTTTAACCAGTTTAAGCACCGAAGCACAAGCAAACAGGATTCCTAATTCAATTCTTAGCGTCAAGGTTTCGACTGGTGATATGAATTGTAAGTACAATTTATTTTTAACACAATACCCGGAAATTACTCGTCCAGCCGGTAAACAAGGTGAAATTAAACATAATACTATACACTACATCCGCACTACCCCAGGCCCACCTGTAGCTTGTCAGCCGCGACGTTTGGCTCCAGACAAGCTCAAAATAGCCAAACTCGAGTTTGAGGCTATGTTATCTGTAGGTACTGCACGTCCGTCCGACAGTCCCTGGGCATCCCCGCTACATTTAGCACCCAAAAAGGACAATGGTTGGCGTCCCTGTGGCGACTATAGACTTTTAAATTCCAGAACCATTCCTGACAGATATCCCATCCGACACCTCCACGATTTTTCCCAATCCCTAGCCAATAGCCGTGTTTTTGCAGTCATAGATTTAGTGAAAGCATACAATCACATCCCTGTAGCCGAGGAGGATATTTCGAAGACTGCAATCACCACACTCTTCGGATTGTATGAATTTCCCTTTATGACGTTCGGTTTGCGAAACGCGGGACAAACTTTTCAACGATTCGTCGACGAAATGACTCGTGACCTCCCATTTTGTTACCCGTACATCGACGATTTCCTGATATTTTCTAGGGATGAGGAGGAACACGAAAGACACCTACACCAAATTTTTTCACGCATGAGAGATTACGGCGTCCTTGTTAACATCAACAAATGTATTTTCGGCGCAAAACAAGTCAAGTTTTTAGGCTATACTGTGTCTGAAAATGGTATTAAACCTCTCGAGGACAAAGTTGAGGCCATCACCAATTTTCCAGTCCCTAAAACTGTTAGGGAGCTAAGGCGATTTTTGGGTATGCTAAACTTCTATAGAAGATTCATACCCAACGCCGCTCAAATCCAAGCCCCTTTAAACAAACTTTTAACTGGTTCCGTCAAAGCTTCACATCCCGTCACTATTGTAGGAGATGCACAAGTAGCTTTTGACGATTGTAAAAACAGCCTACGGGAAGCAACACTT
This sequence comes from Bedellia somnulentella, assembly GCA_963576735.1. NCBI lineage: Eukaryota > Metazoa > Arthropoda > Insecta > Lepidoptera > Bedelliidae > Bedellia > Bedellia somnulentella. The sequence goes on from OY755198.1 coordinate 4,076,636, forward strand.
CTTGCACATCCTGATCCAGACGCAAAGTTAGGTCTAGTCACAGATGCGTCAGATACAGCATTAGGAGCCGTCCTACAACAACGTAAGGCGAATGGTCACTGGGAGCCCTTAGCTTTCTTCTCAAAGAAACTAAGTCCTGCTCAAACCAAATATTCCCCTTACGATCGTGAGTTATTAGCCGTTTATGAAAGTGTGAAGTATTTCCGATACATGCTAGAGGCTTCTCATTTCACAATCTACACAGATCATAAGCCTCTCCTTTACGCATTCCATCAGCGGAAAAACAATTGTTCACCACGTCAATTTAGGCACTTAGATTTAATTTCCCAATTTTCCACTGATATCCAGCACATTTCAGGTAAAGATAATGTAGTCGCCGACACTCTATCACGTATCGAGGAAATACAAGCACCCGTTGATTTGGAAGTTTTAGCAAAATTTCAATCAACGGACCCAGAATTAATAGAACTGTTAGCCAATAACACAACTTCATTACAATTAACTAAATTGCAAATCCCAGGCACTCTCACAGACCTATACTGTGACACAAGTACAGCCTCTCCCAGACCATTTGTACCAAAGGAACTGAGACAGCAGGTTTGCAGTAGCATACACTCTCTCAGCCATCCAGGTGCAAATGCAACAGCCAAACTTGTCGCTCAACGGTTCGTTTGGCCTAAGATGAATAAAGACTGTCGTCTTTGGGCTAAAGCATGTTTAAATTGCCAGCGCACAAAAGTAACGCGACACGTTTCCTCACCAATAGGCACACTGAATCTGCCATCAGATCGATTCAAATATGTACATATTGACCTCATTGACCCACTACCTCCCTGTAACGAATTCCGTTATTGCTTGACAGCTGTCGATCGTTTTACACGATGGCCTGAAGTTGTCCCGCTCACTAACATTACAGCGGAAACAGTGGCCAAAGCACTCATCTCTTGTTGGGTGTCTCGATTCGGTTGCCCCACTGATATTGTTACTGACCAGGGTAGACAATTCGAATCGGCCCTATTCGCACAGTTAGCAAAATCAATAGGTTTTGTCCACCGTAGGACAACTGCCTATCATCCACAATGTAATGGAATGGTAGAAAGATTCCATAGGTATCTTAAATCAGCTATAGTGAGCCACGCTAGTCCGAATTGGGTAGAATCTTTACCCTTAGTTCTGCTTGGCATACGAAGCTCGATCAAAGAAGATCTCAATGCATCTTCAGCAGAATTGGTGTACGGCGAACCACTTAGGTTACCAGGTGATTTCTTTGGCCACAAGTCAGACTCTTACACTTCTGACATAACAGACTTTTCAGCCAGACTTAAATCGTACGCGAACAACCTACAACCAGTCCCAGCTCAGCACCATACAACAAAATCCCCTATATTTATATTTAAAGACCTCAGCACTTGTAGTCACGTATTTCTGAGGGATGACGCACTACGCGGAGCTCTCCAACCGGCATACTCTGGTCCATATGAAGTTTTATCTCGAGATGCCAAAGTATACAAAATACGCGTAAAAGGTAAAGATATGAAAGTAGCAATCGATCGATTAAAACCCGCTTACGTATTATCCGAAACCTCCGAAAACCCTCAAATACACAAAACACCCAATCCCAATCCCATTCCCGTCCAATCCAAGAACTCCAATCCACCAGACCCTATAGTAGTCACACGGACGACCAGATCTGGAAGAAAAGTCCACTTCCCAAATTATTATCGCCCGTAAACTCGGTCTCTGGAGGGGAGTAATGTGGATGTATCATATATTATTATAACACATTGATATATATTTTATATACATTACAGTTTATTTATTAATTATAATTTCAATTTTATATATCATAATATTTCAATTTAAATAAATGATGAGCAAAACCGCGCGAAGCGCGTAGTATGCGCACGAATATTATTTCGCTATTCGTCGCTAGCGCAGCATAGAAAGTTGCTCCCTCAAGGTCAACCGGCCTCAGCTGACCGGCCGCGCCGATCGATCATGTCATCAGTCGAGATCCTACCTCAGACGCGAGCTCTATGCTAATCACTTACGCAAATTACGTACGCAACTAACGGTTTTCTTGTGCTTGTTTTCTATTGTTAAATTCATCCGCTTTTTCTATTCTGTTTACTCTTTCTATATTTCAACCTTCTATCTTCTGTGTATTGTGACTTGTGTACTGTACTGTGACGAATACAAGATAATTGTGTAAACTGGAGAATATCTTTCTTTTCTCTCTGTCACGAACATTCATCCCATCACATCCATATCTCTATATACATTTTTATGATGTGGGTGGTATTATATTTGAAAAACAAGTGAACGAAATTTTTCTCCAAAAAATAATAAACATTAATTAAATTAAAATTACTTGCGGCCACTTTTGCCTGGCTGCGTCTTGTCAGTGTATTCCCCTATTCATAAACTTATGTTAAAATGTGTGTTTGACTTTGTACGTTATGAACGTAGAGATTCAGCAGCGGGATATTATACTATAAATACTTTAAAATTGCATCAAATCAAAATATTTTTACCATCTAAGTAAAATACCTATTTCACTTCGATAAATAGTACTTGAATGATGTCAATGCGGTTTTATATAATTTTACTTAAGTGCTACAATGACAAATACCACAATACTTTGGCTGATTTAAACTTATATAGGTACTTATTCATGATTTCAATTAATGAGGGTTGAAACGATAACACTGCTTAAAAAATGTAAAAGAAACAAAGAAATGAAGAATTTCGCACAAGTAGGCACTTGACGTTATGGCTCAATTGGCCTCTGGTTAAATCGACGGGGCGTAGAACCGGAGGTCGCGAGTTCGATCCCCGCTAGTTTTGAGATTGTTCTTTCCTTAATTAATAATTATAAGGGGTTTTCCATCTGTCATTTGTGGACATAAAAATTCTCACTGATGATTAATTACGATACAAGCATAAAAAAGTTATAAAAATTTACGAATTATGGCATTATGCCAATAAACGAAGAAGAATGAATAATAATTAACAAAACAAAACATAAACGTTCACGCCGAATATCCCCGAAGAGGTTGGCAGAGGTACTAATACTTCTGAACAACTTTGGCACCTGGTGTTCAGTCTGAACTGTTCAGAGCACCCACGTTTTGCTTGGACAGTGTACTCACGTGATAGGGGGCAGGCCTATCGCCGTTTTGTACGAATACACTGTCACATGGCTAAGTACAACTCAGCCATGTGGGTTTCCTCACGATGTTTTCCCTCACCGTTAACAACCATGATAAATTAACCACACATGTCTTTAGAACAAGCAACCGTGATAGCCCAGTGGGTAGAACACTCGGTTTAGGGATTGCAATTGCTGGATCCAGCATACAGCAATCCAGCTGGATCCAGCGCCTTTTTAAACATGCTGGATCCAGCATACATCTTGATCCAGCGATGCGGATCCGCAAACGTATCAATTTCTATTGTTTAGTTTTGAGTTGCCGCCATTTTCGAATCGGCGCGGCAACGTTGCCGGTCTGTCGACATAGCACGTGCCTCATGAAAGGGAACGCTGCGCCCCTTTTCCCCAAAACCCGTTAAAATGACTTTAGAGCTTGAGATAGAATTTAAAAGAGAGAAGGAGAACTTTAATAAACAAAAGCCAAGTGGTCAATTAGATTAAGAAAAGATATTGAAAAAAGAAATGAGCGTTTATGATAGCGAAGGAGTGCGAGGTGAACATTTATCAATGGTTTATGAGTATTTAATGACCTTGAAACCGACCAGTGTAGAGGCCTATAGAGAGACTATAGATTAAATTTATATAACTCTAAGGTCTTATACTTTCAGAGAATTCAAAAAAAGAAGTAGTCTCTTATCGTCAGGCTTTAAACTGCTTAATTATTAAGTATTAACGAGCGGAGAGAAAATAATTCAAAGCTTTTTTGTTTGATACATTAATACTATTGAAAATTAAAATAGTGTTATTGTTACGATCCTTTTCTAAAAGAATGTTAATTAAGTGATTTTTAAAAGATTTTTAAGAGAGAAAGATTGCTACTGATTAGCCGTCCTATCATTAAACATAAGCGTAATTAATAGAATAGCGCTTACTTAGAAACATTATCTTAAATGTTATATGAATATAAGGTTATATGTTTCTTATTTAATTTTATGATGATTAATTTGATCTCAAATTATTAAAAAACTGATGCAAATTAATATAAGATATCACCAAATGAGTGGAAGATTTCAAAGATTATCGTAAGAAGTACAAATTAATAAAAAACGTCTTAAAAATGACGTTTTTTTATTTTCATTCCACGTTTTGCTGGATCCGCGCTGGATCCAGCTGGATTCAGGTCCATCCAGCAAAAATTTCGCTGGATTGAAAACGCCGCTGGATTGCAATCCCTAACTCGGTTATCGTGCAAACGACTAGTGTTCAAATCCTGGGTCGGGCCTACACCAATTTGTCTTTTCTAAGACATATGTGTGGTTAATTTATCATGGTTGTTAACGGTGAGGGAAAACATCGTGAGGAAACCCACATGGCCGAGTTGTACTTAGTCATGTGACAGTGTATTCGTACAAAACGGCGATAGGCCTGCCCCCTATCACGTGAGTACACTGTCCATGCAAAACGTGGGTACTCTGAACACCAGGTGACAAAGTCACGTGATGTCCAGAAGTATTAGTACCTCTGCCAACCCCTTCGGGGATATTCGGCGTGAACGTTTATGTTATGTTATGTCTTTAGAAAAGACAAATTGGTGTAGGCCCGACCCGGGATTTAAACACTAGTCGTTTGCACGTTAACCGGTGTTCTACCCATTGAGCTATCACGTCAATCATATCATTAAAATAAACCAATCAAAAACCTTAAAATGATTTGCTTTGACTTATAATAACTCAGTACAACAATATTAGTGTTAGAAATTAGGCCATCTGTTGCATTTTTAGTGAAACTCTATGAACTGTAAGATTGAAAACCCCCCATTATTTTATTTAACAGTAAAGGCATTTTAGTAAGCAACACGAGAAAATAAACTAAACTACCTTTTACTTATAAACTAACAAAAATATATCAATATAAAAAACAAATGTTGATTCCGAATTATAATAATAATAATAAATGTTTTTATTTGTCTCTTAAAATACAACAATACAAGAAAATAAAGTAACAAAAAAAAACAACAATGATATCAAACAAACGACAAAAAGGTGCAAAGCTCGTTCTATCCACAACAAGCAGATAGCTTCGCTTTTCAGCTCTGACCTATAACTTAAAACTACTTATATCTAAATTAAATTAAAGTGAACATAATATTTATTAATTTTAATTCATTTAATTAACATTATTCAAATTCTTGTATAGTGTAAAATTTTTTGAAGTTACACTTGGAAGTCTTATTTTAGCCTACTACGGTTTGCGCATCAAACATCAACTAAATAACTGTCTTATTTTCGTTATCTCTGGTATTTAAGTCTTGACTTTCGTGTTTTTTTATATAGTTATTATTATTAATAATTAACAGCACAGTTTCTAAATCAAATACATATTTTTTGGCAAACATAAACTATTTAACCATATACAGGGTGTCCCAAGAAATAGTGTCCCAAGAAGTATTGCAAGTCCAAGGACAGAATACCCCTAGGGGTACCCGAATTACCCCCATGTATGTTCTGCTACTTTTTGTAGTTTTCGAGATATGATTTTGTTATATTTTTTTGTTAAACCTTGGCTTATTTGACATTATTGATCACAGAGACATCAATTGTTGAGATAAAAGCTTGATTTCTTTTTCTGAAATAGGTGAACAGTAGCACTTGCAAAAACAAAAGCAATTGTGAGCCGATATGCTACTATTAAGCCATTAAAAAAATGTTGAATCCTAAGTTTGTTATAAAATGTTTAACTTAAAGATCTCTAATAAATAAAGGAAAGAAAAAAATCGACACAGGCGGGATTCTTCCAGGCGGGCGCCCCCGTTTTCTTTCCTTTATTTATTAGTAATAATCCCCACATGAGGTTTTCATGAACAAAAATATTTAAATTATGTGATAGTTAGGCGTATTCAACATTTGCATTCTATCTGAAAAGATAGACAAGTGGCCTTCCGAATTAGTAAAAAACAATCCTAGGTAGGAAACGCAAACACTACTAAAACGTGTAAAAGAAATAAAGGATAGAAGAATTTCGCGCTGGCCGAGGTCGCGGGTTCGAATCCCGCCTGTGTCGAAATTTTTCTTTCCTTTATTTATTCTTTATTTATTATATTAGTAATAATCCCCACATGAGGTTTTCATGAACAAAAAGATTTAAATTAAATATTTTAGATTTATTCGGCCCAATCTTTTAATTAAGTTTTTTCGACTTACTGTGTTTCAAACATTTTTTCAAGTATGAAGTCGTGGAGATAGCTCAATCAAATTTACATGGCAAATAGTTGACGAAATTGGCAAGTTTTTAAGAATAATTTTGGAGATATTTTTGGTATAAGTTTTTTTTTTAAATCGTTTCAAAAGAGATCTTTAATTAATTTAAACTTTTTAACAAACTTAGGATTCAACTTTTTTTTAATGGCTTAATAGTAGCATATCGGCTCACAATTGCTTTTGTTTTTGCAAGTGCTACTGTTCACCTGTTTCAGAAAAAGAAATCAAGCTTGTATCTCAACAATTGATGTCTCTGTGACCAATAATGTCAAATAAGCCAAGATTAACAAAAAAATATGAAAAAAAAACATATCTCGAAAACTACAAAAAGTCGCAGAACATACATGGGGGTAATTCGGGAACCCCTAGAGGTATTCTGTCCTTGGACTTCCGCTTAACACTATTTCTTGGGACACCTTGTATGTCCAAACTAACACTGTAATGATTACCAGTCTATATGCTTTATTATAGATCTTAAACCAAAGTTTTCAATGCAAATATATGATGAAAAAATATCTTCTTATCATCATAATTGTTTACTATTTTCACTGTTGGCATTCCGTAATAATTAATTAAATAATAAATATTACTACTATAAATATATACTGTTAAGTTTACAAATTGCCAAAATTAACAATTACGTGATTTTTTATCAATTTTAATAGGGCTAGCGTGGAATCCGCCATACTAATGTCACGCACACACTCATTTACGATCACCGTTGTACTTACTTTTGGTCTTGCCTGTTGTCTTTGTATTGCCAATCTATATACGTAAGTATAGCATACTAAATCTATGGTTTACTCCGATAATGGATTTATATATTGTCACCATTTGGTAGAAATCTTATTTCTTAATTTTTTTGGCGTGAATTTGAACATGATTTTTTATATTTGCCTTTGTCGTAAATTTCTTTTTACAAATATCACATTGGAAATTCTTTTCTTTAGTGTGTGTCCTTCGGTGGGACTTGAGAACTGTGTCATTGGCAAATTGTTTGTGACATATGTCGCATTTGGGTTCTACGCCAGTGCTCGGTACGTGGCACTTTAGGTGCATCCTAAATTTGTAATCTGAAGTAAACTTTCCATCACAGATATCACACTTTAAAAGATTTTCTCCAGTGTGTGAAATAACATGAGATCTAAACGTTCTCTTGTAGGTAAACTTTTCGTGACATATATCACATTGGAAAGGTTTTTCTCCAGTGTGAGTTAAGAGATGTGCTGTTAGAGTATTGTTGCAAGTAAATTTTTTGTCGCAAAAATCGCAATTTCGTAATTTCTCCCCGGTATGTATCCTACTGTGTAACTTTAAACAACGAACAGTACTGTATGTTTTATCACACACTTCACACTTATATAAACTGCGTTGTTTGTGCTGTCTGATGTGATATTTAAAACTACCGCTATAACGAAATTTTTTACCACAATAATTGCATTCAAAAGGATTTTCGTCATTATGATATCTCAAATGCCCTTCAAAACAACGATTATCACTGTATTTCTTATCGCATAAATGACAAGCGAATGTTTTCTTAACAGTTTGCACTCTCAAGTGAGACATCATGTTATTAAAACATGTAAACTGTTTTGCACTCACGGCACATTTAAATTTCCTGTCCATATGTATCAAAACATGAGTTCTTAAAACATCTTTACTAAAGAACGATTTCTTGCAATCATCACACTGGAAAGGCTTGTTTCCGGTGTGTATCCTGAGATGGGTAATCAAAGAACTTCGTTTTGCCAACTTTTTACCGCAAAAATCACATTGAAATAGTTTTACCCCAGCGTGCATCCGAAGATGCGCTTCCAAACTTTTCTTATCACTTAACAACTTACTGCATATATCACATTTGATCAGATTTACATTAATATGCCTTTTGAGATGTCTGTTTAAAGAAGCCACTGTTTTATATTTGTTACCACACGTCAGACATACGTGAAGCTTAACCTCCGAATGTGTATCGACGTGAGTTTGTAATCTCGTTCTGGTTACGAAACTTTTGTCACATTTATCACATTTGAAAGCTTTCTCGTCTGTATGAGTCTTTAGATGAGATTGTAAATGAGTATTACGATAGTATTTCCTATCACATAAATGGCACGCAAAATGTTTTGCACCCAGATGTGTGTTAGTGTGTTGTTTTAAAAGAGTTTTGGAACGGAATCGTTTAGGACAAATGTTACAGTTGTACGGTTTTTCTCCAGTGTGTGTCTTGAAGTGAGATTTCAAACTCGAGTAACACCGAAATCTTCTATCACAGAGAGTGCACTGAAATTTTTTCTCACCACTGTGAGTTATTTTATGACTTTTCAAACTATCTTTACGTAGAAAAGATTTATCGCACAAATCACAGTTATACGGTTTGACGCCATCGTGGATACGAAGATGATCTTTCAAGCGATCGATTCTTTTAAATTTGCGATTACATAAATCGCAGCTGAAAGGTCTTTCAACCGAATGGGTCTTCATATGAATTGCGAAAGCTTGTGTATTAACAAATCGTAGATAACAAATTGGACAGACTAAATCATTCTGGCCGTGGTTGGCTATATGTTTTATGAGGACGCGTTTTCTGCTGACCGGTTTCTTGCAATAGTCACAAATATAACTTAATCTTTTCTTTTTAGTATCATCTTTAATACTTTCAGATTTTATTCCTGTAATCTTGATATCGCAATATTCTGTTGTGTCCAAACTATAATCCTTCTTGCAGATAGGCCTTACCACGTACCTCTTATTATGTTCAATAGATTCAGATTCTATAGAATTGTTGTTTTCATTTCTTGTTCCCCGTTGGTGTCCTTGAATAAAAAAACATTGATTAATTGATTTATAAATTTGCCGTGTAGTGCCGGCTTTGAATGTCACTACCCCTTACTGCCCACGGGTATCGTAAGACCGATTAAGGGTATAGTACTTTGGGCGATGCGGTTGGAGACCCATTACCAACCATACTTTATTTCTACTACCCCTATCAACTTCTATATATGGCTGAGGAGTTCATAGCTCTAAAGATCTGGCTACTCCTTTTTGGAATTTATGGCCGTGAGTATTTGTATGTATTAATGAATTGGACGTACCAATCTTACCACTTAACCTCTAAGAATTTGGCAGAAGCAAGCATGGAATTTGTTTGGAAAGTACTATTCCATCTAATAAAATGGGTGTCGTTCTAAGTCGAACAGTCAGAATATTTATTAATGAAGTAGTGAAGGCAATGATAAATAAACAAAAGATTAGTTAATAGCCTGGAAACAAAACATAGTTCAGTACAACGGTGAATAAATTCCGCTAAATACTCATACATTTGCTGTGCACTTGCATTTTGCCGTATAGCGTCGGCTTAGAATAACACTACCCCATTTATACCCGTGGGTAATCGTAAGAGGCGACTAAGGGTATAGGGGCTTTTGAACTGATTTTTGGGTGATGTGGTTGGAGACCCGTCACCAAAAACATTTATTATTACCACCTTTTCCCCAATCAACTTCCAACAGTGGCTGAGGAATTTTTTATTCCAAAGCTCTGGCTACCCCTTTTAGAGATTTATAGCCGTGAGTATATGTTTGTATGTACATTTGCTTATCTAAGTCAGTTGAAATACACTGAACCACTTACGGATATTGACATTGTTCGTTTGTTATCTATTTAGCTAAGTTCTCAATGGATAAGTATGAACATAGGGAAAGCGGCAGGTTACGAATACGACGGAACTATTTATTGAAATGCTGAGGACCTTCTTGGTCGTACTTGGTTAGTTAGTAATGCTGGATGTGTGGCAAAGTACTAAAATATTGGAGTGACGGTTGATTGTGGCCTCGTCTTGAGAAGAAAAAGGGTCGCACCAAGTTGTTAACTACCTGGACATCACCAAATACATACATACATACTATAAATATTATTAATATTTCTAATAAAAAAAAAATGGAGATATCAGACGATCATTACTATATTTTTTGTTTAATGAATTTGTAAAAAGACTTCATAGAGTTGGTAAATCATCAAATATTTTAGCTGTCCAAGCAAAATGTGGGTACTCTGAACAGCATGTGATCTTCAGAAGTGTTAGTACCTCTACCAACCCCAGTGGAAAAATACGGTGTGATTGTTTGAGTAATTAAATGTAACTATGATTTAAAAAAAATTAAAGCTGTGTATTTTTGGCATAGAATAACACTACCCCATTTCTTTCCGTGGGTGTATTTAAGAGGCGACTAAGGGTATTAGGGATTTTTAAGGGATTGCTAGGCTATTTAGATTTAAGGGATTTGAGACTCATCACTAACAACCTTTGTTTTAACTTTCTCCACTTAAATTCCAAAAGTGGCTAAGGAATACCTAATTCCTCAGCTCTGGCTACCCATTCTAGGCATAATAGCGGTGAGTATATGTATGTACTTACCATTAACTACATCTACATTGGGTTCCTGATTCTCCTTCTCTTCTTTAACTCTATTCAATGGAACATTATCTTCTTTATCACAATCATTGTCGGAGTAACTTAATTTAGTTTCAACATTATCCATAAAATCATCATATATATTGACAAAACCTGACTCAACCACATCAGCTGTATTCTCTTCATCATTCTGTTTTGAATTTGAGTCAGCAGCAATATGGTCTTCGTCTCCATCTGAATGTATGTCTGCGCTATCTGAACTCGCACTGCTTTTTTCACAAGTCTCGCAACAGTTGACTACTACAGGATTGAGTTGAGTTTGATTTAATTTCTCTAACTCGCTTTCAGCTGCTTTAATTTTTTTATAATTTAGCTGAAATAATATGAATTACACTTTTTTATTATATTGTTGGCTTTATCAATAAAATTGGTTTTAACGTACACACATAGATAGATATACTCACGGCTATAATTCTACAGTAGAGGTAGCCAAAGTTTCAGAATAATAAATTCCTCAGCCGCATTTGGATTGGGGTCTCCAACCACAGATTTCGTAACGTAAATTTTGACGCTAATTTTAGTATAGTTAAAGGGAAGTCCCAAAGAGTTTTGCTAGACATTTTTAAGTTTTTTTTACATAAGTTCCTATAAAGTTTTTACTTTTATTTTACCATCTTTTCCCCACTCAACTTCCAAAAGTGGCTGAGGAATTTATAATTCCTTAGCTCTAGCTACCCCTTCTAGGGAAATATAGCCGTGAGTATATGTATGTATGTATGTTTCTATAAAGTTGTTTAACTATATGATAAAATATATTTTTTGCATAGAAAAAACTTTTTTTTATGTAATAATCAACAAAACACGAAAGATAAATATAGCCACAATTACAAAATTATTTAAATGTTGGTGGAATAAGGGCATACCTCTATATAGTAAACCGAACATCCAGTTTACATTGAAGGTCATAATCAAACTGACATATACTCACGGTTATAAATCCCTTAACAGAGTAGCCAGAGCTTAGGAATGAGAAATTCCTCAGCCACTTTTGGAAGTTGACTGGGGTTGAATCAAACTAAGTGTAATACATACCCCATCATCAGACAATATCAAATTATTGATGATATTATTGACATTCAAACACTGTTTACGGAAATGATGAACTCTCACAATGAAATATTCACAAGTATAGCAGAATGCTTGTGAGGACAGCTCCAACTTTACCTGAAAAAGATTTACAGTGATTTAAATTTAATTTATATAAAAACTAGCTTAACTGGCAACCATTGTTTTGCCATTTCTAGGGAATTTCTTGTCACTGTGAAGTGTCGGTCATCATCATCACTAAATATATTTAAAAATAAACTAAAATCACATTGTTTTAAAACTTTAGGTTGGTAGATTTTATAAAGTTAGGTATATGTATATATTTGTATTTATTGTGTTATATAAGTATGTATATACATGTATATTTATTAAGATATTGTATAAATTAATATTTAATATATAGGTTGTAAATAAGTTGTGTTTAATTAAGTTCTGTTTTAATTGCATATATATTTGACTATAATTTCAATTAAAGAGTTATCCATTTGTTCCTCACCATAAAGGTTGACTAGAAGAAATCGCGTTAAGGTGCCTTTGTGTACATTGACTGTTTGTACCTATTTTGTAAAATACTGTTTGAGTGTTGTGTTTTTGTATGCAATAAAGTGTTTGAATAATAAATAAATAAACTTAGTACTAGGCTGCATAGTTTATAACTTGGCCTGCCCGATAAAAAGTAAAGAAAAAGTTAACCCTAAAAGTGGGTCATACATGATATTAAAACTATTTAAAATATATAATATAAATAGCTGCCCCTTGTTAAGTAAAGTAAAGAAAGTGACTATCTCCGCATGGATACATTTAAAAACTAGCATTTCAAATATGAAAGACATAAGAAGTTTATGACTTACCGGTAATCCAGTCAGATCCCTGTAAACCTCCGCTGTTTTGTCAGAAACATTGCAAAACCTCGTGTCTGTAGATAAGCAACATCGACAAAATTGTAAAGTAGACATTTTAATAACTTAATATTTTTAAAAACCTACATTGAAATACAATATTTTGATCTGTTGTTTTCAATATTTACAAGAGTAAAACCCAATAGCTTGATACATGGGTGTTCGTTAAATCAATTTAAGTTACAGTAATTCTAATACGAAACCACAGTTAAGTTAATTGTGCTCAATTGTGCTGATGTTGACAAAATTGTAAATTGTAATTGTAAAATAAAATCCACAGATGGTAAAATCAGCTCTGGTAGCCATCTTGATTCTTGATATTGTATTTTGTTGATCAACATCAAAATTTAAAACTTGAGTTGCCATGATCTAATAAAATGAATTCCCTAATTTTGTTAATGCATAAGAATGAATTAACGGCTGTCATCCATAAAATTATAGTAACAGCCACTTATTAACCTAAAAATAAAAGTGATTAGTTAATGTATACGCTTTAAATAAGTTTATAAGCGTTATTTAAATTCACATGACTGGTTATTGATGATATTTATTCCCATTATTGAAGCAGTTTTTTAAGATCTGATGAGCCAGCAGCTAAGCCAGGGACAGATTACATAAAAATAATATCACGTAAATTTTGTTATAACTTTGTGGTATTAGTAAGTATCAATAAAATTAATAATTTTGGGATAACATTCAACATTTACCCTACTAAAAAGAGAGAGTAAACCATAGGAGAGTAAACATTTTTTGTACAGACTTAAATTTCAACAACCATATAGGATAGCATACATACATACATATACTTACGGCTATAAATTCCTGAAAGGGGTAGCCAGAGCTAGGGAATTAGAAATTCCTCAGCCACTTTTGGAAGTTGCGTGGGGTAAAGATGGTGAAATAAAGGTTGTTGGTGATGGGTCTCCAACCATATAGGATAACTTGGATGGAATGATTTGTTTTTCTACTTAGATCGTACGAGGATCGTACAAAGAGGCTATAGACTCAGCCTACCCCAACGGAAACAACGGGCGTGAGTATAAGTAAGTAATTTAGATCAATGTAAACGTGGCATTAGAGTAGTCATCCTTTGATGATATATAAAAAAAACATGTCAAATTCAAATTTCAACTTTTTATAGTCCGTCCGATACTTTTCTGGCTGCACTGTTTTCTTGCCGACCGCACTTGACATTGGCGAAATTATTGTGGCAACACGATAGAAGCCACGAAGAAAAATAGAATAGAATAGAATACTTTTCTGGTTACGTGACATTTACATTTACATTTCCTTTCTTTATATGTATGTATCTTCTGACTGCAAAGCAAGAACGTATAATTTAATGTAATGTATGTTGCGACTACATTCCATCTTAACACCTCAACTACTGGACTGAAAACATTTTTTTCAAAAGTTTAAAACTATTTTGGATGTAAATCTAAAATGTAAGCTCTAGCTACCACTTTTTGGGATTTATGGCCGTGAGTATATGAATTTATGTAAAAAAGAAGCACTTTTTTTTCCCCCAAGGGCCTGTGTGGTCCCTCTAGTTCGCAGCTGGCATAACTTACCACTATAACGCATTGGAGAGCCATTTAGTCATTCTTTCGTTAAAATAAAAACAAAACATGCCAAAAGCAAAGGTGTACACGTCAAAGACTAAAGTCTTGTCGATAGCTAGGGCAGTGGTTAGTCTGATTACGTAGTAATCTCTATATAGTTTGTGCGTGACAGTAATCTCTAAAGTTTCTTTGAGGTTAGGCCAATTTATTTAGATATTTAACGATAACCAATCATAGATTTACTTCTTTTAGGTATTATGCCGAGGGTCTGTTGTGTTGTTAGTTGTACAAACAATGAAAAGCCATCTCGTATACACAGATTCCCGACTAACGGTGAGACCAGAACTAAATGGATTAAATGTTTATCTGGTTTTATTAGAGAGCAATGTAATGACAGACTAGTATCATCAATGCGCGTAGACAGAGAATAAATAGACCCAGGGGAAGCGTGTCGGCAAGTGAGATGGGTAATACAAAATAGTGTTGTTATTCAAAATAGTTTTCCCCTTATTGTGGGTAATTTTACATTTTTTTTAAAATTTATCTTCAAAAATTTCCAATCAATTATTTAATAATTATTATCATTATAATAGTTTTTTATTGGATATTAGTCAAAGTAAGTCCAAAACATATAGAAGTAAACCTATGAACCGTGCATCCAAACGATCTGCATGCTCGTCGTCATCGGGGGCTGATGAGTCCCGCGCATAGATCACACACATCCGAAAACTATATCAAATTAGAGCAAAAAATATTTACTATCCATCAAAATAAGGTCAACCCTCCGAAGGGTATTATATGTATTTGCGAAATAAATAAAACAATCGAATGTATTACTAAAAAGGTTTAATTCTTTAACATTATTACATTAGTATATTATTACATGTGTGTGTGGGTGCATGATAAATATTACATGGCTATAATGATGAATTCTAGCACTTAATGAACGTCATAATGTCTACCGCATCACTTATCTAAAGAAGAAGAACAGGCGACAAGCTCCTCCAATGCATTCTCCTATTACACTAGTCATTAAGTTGTACGTATAACGAGATCTAAAAAAAAATGTTTTTATTTATCATAAACAAAAAAGTACTAAATGGGTGAGGTAAACATGTGTTGAATTGTTGTCTTACGAATTTATATGCTCTCGGGCTTATAAATTGAAGACAAAGAGCAAATTTACGTAACGCAGGCGAATATTTTTTACTAACATCATTTTTATTCAAAAATCGCTTAAGAAAGTCTGTGTTGGTTGAGTCAATAGCTTCTAATAGATTTAAATCTTCGTCATTGACTAGTGCCTTCGTTCTAAGCTCTGCTACTTATTATTATTAAATTAGCTACTTTTTTTATTAAGCGACGGGTTTTTTCAGGATAAGCTTTTATTTTTTTCAAACGATTGGCTGCAATGATACGTGTCTCACTCAATTTTCTTTTGAGAGTCCGAGGGCTGTGGTCAAGATCATTAACCTGAAGAAAATCAAACTTACTGAGAATGTACCCCAACCTCTATTATTGAAAAAAAATTATTTTCGTGCCCAGAGTCCTTATTGTAATTATGTTTTAGTATTTGGTTTCTAAATCACGTCCGCAATTTTACAATGCCCATGGTAATTAAAATATTTGAGCGATTATTGCAAAAAATATTTCAGTAAATAAAATTTAAAACACAATATCGAAAAAAAAAACATGAGGTTTTCAAGAAACAATACAATAGTTCTTTTCAAGATTTTTGATGGCGTTGTTTCACATGAAGAGACTCGAGATCTTTAAAATAAACTAATATATTTTTGTATAACGATATGAAAACCTCTAATTAGATAGTTTTACATACTTGTACACCCAAACGACGAAAATTTGATGATGACGCAGTAGGCTAAAAAATTTCCATTGTATCAATGTAATCATTAGATTCATTAATCTAAAATCAAAATATAATTATTGTATAGGACTTGGGACGTGGATTAAACACTTAATGCTATCATGGGTATGTTGCATCGGTTCTACGATATGGAATAATTTTATGGGGTAATTCGGTTGACGCGGATAAAGCATTCAAATTCCAAAAAAATGTATGAGGATACTATGTTCCGCTGGCTATTTGGACAGTTGTATTCCTCTTTTCAAGAAACTACGAATACTTCCTCTCCCTTCTTTATATATATACGAACTTTTATTGTTTGTTTACAAAAACCCGTCATTGTTCGAATTAACACCACCAAAAACCAGACCACAGAGGGGCAATCATAACATTCAGTACAAATACTCTGCAGTAAAATGCTTGACTATATGTCGCAGGAATTCCTATGATATGGCCGTTAAACTGTATAATGCCATAAGTGACGATTTGAAACAGATGAATCTAATTAAATTCAAAACAAAACTGTTTAATTATCTTGTAACAAATTGCTTTTATAATGTGAATGATTTTTTCAACATATGTGACATTTAAAAATTATATTGACATGATATATTTTTAATGTGTAATTATTTCCTTAATTTTAATTTCTTATTGTGTGTGTTTTTATTTTAATTGTATTGTAGTTATTATTTTTTCTTTTTTTGACATTTTAAATAACATTGATATTGTAATATAGTATGAATTTTTGGATTGACTAGATAGGACTATTAGGACATGAATATTTACACGCTTAATGGCAGAACAAGCTCAGGACATAATTTTAAATAAGAACTTGTTAAAACTCTTGTTTTCGTAAATAAAGCATTTTTATATTTTTATTTTATATATTTTATATTTAATTAACAATAATAATTAATATTATAATAATTAATATTAGCGATAAACACAATATAGTCTTTCATACTTGTACAGTGTACATCCAAACGACAAAAATTTGATAATGACGTAGTAGGCTGAACATTTTTCATTGAATCAATGTTATTATTAGATTCATTAATCTGAAATCAAAATATAATTATTGTACAGGACTTGGGGACGTGGATTAAACACTCCATAATATGATCAAGTATGAGATGATATTTTTTTAACTTACTAAGGTTGGAACAGCACCAGGTAATAATAAAGTTTATTTCTTTTTCTTAAATAAATACTTTTTCAAAATGACGACTACAAATTTTGGAGTATTTTGTAGGAGTCCAGTTAATTTTTCCAGTTGATAGAATCCGTTCTCTTAAGATATTATATATATATAATATTATCTTCATTTGGAAAACTGTAAAAAAATCTACCCTTCATATACCAACATTAACAAGAAAAATAGTACATGCCATGGAATCCTTTTTAAGAACTAAATAATAAACATCCTTTATATAACTTATATTAGTATATTGAAATACATATTTTTTATTTAATCCAGGGTTTTAGGGTAATTAAAATACTTGTGCTGGCAACATTACAATGATAGAGATTTTAGGTTATCAAATTTTAAATATAATTTTCATGCATTTGCAGTTTATTTTTCTGCATAAATTAGATATGTATGTGTCATAAATAGAAAATATAATAATCTTACACTGTTATTATTCTAAAACTAAATGGTACTTACGAGTGGAAATACAAATCTGGTTGCTTAGTTTCGCTATTACTTTTACACGATATAACACTGCACCTGACCTATTTAATGAATGTTTTATTATTTCTAATGTTAAATTGTATTTCTATTTATTGCCAGAACCGATCTCACATAAATAATTAACTAAAAAATCAACGAAATTCTTAATTTTTCTGCTTTTGAATTCAAAAACGGTTTGTTTATTTTGAAAATGTCAAACGGTTTGTTTAGCAAAGTACTTTGCCGGCTTGGCCAGCAGTAAGGGACAGCAAATTATGTGGTCATGTCTCACTTACTCTTAGTATATATATCTTATTTTCTCCGTCTAGTGCGAGTGAAACAAAATATATGCAGATGTCTATTGTAATTCTCTGTCTACGTCAATGCGTGTGTGTTCAAGGCATTTTGAGAGGCGATTCGTTTCAAAGGAAACAAACCGTCTTCGTTCTTGGGCATATCCAACATTGTTCACAGCGGATGAAATTGCTTCAGGAGTACCGAATACCACGTTTGAGGATCTAGGTAAGAAATTAATAATAAAGTTAGAGATTCCTTTGCAAGCTGTGTAATGTTGGCTTAGAATAGTACAACCCCACTTCTTTTGGGTGTTCGTAAGAGGCGACTAAGAGTGTTTGAGGCATTTTACCTACAACATACATATACTATACATATACTCACGGCTATAAATCCGTAAAAGAGGTAGCCAGAGCTTCAGAATAAGAAAAAATCTGTAGACACTTTTGCAAGTTAAGTGGGGAAAAGATTGTAAAATAAATATTATTGATAATGGGTCTCCAATGAAAAAGCATTTAAAAAGCCCCCATACGCTTAGTTGCCTCTTAGAATCACCTATAAATATAAACACTATCTCACTGAAGCGCTGTAATACTGTTGCTTTTTAAACTATATATATTAATTATATTTCTTAAACATAACAAACAGATAAAACTGTTAGTTTGAATCATGGCTTCATGCCTTAAGTGTAAAAAACCAGTAGTTGTTGACGACAAGAACCCAAAAATAACGTGTCATGGGTGTGAACGGCAGATTTGTGTCAAATGTAGTGGATTGCTTGCTACTGAGTTGAGAGTGATTGTGTTGCAGTCACCTACTCTAAAATACTTGTGTCCTGATTGTGAGCTTGGAGTTCGTCAATTACCGGCTTTGAGAAAGTTAGTAACGGAGTTGCAATCGCAAATTGCCGAACTGAGTAGAAAACAAAACGAATGTACCAGTCTCGAAGCGGTGGTTACCGAAATCGCGGAGAGAAAGAAAAGGAGTCACAATGTCATCATGTTTGGAGTTTCCGAACCTCCTTCAGAGGCAGAAATAGGAGTTCGAAAAGAGCGTGACCTTGAGACAGTTGTTAAGTCGTTGCAAAATATCTCTGATATTGAAAAACCCGTAGCTGTCATTTGGCTAGGGAAACCTAACGGGGACTCCTCTCCTCGTCCTCTTAAAGTGGTGTTTGCCAGTAAGCAATCTGCATTAAATGTTCTGAAAAATGGAAAGAAGCTACCGGCAAAATTAAAGGTAAAAAATGATCTTACCCCATATCAGCGTGAGTACCTAAAGAGAATGCGGGAGGAGCTTGACCAGAGAACTGCCAATGATGAGTCAAACCTTACTATAAAATATGTAGGTAATGCTCCGAGGATTGTCACCAAGCCGGAGGATGTAAAAAAGTAACATCTCCGATTACCAATCTTACCTTCTTTTATACAAACCTGGCATCCCTAATGGCAAAACGAGATCTGCTTCTTTTAGAAATTAATAAACTAAAACCTACTTGTGTAATAATTACAGAAACTCATTTAAAACCGGAAATAACTAACAGCCTTATTAATATAGATGGATATGTATTATTTCTACTCTTTTTAGTTTTGACATTGATAAAACCAAATGGTGGTTGTGTAGAAAATGTATTTTAGCGTAGTACGATTAAGAATTTTAAACTGTATGCTTAGTGCTTTAAGGTATATTTTCCTTAAATGTTCATATATTTATGATCACCCTGTCTGAGCAGATAACTTTGACGAGTTGTGCTTTCAGATATTATTGTCTCTTTGGGTGTTCAGATTTAATTGAAAAACCACTGCTCATATATTTGTGGCGAATTGGATGTTCAGAGCTTTTTGACCTTATTTACCGTAAAGAATTTATTGAAATTTATTGCTGCTCAGATATATTTGAGTACCTCGGCCGCTCCGATATATCTGATGGCGACTGTACGAGAGGTGTTAAAAATAGTTATCGCGTGGGATAAAGCAGCCATCTCTTACGCACTTACTTAGTATCGTATACTGCCATCTCATTCTAACCGTTATCGTGTCGATAAAATAGCGCTCGTGCTTGCTCTTCTGATATCGCTAATGTTTACGCTACAAATGGACATAACTGAACAACCAAGGCAGTTGAATTAAACACATTTTCTTTCAAACATTATATTTATAAAACTTAAGAAAAAAATATTCTAACAATAGCGTATTTACGATTTAATCATATCTGAACTTCTAAAGCTATAAACTGCTTGATTTAGTGTAACGCGCTATAAACAAAATCTTACACAGTCTAAGTCCAAAAGTCTATTTACATCGATTCACGTATAAAATGGAGTTTTTACTTCTATTCAATGAGATAGCGTTCGGCAGACTAAACTTCATGTATTTTAGCAAAGCTAATATTAATGTTTCTTTTGCGCATGCTCATAAGTTCACAAATATTTTGACTCTTACATACACATACTCACGGCTATAAATCCCTTGAAGGGGTAGCCAGAGCTAGGGAATTAGAAATTCCTCAGCCACTTTTGGAAGTTGCGTGGGGAAAAGATGGTGAAATAAAGGTTGTTGGTGATGGGTCTCCAACCGCATCGCCCAAAAATCCCCTAAAAGCCCCAATACCGTAAGTCGCCTCTTACGTACACCCTCCGGAAGAAATGGGGTAGAGCTATTCTAACCCGACACTACACAGCAGAACTTCTTTCTTCTTTTTTTGACTCTTCTGAAATGTAATGTCTTAATGGCAGACACTTATTATGCTTTATAATTTATATTTGACCGAAATAGGCAATAATTGCTATAATATTGAAAGCAGACTAATAATCATTATCATCTGCTCTTTGTATTTTAGTTTTTATTGTTATTTAATAAATAGGGAACGCAGGATCCACACATTTGGACCAGGCATGCAGTCCACCAATGAGATCGTATATCTCCGTGTTTTCCCGCGCAACTTCCATCACTCTCTGCGCTATGACCTGTGAATCGTTGCCGCGCCGACAGATGAACGTTACTGGAAATAATAATAAAAAATAAATAAATAAAAGATAACTAAAGGACGGTACCACAGACGTTTGTCGAGCATGTGGCCGTCCCGGAGAGTCACTTAGGCATGTTATTTCCGGTTGTTCGGCTCTTGCTAACACTGAGTACTTACACAGACACAACCAAGCAGCAAAAATCTATAAACAATACTATATATATAAATCTTTAACAAAATAATACGGACTCTTGCAACAGAGGCTGCCATACTACAAGTATCTACCGGAGCCGATCCTAGAAAACGACCGGGCCAAAATCTATTTGGACCGATCCGTTATCACGGATAGGACTATCTAGCGAATAAACCTGATATCGTGGTATGGGATCGGTCGCAGTCGAGGGTATTTCTAGTGGATGTCACTATCCCTGATGACAAGAGTCTCGTGAAAGCCGCAACCGAGAAGCGTCGACCAAGTATCTCGATCTGGCTCACGAGATCATCGACATGTGGGGTATGATTTCGACAGACATAATCACAATTGTTTTGTCCGCGAACGGGTTAATTCCCACCAGCCTCGCGACCAACTTGAGGCGGTTGGATTTCTGTGGCGTGTCGGTTCCAGCACAAATGCAGAAAGCGGTGCTGCTCGATACGGCTCGGATCGTCCGACGGTTCTTGAACCTTAGTCCTTGACCCTGACCGTCTGTTCTTTTGTCGGGGAGTACCGCCTCCCCCATTTAAAATTTACATTTTCTTTTTCGGCCATGGGAGAGGCACGGAACTAAAAGTCATGCCCAAAAAAAGGATAAATAAAGGAAAGAAATTTTTGGACACTAGCGGGGATAGAATCCACGACCTCCGGGATTTTTCTTTCCTTTATTTATTAGTAATAATCCCCACATGTGGTTTTCATGAACAAAAACATTATAATAATATGGTTGACTTATGAATCTAACCTTTACTCTTCTTGGGCTACTAAATAAAAGAATAAATACATATGAGGAGCGTCTGTTCAAAAGGAGCTATTTACATGCTTACCATATTTTTGATGATTTAAAAAAAAAAGTTTTTCCTGAAATTAAGTATGAGGCAAGTGCATTTTTTTAAATTGAGATAATTCATGAGAAGTCTACTTACTTTATGACTAAAATTTTTATTTTGTATCTTTAACAAAGACCACAATATTAAATTATAAATATTTTTAACTAGTGGATCGTCCCAGCTTCGCACGGGTAGCGTTGTGTTTTAAATATCTGAGGTTTCTTTCTTTAGTCACTGCTCAAGCATTGTGAAATTCAGCGGAATGTTTTCAATTTATTAAACTTATAGCACTCCCTAAACAGTGTAGTTTGGTGATTTTTAATGGGCTTAATGAACGGTTCAGTATTTCCGTTTAATAGCAAATTTTGGAATAAAACGCTATGAAGTATTTATAACAATCTCAAAAATAAACCATTACGTGTTGTAGGATGAAACTACTGGCGCCATCTAGTATGTTATATGTAAATTAGTAACGATTCGGTTTTGGTCACGGGCGCGTTCTATGATTCTTTTTTTATTGAATAGGTAATAATGTTACCTTTTTCAAATTAGGGATGAGTGAGAGGTTTACAAACGTAAGAGTAAACAAATATAATCAGAATGTTCCGAACTGCTAAGCTATCAGGAATTACACGTGTTATTGTGAGTCAACCGTAAAAGATAGACATAAATTGTTGAGGATTTTTTTTTAGATAATTTTATGAAGAATATTTCCGTCATACATGATTTCTATGTAAGTTTAACCATTAAGGCTGCACACGCGACGGAAGCTTAAAAAATGTAGTAACTTCTCCCGTTTTCCCAAAATTTCCCAAAATTCCCTTTTACTACTCTGCTGGAAAGTATACAAAAACCTGCCCAGGAGTATGGAGAATAATTGTACCAAGTTTCGTTAAAATCCGTCTAGTAGTTTTTGTTTCCATAAGGAACATACAAACCGACAGACAGACAGACAGACAAAAATTTTACTGATTGCATTTTTGGCATCATTATCGATCCCTAATCACCACCTGATAGTAATTTTGAAAATATATTTCATGTACAGAATTGACCTCTCTACAGATTTATTATAAGTATAGATGTCGTAGGATGATTTGATGTTCAGGTTTTTTGCAAAAAACCTAGGGATTTTGCAAAATTCCGGATAATTAGACAACGGTTATAACATTTTCTAATCTTACTAGGATTTTTACAAAAAAACTAGTTGGTTTAGTAAAATTGTACTTCTTTAATGCTGATTGGCTGATTTCTGATTGCTCGCCTACACTTATTCTGATTGGTTCGTCATTGTGGTATTGAGATATTATAGCTTGAGTTATAAAGGGTAAGAAATGACAATACTTATTTGATACTAGGAATTAAATAATTTATTCACTCTTTTGTTGGAGTGAAATTACAATCACGCTCGGACATTTTATACACAGATCAAGTTACCCCAAACTTTGTATTATGGGATACTAACTCAGCGATATATTTAATATAATATAATACACATATGCTCATCACATAAATGTTGCTCTCAGCGGGGATCAAACCCGCAACCTCCAGACCGAAAAGCTAGTCACCTATCCACTCGGCCACGAACGTCTTCAATATAGGTAGGGAACAACAAAGTAAGTACGTTTTAAATTGTAGTATTGAGGAATTATAGCTAGAGTTATAAAGGGAAATGACAATACTATTTTTATACTTAGGAACTTTTTGTAACTAAAGTAGAAATAAAACTCAAATTAAATGTAGGTACTATGAAGTAAGTATGTCTTAATTAACAACCAATCAGAGATGACGTGATTATGGGGCACTGCAATCGACCAATCAGTGTACAGTATTCATAAAAACTGACATTTCTTTTCGGAGTCACACTAAACCAACTAGGTTTTTTGCAAAAAACCTAGTAAGATTAGAAAATATTATAACCGTTGTCTAATTATCCGGATTTTCGCAAAATCCCTAGGATTTTTGCAAAAAACCTAAACATCAAATCATCCTACGACATATGCAACAGATGTACCTGCCGTCCGAATTGATTTCGCAAGAGACGGAGTACATCTTATACACCCGAAAGCCATACAGTTTCCAGCTAAGTACAATTACGGGACAGCTGAAAGAAGAATTTTGCCTTTAATACTGTCATGGGCTTCTACAATACATAAAATGCAGGGCAGCACTGTGGATTACGCAGTCGTGTATTAGGTGCGAAACTGTTTGAAGAAGGTCAAGCCTACGTGGCTCTTTTGATCAGTTATTCTGAAAATAGCACCTCTTGTTCTGAAATGATAACAAATAGCACCTTTTGATCTGAACCTAGAATATATAGCACCTTTTGGTCAGTAATTCTTAGAGTATAAGTTCGGTCTAGGAAATAAAAAAAGAAAAATAGAAAGGTGAAAGTAATTTTTATATTCTAATTTGACCAATGTCATGTTCTAAGCAGTCACAAGCTTCATATGTTGGTGATCTTGAGGGGTAGTTTTGGAATTCGAATAAGTAACAGCGTTTTTTCTCGTCTGCGATTATAAAATCTGTTAAAAATAGATAATATTTACATTATCGGTGGAAAAAAATATTTTCAATATAGTTAGTGCACATGACTTCAGTATAGTGTGTTTACAATCTTTTATGTGATACGGATGACTTTATAATTTATAACAGTAACGTTTAGAGTCGTAAACAGAAGTTTTAAGATCCAAAATCGCGCGATCTTTCGTTAGTGAATATCAACAGGCATTGAACATCCGTAAGCTGTACAGCCAAAGGAGACGGCCGAGTGAGAAGAGGACGAATATATCTGCTCAGACTATCGCAAGTATTCACTTCAACTTACTATTATGGACTGTATTGCATGTAAACAACACATTAACATAGCTGAACGCCTTAAATGTTGCTCCTGCAATGCTTTATATCATTACAAGTGTCTTCGAATAAGAACAACTCAATACAAGTCCAATTTACATCATTATGACACAACCTGGCAATGTCCGGAATGCCTTAACTCCTTAAAACGTCTAAAAAACGATAATACGCCCGTAAGAATTTCTGTTCTGCCAACCACAGAGACTGATTCCGACCACAGTTTTTTAGGAGATACTTTAAATCCAGACTCTCCAATTGCAGGGAGTAGTCATAAAAATGAACAATTTGTATCATTAAACCAACTGAGCGACCTCTTAGATAAGAAATTAAAGATTAATTACGACTCGCTTGTAACAGAAATAACATCTAAACTTGAAGCTAAGATCTTATGTTCCCTGCAAGACATGAAAAAAGACTTTAAATCAGAACTTTTTACATTAAAACGTGAACAAGAAAACATGGCTAACAAAATAGGTAAGATTGAAAAGGTAGTACAAACACTTGAAAAAGAAAAAGAATATTTAGAATCTCAGGTACAACACTTATTAAGCCAAATTGGACAAAACCAAACACAGCCCTTTGTTAATTCTCATTCTTGTGAAAACCAAAGAAAAATTGTAATATACGGTTTAAATGAAGGTTATGATGAAGATGAATATACTTTGAACCAGAAACTTATAAACGCTTTCTATGAGTTACTGAATGTGGACATAACCGGCTACATAGAAGAAGCCACTCGTATAGGAAGATACGGGAATCGGCCGCGACCAATTGTGATCGAATTGATTAGTAAAAAAATGAAAAGGTACTTGCTCAATAATTCCGGCTACTTAAAAAATGTAGGATTGTCTGTCTCTGAATACTTGGATGAAACTGGTAGAAGAAAAAGGAGACAATTGGCCTAGACCTTGCTTTTATAACATACACTTTTTATATTATAAATCGATAAAAGACATCAAACTAAACAACTTTGCCCATGGAATGCCTATCTAAAATATTGTAATTTTCAAAATATAATAATAATTAAAAATTGTCGTACCTAGTTCAAACTGAGAATGTATACAATGAGATTCCTTGCTTCAGTGAAAATAAAAAATTAAAAAAAAAACATTTGATATATGCTTTTCGCTCTGTAAACAAAAATATAACTTCTTTCTGTATTTTCCAGTTGTATTGATCGTCGTTGAAAAATAATATCATGAAAATAAACCGGTAAGCGAGCGATTGAACTGGAAAATACCGAAAGAGGTTATGTTTTTGTTTACACCATAGATCAAATGTTTTTTTTTTATTTTTTATTTTCACTGAAGCAAGGAATCTCATTGTATACATTCTCAGTTTGAACTAGGTACGACAATATTTAATTATTATTATATTTTGAAAATTACAATATTTTAGATAGGCATTCCATAGGCAAAGTTGTTAAGTTTGATGTCCTTTATCGATTTATAATATAAAAAGGGTATGTTAAAAAAGCGAGGTCTAGGCCAATTATTAGAAAAGCTACATCGAGCACGGAAAAATGGAAATCATGCAGTAGTACGAAATGGAGAACTCTATATTAACGGAAAACTAGATAAAGTGGCAGAGACTGAAGATACCCAAAATATAACTCATAACAAGGGGAATACAACAATAAATCATACATTTCGAGGCTAAGGATACACCTGGAACATTTAGGATTATTTATCAAAACGCACAAAGTATTAACAATAAACTTCATTTAATAGAATCATTTTTAGATGAAAATGACTACCAAGCCTTTTGTGTAAGTGAAACTTGGCTTTCGATGGGCAAACTGGATCTAGTCAATTTTACAGGATACAAAATAACTACTTGAACGTGTAAAAAAGAAACAAAGGATAGAGAAATTTCGCGCTGGATGCCAACTGACACTGTAGCTCAGTTGGCAGAGCGACGGGGGCGTATACCCGAAGGTCGCGGGTTCGAACCCCGCCAGTGTCGAAATTTTTCTTTCCTTTAATAACATCTTTTATTTATGAGTAATAATCCCCACATGAGGAATTCATGTCAAAAAACATTAAATTATGTGATAGTTAGGCGTTTCCAACATTTGCATTCTATCTGAAAAGGTAGACAAGTGGCCGTCCGAATTAGTTAAAATTCGGAGGTAGGAAACGCAAACACTACTTGAACGTGTAAAAAAGAAACAAAGGATAGAGAAATTTCGCGCTGGATGCCAACTGACACTGTAGCTCAGTTGGCAGAGCCACGGGGGCGTATACCCGAAGGTCGCGGGTTCGAACCCCGCCAGTGTCGAAATTTTTCTTTCCTTTAATAACATCTTTTATTTATGAGTAATAATCCCCACATGAGGAATTCATGTCAAAAAACATTAAATTATGTGATAGTTAGGCGTTTCCAACATTTGCATTCTATCTGAAAAGGTAGACAAGTGGCCGTCCGAATTAGTTAAAATTCGGAGGTAGGAAACGCAAACACTACTTGAACGTGTAAAAAAGAAACAAAGGATAGAGAAATTTCGCGCTGGATGCCAACTGACACTGTAGCTCAGTTGGCAGAGCGACGGGGGCGTATACCCGAAGGTCGCGGGTTCGAACCCCGCCAGTGTCGAAATTTTTCTTTCCTTTAATAACATCTTTTATTTATGAGTAATAATCCCCACATGAGGAATTCATGTCAAAAAACATTAAATTATACAAAATAACTTCATCATTTTGCAGAAAAAATCACCGTGGAGGAGGTGTTTGTTTGTTTATTCAAGAAAAATTTAGAGCCATTGAAATGTTGGATATCTCGGAATTTTCCGTTGAATATATAATAGAAATGAGTGCAGCCGAGCTGCCTGAACAAAATTTAATTATAATAGTAATGTACTGGAATAGAAGAGAGGAGGAAATATTTTACACTCAGTTAAGGTTAGCCTTGAATTACATAGTAAAAAAATATTCTTCGAGAAAAGTTGTTATTGGAGGGGATTTCAATATAGATATGTTGTCTAAGAAGCCTGAAGTTCGTAAGTTTTTGAACTGTATGCTAGAATATAATTTCAAACAAAACATAGCAGGACCTACCCATATGTTAACTTGCTTAGACTTAATATTTACAAATTTTTCGGATAATACTAATGTTTTTACGGTACAAGAGCTTGGGTTTTCAGACCATAAGGCTACTATAATAAGTCTAACATTGCCGCAACCAAAACCTCAAAATGAATGGTTTATACAAAAAAGAATATTTAGTTCAGCTAATATAAATAAATTTAAATGTTCCATTCAAAACATTGTTTGGACAAATATCATTAATTTAAATGTAAGTGTAAATGAAAACTACGAAAGTTTTATTCATACTATAAAAAATGTGCTAAATGAAACTATCCCCAAAATTAAAGTAAAATTAAAAAATAACTGTAAAAAAGGCTGGCTAACTACTGGGATTAGAATATCTTGCCGTCATAAAAGATTATTAGGATCCTTTGTATCAACCACCAATAATCAACTATTGAAATCACATTGTAAACTGTATGAAAAAACTTTAAAAAAGCTTGTCAATACATCAAAGAAAAATAACTTCATAAAAATTCTAAAAAAATCTAAAAACAAAATAAAAACTATGTGGAAAATTATTAAAGAGCGAACAAATAAAAATGTTAAGAAAGAAAAACAAAATATAAATTTAAACTTTAATAACAATATAATTACCAGTCCTTTTGAAATAGCACAAATATTTAATGATCACTTCGCTTCTCTAGGGCAAAATAATGCAATCCCTGCTCAACAGTCATCAGGTAGCCGATTCGACACCACTAGAGTAGAAAATACAATATACCTCTGCCCCACTTCTTTTCAAGAAATCAATAGATTAATTAAAAACTTAAAAAACAAGTTTAGTCATGGAATAGACGAAGTACCGTCAACGTTGATCAAAGCGTGTGCTGATGAATTGACATGGCCTATTACTATGCTAGTTAATCAGTCTTTTGAACATGGTATTTTCCCAGATCAACTAAAGACTGCTATTATAGTGCCTGTTCCTAAACAAAATAAAGTAAAAGATGTAGATAATTATCGTCCAATTGCGCTATTGCCATCATTTTCAAAAATATTCGAAAAAGCGATGAGCAATCGAGTAGAAAAATTTTGTGAAAAATATAATATATTGAATGAGAGCCAACACGGATTTAGGAAAAAAAGATCGACCATCACAGCAACCTTCAAATACATACAATCGGTGCTTGATATATGTAATAATAAAAAATATGCCGTTGGGATATTGCTAGACATGAAAAAAGCTTACGACAGAGTCCTCTATGATATTCTCCTAGAAATATTGCACAACTTAGGAATACGTGGTGTTGCCCACAAATGGTTTGTCTCATATTTATCAAAAAGAGAACAATTAGTAGAGCTCGAAACCTACGACAAAAGTACAAATGAAATTAAAATGGTGAGATCAGAAAAGAAACAAATGACTGCGTCTATTCCACAAGGAAGTGTTATAGGTTGCCTATTGTTTCTCATGTATATTAATGAGCTACCCAAAATAGTAGGCGTAACTAGTGTTTTGTTTGCCGATGACATTTCTCTTTTAATAAGTTGCCAAAATAACTACAAAATTAAGGAAATACTACGAGTAGATACATTAATGAATAAAATTGTAAATTGGATGAAGGCGTATAACCTTGAAATAAATTTCAAAAAAACAAAATTAATGGTGTTTCACCCTCCGCAAAAAACGACTTTCGATCTAACTTATGAGTTTAACAATAACAAATTAAATGTAGTTGACGAATTCTCGCTTTTAGGTATTAATATTGACACGCACATTAACTGGAAAAGTCACATCAATAAAATAGTGTCGAAAATTAGTAGATTTGTTTATGCTTTAAATGAAATTAAAAAAACAACAAATTTTGAAACCGCTAAGGCCGTATACTATGCATACGCCCATTCCTGGCTCAGTTACGGCATTATATTGTGGGGAAACAGTACGGAAGCTCCAGCCTTACTTACATTGCAGAAAAAATTGTTTCGGATTATTGTTAACATCGAACAACTCGAAAGCTGTAAACCGCATTTTAGAAATAACAAAATACTTACTGTTCCGTCTATTTATATTATGGAAATGTGTAAATTTGTCAGAAATAACAAAGAACTGTACAAGAATCGCGATGAATCTCAGACGTATTACTCACTTCGGCATAGAAATAAACTGACCCTTCCAATTTCAAAATTAACTCTACACACGTCTAGCCCATTCGTCATGTCAATTAAAATATATAACCATCTTCCAAACTCGTTAAAAAATATAGAACCATATGCAAAATTTTCAACAAAACTAAAATTTTTCTTGATCAGTAAGTGCTATTACAGCATAACAGAGTACTTAGAAGAAATTTGGGATGAAAGAGTGCTAGAAACGGCCAATATTACATGAAAATGTATATGCTCTAAAGTTGTGCTTGTGTATGTATTTGTTTTGTGTGTGTTTGTGTGAGAATGAAAGTTATAATTTCTTCTATTGAATTTCCTCCTCCTCTCCTATTTAGTTTAATTGTAAAATAACTTAGATATAAGAAATTATTTTCCTATATGTGCCTAATATTGAAAATATCAATACAAAAATTGTACTTGTTGCTTGCTACATAGCCTATTTTCATATGTATTTGATGTTTTGATGTATTGCTGTGGGTTATGAATAAAGAAATTTATTTATTTATTTATTATTATTGCTGTGCCCCACCGGGTCTTCAATGTAGAACTGTTATAAATTATGAAATAAGAACTGTTATACTCATTGATGAATGCAATAAACGATTGATTTGATTTGATTTGATTTGATCTTCATTATGATCTTCATTGTTATTACCGGTTATCGTTGTTTGCTCATCAAGAATAATGTTCCTAAAGAATAACAACTCTGGTAACTCAGCCCAGCCATCTCCGAATTGCTTCACAAGTAAATTATTCACGTCTTTCTTTTTCTTGCTGTCAATACCTTTAAGTCTCATGGGCAATTGTTCAACAGTTTGGCAGTGCCGCTTGCATCTCTTTAGAAGATTACAAGAAAGAAACAGAAGAACTGGCAATTCGTTTGTTTTGTAGCAAGTAAATAGTTCTTTTTGTATAAAACCATAAATAATTATCAGAATTACTATGATATTTAGCCCTTTTTGATCAGAATTGTGATTGGTGTTTACCAACCAGTTACAAACTGTTACAATTAGCACCTTTTGACCAGAACCGTAACAAAAGGTGGAAGTTTGAAGAGGAAATAGACACTTTTGACCAAAAATAAATACAGAGCATGATGAGATCTTGGATGGCAAGTGAAATGCATAATAAAAACGTATGAACAATCCAATACGTAAATAGCTCTTTTTGAACAGACGCTCCTCATATACACACACATATACTCACGCCATTATTTCCTATAAGAGTAGGCAGAGACCGCTTTGTACGATCCTGGCAAACCATTTTAGCTTCGTTTACATCATTTCAATTTATTCTTCATACTTCGGACACCTGCCTTTTAGAGCAAACTCGCTATTTGGTCCAAATGTGTCCTCCGAGGTCTTCCATAATAATCTCACCTTACATACTTCACCTAATTTTTCATGCATCCCTCCACACATATTCATCGTACTGCAGCGGCCAACATTTCATCCTATGAGGATCAACGGTATGGTGAGAGGCGAGCTACATCGTTTACTTTGTTTCTCGAAACCCATTGCGGCTCTACGATGTCTTAAAAAAACCCAATACCGTAAGTTATCTCTAGAACCGACACTTTACAACAAAAAAGGTAATAAATAAACCCAATCATAATAATTACCTGGCAAAGCACTCTGCTCAACAACTTCTAGAAGTCGCCCAAAAACGTCTTTCCTCTCCAAACGGTCAAACGGAAAGTTGACAGTGCCCTCTATACGACACATATTGAACTCTTGCTCACTTCGGACGTCGACCAATAGATGGCGCTTTTCGTTGCGCAACTCTGCTAGTTTGTCAGCGGTTACTCTATGTGCTGGGTCCAGTATTTCTAATTCTATGTCCTGGTGAAAATTAGTCATAGATATAAAACTTAAGCTAATAATGCCCTTAGACTAAACAGAATGTTTTTTTGGCCTATATGTACTCATGCATGTTGGTTTCCTTAAGATTGAAGCAAGCGCGGATCCAGCCATATGGGCAAGATGGGAATTCCCACAACCCTAATAGATCCGCGACCTCACACTTTAATGATCTGCTGATATTAACACTATGGTACAGATACTTTTAGACGCTTATGACCACAACGATTTTTGAGGGCTGGATACGCCCCTGAATCAAAGACAAAGAGTGATCGCGCGGTGCTACTAGATAAACAAGGATGCTTAATACCAGCTGGACGCATTTTTTGGGCCATGCCTCAGTGAATAGGGTTCTCCACCATAATAGTAGTATATATAGTATGTACGAAAGACTCAAATGCTCCAAAAACTGTCTCTCTATTTTCAATCTCTAGTATGGAGGAAAAGGGAAGATCTTCCGCCAGGCTACGGTGGGCCAGGGGACCGCGGTCCAACTGTATTAAGTTGGAACTTCTATATATTGTAAGCTTATAATAATGAGTGTGCTATGATTGGCTATTATACTGTATAATTTATACTATTTATAATTGATAAACTGTATAGTTTTATTGTGTAATCATATTATTTACCTATTTAATAAGTATTAGTGGTATCGTGTAGTTTAAGGCAGATACTTTGCTCTTATTTGCAAGTATCATATGTGCAAATATCCTTTATTTAATCTTGTATTATTTCTTTATTTTTTATTTTTTATCTTTTTTTATTATTATTATTTTTTTTGTCCTGTATCTGTTTGTAATTTTAGGAAATTTACTTTAAATATAATAATTTGTTTTGTATTGTTTGTAGAGGTTATAATAATTTCAATTAATTAAAATTAACTGGTTTCTCAAGATACAGGCTTAGCCTAGTTTGAGAACCCCTGTATACTTGTAATAATGCATGTGAAAAAATTAATAAATGATTTTGATTTTGATTTTTTTTCGTGTATGAATAATGAGATACTTGTTTGACTTTACTTCAAAACAGCTCACGCTGATTAAAATAATGATTGTAATTAAATCCATAATTTTAGTAAATACTCATTTCTAAAATGTTATTATTTATTTATAAATGAGTTATAATAATTATTATGTAAATTTGAGTAAAGTATTATTAAAAGACTATCAGTTGATTTGAGGTTAGGTAAGGTATAAATATACGATCTCTGTTTTTGCGGGGGCATTTGTCAATAGTCCGTTGTATCGGCAAGTGGTTGTGAAAGATGAAATTATACGAAGTGTACCGCTATTTTGGGTTTTTATTTCAAAACCTCCACACTCCCTGAAGTTGACCCTACAACTCAGAAGTGAGGATAGGCGAAAAATATCACGTTTTTCGTACTGCGCCTACGTAAGTACCCTGTTCCTTTTTTTTGTGTTTGCGTAATTAGAATCCTTGGTATGTTGAAATTGCCTTCTTCTTTATAAAATAGCATCCATAAACAGTCGTAAATAATAAAGTCTATTTCAATTGAAGGCAAGAAAGTATATTAAAAGAATTTTCATTTATTCTCAAAAACATAGGGGCGATACATAAGAGTGTTAATCTGTTACATACTTGAGCCTGATATCTAGTCCTTTTTTTCCCGATAGCTCAGATTGTTTTTTTTTTCAAAGCTACTGTTTGTCAACTTATCGATCTGAAGATTGGTATAGAGCTCTGATTATCGAATAATATTGAAATGTTGGATCGATATACCGTATAGTGAATTTTCTAAAACATTTTTCGTTTATGATTGTGAGTACACGTGCGAAAACAGTACACTTTGAAATTATGACATATGGCATTACAACATCTGTTTAAAGCATTACATGTGATGCTACGATCTAACAATTCCTACTATCAGGCGTGTGGTGTTGTGTAATTAATTAAATATTTCGTGTAATGGGAATATAAATATATCACATGAGGTAGAATAGCAGTGTTATAGGTAGTTATAGAATTACGTGAGCGAGTAAGACGGGATTAGAGAAGAAATGTATCCATTACTTTTTAAATATTTATACGTTTTTGAATAAAGTTATTTTGTCATCATACTTTTACTCGCGTTTATTTAACTCAAGTGTGGTCCAAGCTTAGGACTAGCAATGTGCATGGATTCATTTGATGTTTACAAAGATTCGAAATGTATGTCAAGATAACACGATTTTAAATATCAAACAAGTATCAAAATCAATCAATAAATTATATTGAACTTGATTTTAGAAATAAATTGAATGTCCCGGTGCTAATCCAAAATTATGAAAACTTAATGCATTAGTTGTAAACCTAGAAAACTACAATTTGATTTTAATGTAGTAAGAGTTTTAGTTACACTGAATTAAATAAAATACATGCCTGAGACGAATGTTGACGGGATTCATCGATGTTAACCGAACTCTTTGAATACAATTTAAAACTTTTTGCTATTATAATTAAAACAACTATTGACTTTAGGATATTTTTATTGCTATCGTTTTAAGTATCACTTTCATTTGCTTACCCATACGTTCGTTACCGATCAATCACGCAGCATCGCACTGCAGTGCTCTATGGTAGTGTAATGGAATGAAATGTAGTGCCATGCTAAGTGTGATGTTTGGAATGGTCGAGTAATGTGTAATGTATCAGTACGCGTCCGAGCGATATTACGTGTGATGCATTGCTCGCATTGCTTACACCATGCCTGGTTGTGAGTATCCAGGTTGTTTTTTTTTATATTTTGTACAACTCAACTGCAAACTTACTTTAGGTTTACTACAAATTACTACTACTACTGCTACTAAAATTTTAGCAAACCTGTAAGTTTAAAAAAATAAAATAAAAAAATATTGAGGCCTTTTATGTTTATAAATCTAGTTTTGGAACATAATACGAAGGAACACATAGTTGTTTTAATACTCATCATGATGCATAATATCTTTATTATTTATTTTAAATTTGAGATAGTCACCCGCTTATTGTAGTGTCTTCATATTATTCACGTAAGAGGTAAAAACGTCAAAATCAAAATATTCTTTATTAAACCAAGTAGGTATTATACATTTTCTTCGGCCCCCTGTAAAGCTGTACAAAGCGTGTGTAAGATAATACCGTGAATCCGTAAGAGAATTACATGACCAAGGATTAATACAGTAACTGTTTAAATATTAGTTTGCAATACAAAGTAAGAATTAAACATTTTGAAACTTTTAACAACTACCTTCTAATAAAATAGTCAGCCGTACATTTGTTATCAGTGAAATATTTAAGTTACATTTGCGAAGGTCGCCTTTAATTTCAATAAAAGAAAATTGGATTTGCGTTATACTAATTGTTAGGCCCATTGAGATCAAAGAAGCTAAAGTATGTGTACTGAGGGTTGGCTTGAT
Source organism: Bedellia somnulentella (assembly GCA_963576735.1). Taxonomy (NCBI): domain Eukaryota; kingdom Metazoa; phylum Arthropoda; class Insecta; order Lepidoptera; family Bedelliidae; genus Bedellia; species Bedellia somnulentella. Next base: position 4,112,163 of record OY755198.1, read on the forward strand.
TGTTTACTAAGCTGAAATTTGTCAGTTTCAGTTCTCCACCATGGATCGAGAAGAGAGCAGGAGTCGTAGCCTCAGTTACGATAGATTGAGCGCAGAATTGGCATGGAGGTGCCAAAAAAAAAAAGAAGCCAGTCAACACGGAGGTGTTGGAGATGACAGGAAGCGTTATGCTGAACGACCGTGGGTATTACGGGAGCGTGGTACCGAGGTCAATCGACAACCGTGGGTATTACGGGAGCGTGATACCGAGGTAAATCGACCGTGGGTATTACGGGAGCGTGGTACCGAGGTCAATCGACAACCGTGGGTATTACGGGAGCGTGATACCGAGGTAAATCGACCGTGGGTATTACGGGAGCGTGATACCGAGGTCAATCGAGGTGAACAGGTGAACAACGAATAGTCCAATAACAGCGGAGAGGTCTCTTCGTAAGCCGGTTCGGCGTACACGAGAGCGTTCGCCTAGCGCGAGGACGAGAAAATAGCAGGGAGCGATGTTCACAGCATTGTGCACGCAAACGCGAGGGTGGATACTATTCCCAAAACAAAATAGACAGTAACCGCAGCTCTTTGGTTGGGTCGCTTAGTTTGAAACGACGTAGGGTAAATGATAATGGATGAGCTATTGTTTATTTTGTCTGAGATGCTGGCTGAAAGAGTTCAGTACGAAGAATCGCTTGATCAATATTATTACGCCAAAAACAATCTACTAAATTAATGTAAAATTAATGGGCGCCAGGATGTAGATTGTCTGCTGCACGGTGTAGGGTAGGTGCTCAGGCAGCTGCTTAAACCCGAACAAGTTTTTAATTTCTTTAATACGGTTAAAGTTGGTCAATATGGTGACCATCTTGAATGATTCTCAAGGCGAAAAATTGATCGCAAATGTACTTTGCTTTTGCGATGGACAAGATGCTTCAAATTCAAATTTATTTACCGAAAAGGGCAAAATACAACTTGTAATTATTTAACTATATAAACTCAATTAATGCTAGGTAGATTTACAAATTCTTAACAATGTAAGGTTTTACGAATATGTTTAATTGTAGCTCAATCTAAAATAATAATAATAGAAAACGATTTGAATTTTCGGGTAATTTCAAAAAGTTTGTTATATTTGGTCTCCGGACTGGGCGAACCTGTTGGGCAGATGCCGGAATTTTCACTTTGTCGCGGAGGCCTTATTGATGTAATGATATTAAAACCAATATTTAATATTTACATCAAATGGGGACTACTACTGATTTAATAAATTGAATATTCTGTTTCAAAAATTGAATACAATTTGTGAATGTATTGTTCCTGTTTTGTATACATTTTATATTTTTTACATTAATGTTCAGTATTGCAAATTAATAAGATAGTGTATTTAAATATCAATAATAAAACTAAATTCCATTACTTAAATTAAATAATATCAACAATATCAAAGATAAATTATTATAATTATGACCGCCTTGTTCACCTGGTCTGGCTGGAAAAGTCTTCTCATTGCAGCGAACAAAAAAATATATATACATACCAAGAAGGGTAATCCGAAGGATAAAAATGAAAAACAATGAAATAGCTCAAGTTCAGCTTTAGACCTGGAACTTGATAAATACTTAACTGAAATCAAAGTAAATGGGGTAGCACTAAATTGCTGTGTAGAGGTTGTAAGTCACGCTCTGTCATAAAACCTACTAAAGCCAGAGAGCTCAACTTTGATATGATAGTTCCAAAGGGTATACCTCTACTCAGGGCTATAGGTAGGGCTCTGATAAATCCCGTGAGCATTACAACTACAACGTAGAAGTTCAGAACGTAAAACGAACGATAAAGACGTACATCGGTGGAGACTATGTTTTATTTGCCATATAAACCAAATCAGCATCAAACATTCAATACTTTTCTTTTGAAGTTTTCTTAAATCTCAAGTAATTTTTGCCAAAATCTTTAGTAGCTTTGAGATATCTTAACCATAATAGATATGCTGGTGTATAGGTGCATGGGTTGGTAGAGAGTGATAAACGATACGATAACGATAAAAGGGTATACCTCCTGTATACCTGTGATCCTCTCGCGGACACCATAGCTGCCTACAACGGCTTAGGCATCAAGATGAACTGTCTGTGTGAATTATAATTGTCTTATTTTCGTTAATTCTGGTATTTAAGTCATAATCATTAGCACAGAATCTAAATCCATTGCATATCCTTCGGGAAATATTAAATTTTTAGCCATTCATGTCCAAATTAAGACTGTAATTATTACCATTTTATATGCTTTGCTTTGGATCCGAAATAAAAGATTTCGATGCAAATATATTATAAAACAAATAATAACTTCTATCATCACAATATATCAATTACGATAACGTGTACGAATGGGCTAAAATGTGAATTAATACGTGAATATCAAATACGTGAATTTTTATAGGGCTAGTATAGAATCCGCCACACTAGGGTCACCCACTCACACTTATTTAAGCACACCGTGTATTATTTTTGGATATCGCTGTCATCTTCGTCTTGTCAATCTATATACATAAGTGAAGCACAATTAATATATAATCTTAACATTGTTTCTGTACTTTAAAAGTGCCGCTCATCATAACTGTCAAGACTATAACTGTAGATTTTACCTCAAATCTTCGCCCTGCTTCCATTTGTTAAAAATATAATTAGAACCACGAGCAGGGGAAGGTAAAAATAAATTAAAATGGTATAAATCAAAATTATGTACATTTTACCATAGCTTAATATTTATTAGAGAAACAAACTGTACACAATATTTCAAGCAAGGATGACCTCTAAAGTTTCTACCAATAGTTATAGTATAGTATACTAATTTTGAAGTAGGTATATTTATATTTAAAAACTGGTAATAAACATCAAATACAAAAATAAATATATATGTAAGATAATATATAAAGTTATCCATATTGAGGGAATAAAAGGGTAATTTATGTTACAAAAGTTTATTCAGTAATAAATTCAGATGGTGTTATTTAAACACAAAAGTAACAATAATCAATCAGAGAATAAATCAGAAATCGCTCGGCGTAATAGTGTGCTATGCGCGCGATTTATTAATCTAGCAACTTAAGGTATCTGGTACGAAGTTTATTGACTAGGTACATGTCAGCATAGGTACTAAGACCAAGAGTGGACGGACAGTTTTTCCGGGAGCAGAATGCTCTTGAGTCAAATCAGAAACGGGAAACTCCTTTCTATTGGCCATATGAGTTAGTTATAGCAAATCCCCGTGCAACTATTATTTTCCAAGGAAATTATTATTTTCGGTACACAATCAATAAGAGCTTATTTAGAACTAGCTTACCATTATCATAAAGCTTACTAAATAAAAGTCAAGGTAGGAAAAATTAATAAACCCTGTACATTAAATTATCATGGTCAGGCATATATAAATTTAAAAAAGAAAAATTTTATATTATTAAAAAAAAAAACCTAACTTAAAATCTAAAAACATCTTCCAGTTCCTCTTATCGGGAAAGGGTACCTAAGATGCTGGAAGCGTTACCGCGTTGTATGGCAAGATAAGATACATATATCGATGGATAAAAGTACTTAAAATACATACTTTAAAATAAATAAATTCATAATCTAAATAATTATATCATGAGAAAGTTTTAGGACTCGAACATTAAAGGTTGATCGGCTGATTCAACAAAGTCCAACTGTTTACAAAAGTATTTAAAATGAATAAATGCTTAATAAAAAAAAAATGTCAGCTTCGGAAAATGGGGTGCGGAATGTGAATCGGATTCTAGTATTGTAGGACGAACAGCTGAAGTTTAACCTTGATTACAAGTCCTTTTTATGGATGGTTTTCATTAAAATTAGTTGATCCCTAGTGTCCTTTGTACATCTTAAGGGTTTTAAAGTTAGAACGTCCAGTGGCTGATGATGATGATGATGATGATGATGATGAAGTTAGGAAGGTTGTCTAAATATGGAAATCTATAGTGAGGTGTTTAATACACTTATTTCGATTTTGTTGAAGCATTTTTATATAAACTTGATACATGGGGTCCCATACAGTATAATAAATTTCCATAGCAACCACCATAGTAGTTCTGATTGTGACATTAAGGCTCGTACCGCGTCTTAAAAGCACTCCCTAATGACAGTCATACCTAGAAGGCAGTAATGATCTAAGCGATTTAAATAGTGAATAAATAAAAAAATATATATAAGAAAATCACATAAGTACGATATAATATATAAACAAATAATTAATAATTAAGTTATAACCTCACGAGTATGTGAGTTGTGAATCTGCCTATTCTTTTTACTAACGTATTGATCTCTCCATTGAAGAGTTGTCTGGAAGAGATAGTTTTAAGCCACCAATTGTGCTTCTGTTTAGCAGTTTAATCTTTGTAAAATGTTTTAACTGTGATGACTGCCTCCGTGGCCTCGCGGTTGAGCGCTTGGTTTCGGGTGCGGAGGTCTCGAGTTCGATCCCCGGGGGGGTGATCACCTTACAAATTTGATTTGTAAGATTTGACCGAGTTTGGAGGGATATTGCAGGCTTGAATCACCTGACTATCCGAGAATTAAGATGATTCCGTGCTTCCGAGGGCACGTTGGGCCGTCGCTCCCGGCTACTGTTGCGGTGGTGGTCGTTGGTCTGCCAGCCCGCAATTGGCCGGCGTGGTGGACTGTGGCCAGATCGCCCTATGTAGGGTGGGCTGGAGCCCCTTGGTGGGGACATATATGGACTGTGAGGAGGAGGTACGTGATGAGTACCATTATGGGTTCTATTCTATTCTATATTTATGTGCTTAATATTACAATTCGTATAAATAAAAAATAAAAAAATACATTGTAAGTGTGTAATGTAGAATATGTAAATAAAAATATATATGTATATTGAATGTGTAAATAATATGTAAATGTCTGTAAAACTATGTGTATGATATGTGTGTGCATATATATGTATAAAAAGTTAATGCAATCGCAATTATGAAACATTAGTACGGATTAACACATTAGGACCTGTTAATTTTGAATCACTTGTTACCAGGATTTACAAGTTATTTCAAGAACTTACCTATGTTTAAAAAAATATATAAAATAATAAAGTTTTATTAATTCTTTAAAAAAATATTTCCAAAAGCGAAGGGACTCGCTTATAACAGGAAGGCCGAGCTGTAAGCTTATAATAATGAGTGTGCTATGATTGGCTATTATACTGTATAATTTATACTATTTATAATTGATAAACTGTATAGTTTTATTGTGTAATCATATTATTTACCTATTTAATAAGTATTAGTGGTATCGTGTATGAATAATGAGATACTTGTTTGACTTTACTTCAAAACAGCTCACGCTGATTAAAATAATGATTGTAATTAAATCCATAATTTTAGTAAATACTCATTTCTAAAATGTTATTATTTATTTATAAATGAGTTATAATAATTATTATGTAAATTTGAGTAAAGTATTATTAAAAGACTATCAGTTGATTTGAGGTTAGGTAAGGTATAAATATACGATCTCTGTTTTTGCGGGGGCATTTGTCAATAGTCCGTTGTATCGGCAAGTGGTTGTGAAAGATGAAATTATACGAAGTGTACCGCTATTTTGGGTTTTTATTTCAAAACCTCCACACTCCCTGAAGTTGACCCTACAATATGCTAAGTATTTTTGGAAACTTTGATACCGCGATGTAGGATTTGTATGGCGAGTCTTAATGACCAATGCGAAGTATATTGCCTGGTTACGTGATGCTGTGAAATGTGATACTCGTACTTCTTGCACTGTCAGAGTTTCTATGTAGTAAACTTCGATTAGCGGATATTTTTTTCAATGTGGCACAAATGAAATTAATATACGTCTTCAACGAATATTTTATTCGAAAATATTAAATTAATTAAATAAAATAAATTTAATTAACATATAATTAAATCGGTTAAACTTTGTCTTTTCTAAAGTCATATGTGTGGTCAATTTATCATGATCGTTTGGTGAGGTAAGTGTATTTGTACGGTTCAGTAGAACCGACATTGCATTGTCAGCAGTTTTACAATTAAATGTGTGTTTTATGTAAATTACGCCATTTATATCAGTTTGCGTTAAGACAGCAACCCGCGCACTCTCATTTATCATTTATCATACTAGCATAAGCAGATTGACTAAATATACGTAATTATCATAGCAAGAACTCTATCATTTATTAGCATTAATTAAGTGTAAGGTTCTACACCCTACATTTATTGGTCCTTCGCTTGGACCTTTCGCGAGTGAACAATTCGTGTGAGGTTTGAACTATCAGTGCCTATCGGAACATTTTTATAATTGAAGAAAAATCCGTGTACTGGTGTGAGCAGCAGCAGTATAAGTTTATCAGCATTCAGCATTCATCAGCAGAGTTCAAGTAAGATCGTTTTAATTATTCAAATTATAGCAGCAGTCATCATGTCGGTCGAAGTCCTACTTATCAATCAAAGGGAAATTGCAGCAGCTATAGACAAAATGGCAATAAACTATCGCAAGGCTGGTTCCGAGCGAAAAACTATTGACTATTATAAAAGAAAGTTCAGGTTATTAGAGCAATATTGGGAAAGTTACACGAGTACTCATCTCGAGTTAGAGGGTATCGATCGTAATTTATCTTATTTTTCTAATGCTGAGTATGAAACAGCGTTTGAAAAATATTCAGCATTCAAATCATTGTTGGAGCAGCATTATCAGAATCTTTTGGAACGGCTTCCAAAAGAGTTAGCACAGCCGGCAGCAGTAGCAGAAATGGCAGGACCTTCGGGTGAGCCATCGAAAATAAAAAGAACCACAGAACAGAAGGGTTTCGAACGTGATTCGAGCTCTTTACAAGAGCAACTTAATCAAGATTTATCAAAGCAACAGCAACAGGAGCAACCAGGGCGATCAGGTACTGCCTCCTATCATCATCAGTCCAGAGGAACCTTTAGCAACAGCGACGAGCTTCTTCGCAAGCAAGCAACCAATTTTAAAGCTTTTCAAAGAACAGTAACTAGCATTGACCTAAGTTTAATAACAGAGAAATGGGAATTGGAGGACACTCTTCAAAGTCTTAAAGCTAGATGGGCGGAAATCGACACCCTTCACTGGGCAATCGATAACTGTTTAGATGAGGAGGATTTAGTTTACGAACAGGTGTTTAGCAAGCATGAAAAAACTTTTAATTTAATTAAAAAGCAAATAAACTCCAAATTATGGTCCGCATTAAATCAGGAAAAAACAATGCCACATTTAGAAATACCAATTTTTTCAGGTGTTTTTAGTCATTGGACTTCTTTTAAAGATATTTTTTACGAAATGATACATAAGAATGTTTCGCTACCCAATTCTGTTAAATTACAATTTTTAAAAACTAAAGTATCTGGGGAGGCTGAAAAGCTTATTCAGCACCTACTTATTAATTCAGAAAATTATGAGCAATGTTGGGAGATACTCAATAATAGATATAATAATCAAAGAAAAATGTTTACATCATACGCTAATATAATAACTGGGTTTGTTCCGATGCAATCTCAATCACTAGGTGCTATAAAAAAGATGCATGATAATATTTTAGAGAGTTTGCATGGTATTAAAAATTTAGGTATCGATATAAGCTCGTGGGACCCGTTAATTGTACATATTATGTCCCAAAAATTAGATTCAATAACATACAGCAATTATATGGAATCATTAAATAACTGTCGGGAATTGCCGTCTTTAAAGGATTTTTTAAACTTTTTAGAAAGTAAATTTATAACCTTAGAGTCTTCAAAAAGGAAACCGGAAAATTCCTCGAATAATATTCAACATACAAAATCGAATCAGCCAGCAATTTCGCAATACAGTAAAAAACAATATTATAATTATTTCAACGGTACAAATGCATCAAAACAGCCGCCGCCGGCTAAATCGTTACAAGTTTCTGGCGTCAAATGTCAATGTTGCAATCAAGAACATCGTATTTACTTTTGCAAAAAATTCCATGAATTATCACCCGATATGAAGTTACATACAGTAACAAAGTCGCAACTTTGCATTAATTGCCTTTTCGATCATAAAGGTAACAAGTGCATCTCAGCTAAAAGGTGCCGTATTTGTTCTGGTGAACATAACACCGTTTTGCACGAGGCCTGCATAAAACCGATGAGTTTACCTAACGGAGCAAGCAGGGCTACTAAGGAATCCGAAAAAGTTTCGGGTCGCTCACACGTGTCAATGAAAAACGTTTCGGAAATATTATTAGCAACAGCCCAAGTATATGTATCCAAATCAGACGGGTCACAGATTATTTACGAGCCCTTATAGATCAGGGTTCCCAGATTTCTCTCATAACCGAGCACGCAGCTCAGCAACTAGGTTTAAAGAGGCGAATGTGTAAGGGTAGCATTTATGGAGTAGGAGAAAAAGAAAGTAGTTGTAAGGGTATCATTAGTATTTTATGTTCTTCAATTTATAATAATTTTAGTTTTAATACTGACGTAATCATAATGAAAAATTTAATTAAGAACTTACCGAATGAGTCGTTTAGTAAACCATCATGGGATTATATCAGGAATATACCATTAGCAGATCCAGAGTTTTACGAAAGTAAACGTGTAGATATTTTGTTTGGGGCAGATATTTATGCAAAAATTATGTTAGGAGACATTATTAGGGGTGAAAAGGAATCACAGCCGTTGGCGCAGCATACATATCTCGGCTGGATATTGTGTGGAAACGTTATCAAATCATTTCATTGTAATGTTATCATAAACAACATGGATGATATCAAGCAATTTTGGGAAATAGAAGATATTTCGGAGCAATCGAGTATGTCAGCAGAAGATGAAGAGTGCCTTTTATTTTACCAAAATACTACTCAGCGTTTAAGTGACGGTCGTTATTGTGTTAGAATTCCATTTATCGAAAATTATCAGAAAAAATTGGGCACCTCAAAGGAAAAGGCCATAGCACAGTTCCGGAATTTAGAACATAAATTTTCAAAAAACGATAACTATGCCCGTAGTTACAAAGAATTTATCAACGAATATCGCGATTTAGGACACATGAAACCTTGTGTCAGCAGTTGTTCTGAATATTATTTACCGCATCACGCCGTCCAGCGATTAGAATCATCCACTACCAAATTAAGAGTAGTGTTCAACGCTTCAGCGAAAACGACTACAGGGTTAAGTTTAAATGACGTCATGAAACGCGGCCCTAATCTCCAAAAAGATTTACAAACTCTTATTTTAAACTGGAGACAATATCGATATGTGTTTTCAGTTGATGCCATAAAAATGTATCGGCAAATTTTATTACATGAAGATGATCAAAATTACCAAAAAATCGTATGGAGAGACTCCATTCAGCAAAAAATACAATCATACCAACTCACAACAATTACATATGGAACTAAATCTGCACCATTTTTAGCAATGAGAACCCTTAATCAATTAGCATTAGATGAACAAGCTAACTTTCCAAAAGCAGCAAATGTGTTGAGTAAGCATTTTTATATGGATGACCTGGTTTCGGGCGTAAATAGTATAGAAGAAGGGAGGTTATTAGTGTTAGAATTAAATCAATTATTAAAATCAGGTGGTTTTACGTTACGGAAATGGTCGTCAAATGAATCAAAGATATTAGAATGTTTAGATGAGGAATGCCAGGTGGAACAGAGCATACTTAATTTTAAAACTGAGAATAATAATACAAAAATGTTAGGTTTAAGCTGGGATTCATCTCAAGATATATTTACATTTAGTTATCAGCCCCCACACAAGCAAATAAATATTACAAAAAGAATTTTGTTAGCAGAAATATCGCGGATATTTGATCCTTTGGGTTGGTTAGCTCCCGTCACCACCAAACTAAAGCTTCTCTTTCAGTCTATTTGGTCATTAAAAATAGATTGGGATGATTTTTTACCCAACCAGCTTAATCAAGAGTGGATCAAGTTACAAAATGATTTAATTAACATAAATAATTGCACAGTACCAAGATGGATACAGAGCAGAGAGATAGATAATATTCAATTACATGGGTACTGTGATGCGTCGACGAAAGCATATGAATGTGTAATTTATGCAAAAATAAATTGTAAGATAACTTTAATAGCATCCAAAACTAGATTAGTACCAAGAAGTAAAGATATATCTTTGCCAAAGTTAGAGCTGAGTTCCGCACTTCTTTTAGCAAACCTCATGTCGAAAGTAACTAAATGTTATGAGGAGCACAAATTGCAAATATACGGATGGACAGATTCCATGGTGACATTAGGTTGGTTACAGGGTGATCCGTCACGATGGAAAACATTCGTCGCGAATAGAGTCAATAAAATAGCAAAAGTCATCTCACCACAAGAGTGGCGTTATATTAAATCAAATGATAATCCCGCGGACTGCGCGAGTCGGGGAATTACAGCATCAGCATTATTAGAGCATCCTTTGTGGTGGCAAGGACCCCCACAACTAATTTCATTTGAGTCTAGTAAAGAAAATAATTCAAAATTTGAGACAAATCTTGAAATAAAACAATTAACCGGTGTTATACAGTCTAATTTGAAAAATTCAGTAATTGATAACCTTTTAGAACGTTTTAGTTCATTACCAAAAATTATCCGCATTTTGGGATGGGTTTTGCGACCTTTAAAACATAAAGGTGTAAAACGGAACTATCTCACCGTAAACGAATTGAAACAAGCTAGGCTTATTATCATTCGTAATGTACAAAGACAACACTTTGCAAACGATATTGACGCGTTACGTAAAGATAATAAGGTTCATAATAAGAGTCATTTACTAAATTTAAATCCGTTTATCGATGAGCAGCAAATAATTAGGGTTCGCGGGAGATTGGAAAAAACCATTTTAAACATAGAAATGAAGCATCCCATAATTTTGCCTTATGAAAGTCGTTTAACTAAACTTCTTATTTGGGAAGCTCATCAGAGTACATTTCATGGAGGAGCTAGACTAACGTTATCATTTTTACGACAAAGGTATTGGGTAATAAGTGGAAACAGAGCAGTGAAGAAGGAAATAAGGAATTGCATTATTTGTAGGAAAAATGCTCCAATCATACAAAAACAATTAATGGGAGATTTACCAGAAGCAAGGGTAAACCCTTCTCCACCTTTTTATCATACTGGATTGGATTATACAGGTTTTGTAGACATAAAAGCAAATAAAGGGCGGGGAATTAAAACTACGAAAGGATATGTGGTGGTTTTCATTTGTATGGTTACAAAGGCTATACATTTAGAATTGGCCTCTGATCTTAGTAGCTCAGCATTTCTAGCAGCACTTAAGCGTATGAGTGCAAGAAGGGGTAAGCCAGCGCACTTGTATAGTGACAATGGGACCAACTTTATTGGAGCAGATCGCCTCATTAGAGAAGAGTTAGAAGATCTCCAGCGGATGTATGGTGCTGAGTTTCATCAGGAAATAGCAGAAATGATGATTATATGGCATTTTAACGCGCCCAGCTGGGCCAGTGCCGGAGGATTGTGGGAACGTGCCGTCCGGACAGTAAAGCATCACATAAAACGTGTGATTGGTCAGCAAAAATTAACTTTTGAGGAGTACGCAACTCTGTTAGCTCAAATAGAGGGTTGTTTAAACTCTAGACCTCTTTGCGCAATCACGGAAGATAAGGATGATTTAGATTTCTTAACACCAGCACATTTTTTAACAGGTCGAACTGGATTAACTGTAATAGAAACGGAGCATGATGCCCGTACCAGGTGGCATCTAGTTGGAAAAATGACCCAAGAAATATGGAAAAGATGGAAATCCGAATATTTAACTCAGTTAACTGTTCGTAGCAAATGGTTAAAAAGACATCAGAATTTAGCAATAGGAGATTTAGTTACTATACATGACGATAACATGCCACCTGGAAAGTGGCTGATGGGTAGAGTGGTAGAAGTCCACCCTGGGCAAGATAAGTTAGTTCGTGTAGTATCCCTAAAGACAAAAAATGGATATTTAAAAAGGCCTGTCAGCAAATTGTCTTTCTTACCGTTGCCAAGTAATTCGGAAACGCAAACACAATTTACAGATAAACAAACGCAGCCAAAAGTCTACATGTCGAAAAGTAAAGGTTTAGGTTTTATATCTATGGCAATTTCATTATTTTTATTTTTATCCCTAATGGTTCCGTCACAGTGCGCTATTAATATTACTCAATTTGATAAAGAAAAAGCATTATATTTTGATCAAATTCCTAGTGTTGTTAATATTGTAAGAGATGAATGGAAATTAATAGTGTATTATAATACGGAACCCTATTGGCAAGGTATAAGAACACTTAGCAAATACACTCGCTACTTAAGCAGTAAATGTGTGAGTGTCAATACGACTCAACCATTATATTGTGACGTATTGTTATCGCAACTTAATCACGGGTTCGAAGAACTGGCGTATTATAATCAGGTTTTGCTAGGCAAGCGTATTGTTTCTTACTCTAAACAGCGTCGACGACGCGGACTTATCAATGGGGTAGGTTACGTTGCTAATTCATTGTTTGGTATTTTAGATGAACGGTTTGCAGAACAGTACAGCAGAGACATTAAATTAATTAGATTTAATGAGAAAAATTTAGAAAAAATGATTAAAAATCAAACATTAATTGTTGAAGCAGAATTCAATGTTTTAGAAAGGTTAAAAAATACGGTTGAAAGGCAACAAAAGTATGTGAATGAAAAATTGGTGCAAATGAGCAAAGGCATGTTTGAGTTAAAAAAAGAAATCTTAAGTTTAGAAAATAATTATGAGTTTTCTATGTTATCAATTATAGCAAGTAATCTTTTGTCTGATATGAAAGGAGTTCAGAACTTTTTATTAGATATTGTAACTAATATTAATCACGGGATTTTTAACATACATTTAATCACTCCTACCCAATTAGCAAGAGAATTAAGCATTATTTCAGGTTATCTCCCGCCAGACCTAACATTACCCATTCAGAATATTAACGAAAATCTCAGGAAAATTTATCAACTTTTAAGTATCAAGGCGAGAATGACCGACAGTTATATGATATTTGAAATAAAAGTACCTTTGTTAAGTAGAGACGAGTTCGATTTATTTAAGCTAATACCGATATCTAAAAACAGGGTAGGTTACCAAATGGTTAGTATAAAACCTATATCAGCGTATGTAGCATTTAATTTGAAAGGGGATAGCTATATACCGTTTTCAGAGATAGATATTCGTGCTTGTACCCACATTCAGAACGTGTTGGTTTGTCGATTGAACACGCCCATTTATCAGCTAGAAACAGACGAGAGTTTATGTCAAAAGGACGAAAAAGGATCATGTATGGCTAGCATTACTGTATGTAGAAATCAATGGGAACTGTTATCTAAAAGCAACCATTATTATTTTCACTGCTGCGATGAATGCCCAATTATATGTGTGAATGAAATAACAACAAGGCGCCTAAAAAATTCTGGAGTGATAAGTATACCTTCCGAATGTTTGATCAAAGCCGAAAAGTTTACCATTTATCCACACAAATTGGAAGAATCAAAGTTGGAAACATCAGCAAGGATCATTGTTCCGATATTTCACGAGTTAAATAATATAATTAACATCACCATTCCAGAAATTAAAGAGACAGCAGAAATGGACAGAAAAATGCAAACAGAACTAGAACTCATAAAGTCAAATATAACTGTTCTAAAGAAAACAGAAGTATTAGCAAATGCTGTAACTTCGAACGACATCCATCACTTTACTGTCATATACATCATGGTAGTAGCAATGGTCAGCATCGCAGGGGTAGCCGCGTGGCGCCACTGCCGCCGCAGCGGCCGCCGAGGGGCGGTCCAATCAGCCACGGCCCCCATCTCCATACACATTCCCGTCAGCGAAAATACAACGAGTAACAGACCATTACCACTGGCCCCTCTTCAGTCCATCATTACAGAAACGGCTAGTGGTGATAAAAGTGACGTTAATAACATTAGTGAAAGTGTTCAGTGCGATCAAAAACGTAGTCAAGTGATGTATTCGAAAATAAAATCCAATAAGACAATGGAGAGGAGTACTTCTCCATTTCCAAAACAGAAAAGTGATTTACATAGAATTAATGATTTTAGTGGTTAAATATTTTTTGATGATTCAGTACTATAATTTTAATAAAAAGCAAGCTTAGGTTATTTTACTAACACATCGATTGTATGTTTCATCCATGTATCATTCCATCATTACTAACCATACGATTATTAATTATCGATTTTTTTATAAATTCCCCCGGGAGTATGTACGGTTCAGTAGAACCGACATTGCATTGTCAGCAGTTTTACAATTAAATGTGTGTTTTATGTAAATTACGCCATTTATATCAGTTTGCGTTAAGACAGCAACCCGCGCACTCTCATTTATCATTTATCATACTAGCATAAGCAGATTGACTAAATATACGTAATTATCATAGCAAGAACTCTATCATTTATTAGCATTAATTAAGTGTAAGGTTCTACACCCTACAGTATTCGTACAAAACGTCGATAGGCCTGCCCCCTATCACGTGAGTACACTGTCAGAAGTATTAGTACCTCTTCCAACCCCTACGGAGATGTACGGCGTTAACGTTTGAGTTTCAGTAAATATAGAGATATCAAATACATACTTAACTTCAATTTGATTTCGTTTCTTTAGACAAGTACAAAAAAATGGGACAATATGTAGGTACAAGGAAACAATACGAAAATACAAAAAGAAAATACTTAACTTTTTTAAATATCATTTATTCATAATAAAATAGTAGATTTACAATTTAACAATATTTTTTTCCTCTTACATATTTATATGTTATATCATCAATTGAGGCGTGTGCTCGAACAACGCTGTATGCTACAAATTTTCGAAATCTACCTAACGATGGAACAATGTTGTATGGCAATACCGGCACCGTTTGCAGTGAACATAGTTATTTCATTCATAACGAGATTGAAGTTAGCGGCTGTCAAAATTTGGCGTACAGATGAACAATGATGTATGTCAAAAAAATGGCGGGCGATCAGAGTATTGTTTTGACGGAAGGGTCGCAAAATAAGATGAATAAAGTGAGAAAACGCAAGATTAACATGCAAGAGTGGAAGGATATCAAAAGAAAAAGGGCTCGAGATCATGGCGAGGAATATATTTCAAAACGTGGCGTACATGTACCTGCTAAAATACCCCCATCAACTGTAAGTAGAACAACGCTGTACGTTTGTTGTGATTTTGATGACAACTTTTTGTAAACTTTGTTTACATATTTTATCTTTGTTTTAGGCTCGTATTTGTAAAGATGTCTGCAAAAAAGAAGGTTGTGCATCACTGACATTAGAGCAAAAGTTGGAATATTACAACGATTATTACAAACTTAGTTATGATGATCAGTCATGTTTTTTAATGCAGTGCATGACTATTAAGGAACCAACAAGAAGGAAGAAGGGTAAGACAGAATCGAACTCTAGAAGATTGTCTACGTTCACATACGCTATTAAAAACAAAGAAGTTTGCCAAAGAACGTTACTACATACATTTTCCCAGACACAGCGGCGTTTACAGACCCTGCAAACGAAAATGAAGAATGGGGTGATTGTCCCCAAAGATCAACGTGGAAAACACCACAATCGACCTTATCGTACTCCTGATAGTTTAAAGAGTAAAATACGGGAACATATTGAAAGCCTTCCGAAGCAACTGAGCCACTATAGCCGTCACAAAACGGAATGTGAGTACCTCCCCGCTGAACTTAATATTAATAAAATGGTAAACATGTTCAAAACAAAATACCCAGAGTTTGCTGATAAGATAAACAGAACTCTTTATTTGCAAGTATTTAGAGAGATAACACCACGCTTGCGATTTGGTTTACCAAGATCTGATACATGTAAGTACTGTGATTCATTATACATAAAAATGATAGCGGCCAGTACCACAGAAGAAAGAGATAAATGGGAAAGAGAAAGCTTAATTCACCACATGAAGAGTGATCAAGCTTATAAACATCTTGCATTAGACACAGATAGGGCTGCCAATAACCCTAATGTTATCACAATATGTGTTGATCTTCAACAAGTTCTTTTTTGTCCAACATTAACACATTCAAGTGTGTTTTATCAGAGGCAGTTGTCGTGTTATAACCTTGGCATAAACAATGTTGGCCAACGGTATTCAGTAATGAACTTGTGGAATGAGACGATTGCAAAAAGAGGATCTGCAGAGATTGCTTCATGTATTTTAAAATATATCCTGGATAATTTTCAGCCACTTGAAGAGAACCAAGAGCGAAAACTTATTGTTTGGTCAGACCGTTGTGTTGGTCAAAATAACAACTGGCGTGTATTGACATTGTATGCATATTTAGTAAAACAACAATATTTTACAGAGGTGAATCAAAAGTTTCTATGTTCTGGGCACTCATTCTTACCCTGCGATAGGGATTTTGCTTTAATAGAACGCAGAAAGAAAGTTCGACATGATGTATTTTTGCCAACGGACTGGAAATATGTCATAGCAGAGGCAAGGCTCAATAAACCGTTTCTTATTAATGAGCTACAACAAAACGATTTCAAAGATTTATCCCATCTAGAGTCAAACTTACAAAAAAATACCCTTAAAATTACCCAAGTGGCATGGCTTAAGCTGACTAAGGATGATCCGATGGGTGTATATGTGCGAGAAAGTCACAATAGTCTAAGGCCGTGGATTCGTCATGACATATTTAAAAAACAAAGGGCATTGAATAATTTGCAGGTTCCTCCTGAATCTTTGCCTGTTTTATATAAGGACATCTTGCCTATAACAAAAGAGAAAAAGAAAGATTTGCTTGATATGACACAATATCTTCGCCCAGAATGTGCTGAGTTCTATATTAATTTAGCTAGTACTTAATAGATGTTTAATTTCTACTTTTAGTCTTAGAAGAGCTGATTATAAGCTTCTTTTGTTGTCAGAGCTTACTTGAACAATGCTGTATGTCATGTGCCATACAGCATTGTTCTACTAAGTAAAATTTAAAATGTTGTTTAAAATTATTACTGTTATGTTCCTAAATGTTTCATTACTCATATTGTATGTTCAAGTTCCTAATAATTATAATTTTGTTAAATTTTAACAATAAAACATTATTGTTGCAAATTTATAATGTTTTTTTTATTTTTTTCCAAACTGCAAATTGCTACATACAGCGTTGTTCGAGCACACGCCTCAATTCTTTCTAATGTACACTTTTTAATATTTTTACAACTAACTTAAATAACAATTTTATAATAAACTTGAAAATAATAATTTTACTTATAAATACTGAGATCTTCATAACTTACAACTAAAATCTTGCCCCTGATAACGTATCTATTGAAATATAACAGGGCACGTACAAAATATTAATGGGTGTAAACGAAGCTAGGGCGGTTTGTCAGGAACGTACAAAGTGGCGATCGATAGTCTTTGCCTACAACAATAGAAACTAATGGCGTGATTTTCCCCATAGAGGACTTAAGTAAATATACTGGAAATCAAACGTACTTTAGTACAAATATTGCTAAATAAATTCCGCTAAATACTTATTGTCAAAATTCGTTGTCCCTACACCCATACGAGGGGCATGCCAAAAGAAGTTAGATACTCTTTTCTCATTTGATTGATACTGGCAAGCTATACACCATCTTATAGGCTGGTTTTTATAGACATATTTGAATATAGAACACACTTCTTTTATTTATTTTTTATTTGAATGACCATAATTTTTCCGAGAATCTGCAAACTTGCAACAGTGGAGCTCAGTCGACGTGATTTTCGTGCTATGATTTATTATGACTTTTAAAAATGTTTAAAGCCTCAAGAATGTATTGAACTTTTGGCTTCTACTTTTGGTGAGTCTACTTGTTACCGAGCAACAGTATTCAAGTTTGCTGAATTCAAAAGAGGACGAGGATGTCTCGAAGATGAAGCAAAGACAGGACGGCCGCCAACCGCGGTCACGCAAGAAAATGTTCGTGCAGTCGAAAAACCGTGCACGAAGCAGACAGAAACAAATGGTCGCCTCGTTTTTCTGCAAACCGGGTCATATTGCTACTGTTGTGCTGTAAACGTATGAAAGAACGGTGAACTCCGAATGGTAGGTGACAGTTTGTGCCCCAACAGTAATATCAGCTTGGTGTTACAAGCGACCGAAGTCAGGAATTCGGTACCTTCTCTGGCACCACGACAATGCGGCGCCTCACACGTCTGCCAGAACACTAGTCTTTTCAACTCGAAAAATGTCTCAATTCTCCCTCACCCGCCATATTCCCCTCACCTAGCGCCTTGTGATTTTTACTTGTGTCCAAAAATCAAAGAAAAAATAAAGGGGAAGAGGTTTGAAACCAAGGAAGATGCGCTGGTTGCCTTTAATTTCGAGATTTCTGAGGTATCTAAAGAAGAGTGGTCACAGGTATTTTCCAATTGGTTCAGACGTACGGAAAAGTGTATACTTATGCTCAGGGTGAATACTTTGAAAAGATCGATACTTGTAATAAAGAATAAATTAAATAATTTTTGAGTATCTAGTTTCTTTTGGCATGCCCCTCGTAATTGGTTGATTCAATGTTCTGACTATTATTGGTCATACATTTGCTTCGCTTAAGTCAGTGGATATGTCGCAGGCGGATTGAATAATCCGCCGTTTTTCATTATGGCTAGCCGTTTTCTTAAACAGCGCAGTTTTGTAATGCGGCCGTTCAAGCATTAGCCGGATTGTTATTGCGATACGTTTTTCAATAAGGCGGCCCACGTTTAGCCGCATCGTACTTATACTCGGGTGCGCTTTTTCTTACATAACTTTTTAACTCCTATCATCGGAGGTCCGAAAATATTTCACATACCATTTAAAATCATAATTATTAGTCTTCATAAAAAAAAAGTTATGCTTGGATGGGTCGGGGGGCGAAAGCCCCCTGCAAGGGAAGAAAAGCTAGGTCACATTTAGCTAGGTGAGGTTAGGTTATGTATAAACCTTTAATGCATTATCTGTATTTAAAATAATCGCTAGTACAAAACAGTATTAACTCGAAATGGATTTAACAACATCATGATAATGGTGATACCTCATTCTATCGATACATGAAGACAGGTTTCTTTTTATCTTTGCAACTTTGCGAGAGATGGCGTTATAAGTCAGTTTTCGTGAATGTTCGGTCCCCCCTCCGCTCCGCGTAAACGGTTGCATCGCCAATTGACGCCGACCTGATCAAGTCACAACACGCACGCGATCTAACCAAAAGTGTATTATTTTGAGTTGGATCAGTTTTGGTGATTATGGTTGAATTTTTTGAAGTCATATGTTGAGATGCTGCTGTTTATATGAATAACATTACATTAGAGTGACTTAATACGAGGCAAGCATTTTGATTTGCAACTGTTTTGGTGACACGGTAAGCTATGTTTTATGTTTCTTATTTCTACTTAGTTCTCTTTTAAGTTAATTATTTTATCGTTTTAGAGTTATGACCGTTTTCATCAATTTACGAAAAACTTGATTTATATCTATATTTGATAGGTATATTCTAGTTTTTTAGTTAACCTATGAAAAGCAGGTTTTGTTAAATTAAATAATATTACTACGAGACATCAAGGAAGAAAAAAAACACATTGTTTCACTTTATTTTCAAGTTACGCCTGTTTTGTTGGCTTTTTGTACGGGTTATATTTTTTTTAAATGTTATAGGCGTTTTTATAAGGTTTTCTTGTATTTTTTTAACTTTTTATGTTACAAGCAGCTGTTTGGCAGTGTTTTATATATTTCCACAGTAATTCTAACCGTACCTATGTACGGTTAGAATGTACTATATTAATTGTTTATTAATACAATTTTGTAAAACGTTGACCTACCCACCTTCCTGCTACCTATGTTAATGTTTGGTTTTTATTTAAAAGTTATATCTTTTTTGCAGTTTCACCAAGAAGGGAAGAGGTCGAACGCTATATAGCTTGATAGAGGATAGATTCAAAGAAAATATAAATCCTAATTCGCAAGATGAACCGATGCTTGATAGTCCCTTACACAACATGGATTCCAGTCAACTTCAATGGAGAATGAAATTATCGGGCATAATGTTGTGACAACGGATATCAGCACCACGCCTAGTACTTCACAACGCCAACCAAGTACAAGGCCAATTCCTAATTATTATGACGTATCTCCAATACATAGGGACGAAAGTGATATCGACGATTCTATTCTGATAATGACCCAAACTTTATTTGACCGATTCCCATGAAAATGCTTTCAAGAGTGGTGCCTGAAACACCTGATTTATTTACTAGTGCCTCTAGATCAAGCCGTTCATCGAGTTCCGGCAGTTCATCGAGCTCGAGCAGTAAATCAAGCTCCAGCAGTTCATCTAGTGATAGCGAAGTTGCCCCAGCCCCGTCTAATCGTCCACAAGTAAGTAAAGCAAGCAATCCTACTGCACAACCAAATTCATTGTCTATTCCTGATTCTGTACAAAACCCTAATGAAAAGAGAGGCAAAAAAAGACTGAGAAAACCGAAAAACTGGAAGACAGCGAGTGCCAAACAACTTAGGAATTCCGGTAAACCTTACCAGTCCACGTCAAAGTATAAAAGGCAAATCCCTGCAAGAAAACTACGCTAACCTTGCGCTAACAAGTGTCGGCTAAAGTGCAAGGAACACATCGATGAAACTTCGAGACAACAGCTACTGGACGCATTTTGGTGCATGGCTGATTTGCAAAGACAACGTGAGTTTATAGTCAGACACTCGCAGGAAATAAAGCCTAAGTATAGGTATTCCAGCACTCAAAATTTTAGAGCTCTCAACTCTGCCTTTTATTTTGAATCTCAAGGTAATAAGATACGTGTCTGTAAGTATTTCTTTAAAGCTACACTGGACATACATGACCGCGTTATAAAAACTGCAATTTAAAAAAAAAACCGATACGGGAACTATTAAGGGTGAATTAAGAGGCAAGCATGGTCACCAGCCAACTGTTTCAGACAACATCAAGAAAAGTATTCATGACTTTATAGACTCTATTCCCAGAATAAAATCACACTACTTGAGAGCACAAACATCTCGAGAATACATAAGCTCTGATAGATCGCTTGCAGATAAATACAGAGATTACAAGGCGATGCTGGAAAAGGAAGGATTGGAATTTGCTTCAAAATCATCATTTTCAAGGATATTTAATACAGAATTTAACATTTCATTTCGTATTCCTAAAAAAGATGGAAATCGTTTTATTTTGAAGAAAGGTTTTATGTTTGTTATTTCAAAATACATTTCAAATAAACATGAAATACTATTTTATTAAATTAGTAAAATTAAAGTTTGTGGCATGAAAACAGCACTATTTACATTAGAACCTGACAAAACAGTCGCAACTCAAAATACAATCACAGAAAATGATGTGACGGTCGTTCAAAACAGTATTAACTAAAAAAAATAGTTTTATAGTCTATTAAATAGTCTAAATAGCTTACTTTAAAAGGACATTATCCTCGATATGGCATTAACCAGCAAATTTATTTATCAGAAAGAAAAAATATTTCGTAGTTTGAGGTGTAGAGAACGTCTTTTTTGAGTTAACACTGTTTTGTATTGTATTATTTCTCAGTCACTGTTTACTCACAAATCACTCAAAACTTAACAATTTAACAACCTACTAGCCATTGTTGTTGTTATGTCAGGTAGCGCTCCGAGTGTTGAGAATCAAAACTAAAAACTTTCAAAGTGTCGGCTAATTTATCGCTTTTATACATTATGGCTAGCCGTATTGAATGACATATGGCGCCGAATGGAAACCGGCGGTTTTATATCTAGCCGCATTCAATCCGGCTAATGCTTGAACCGCTATTAGCTAAGTCCTCTATGTTTTAAGTATGTTTTTTACCACTGGGCATCAGTATAAACAATATTACTTACTAAATCGTGGGTCAAATCTATATTATCAAATGTTTGTAAATCAATATTAATTTGAAATGAATCTATAGTTTTCAATGTATTATGCTGACTTATAATATCACATACATCCGTATCATTTTTCGGTCGAAATATACCAATATCTTTAGTATTAAATACTTTAGCAAAAGTTTTCCTTGAAGCCGCTTCTAAATTACCTAATTGCATATCAACAACGTATTTATTATACAATTGAAATTGATTCTTTATATCCGGTAGGTTTAGGTACATTCTGGTAGAAGTCTCGCGACATATCAGACATTTGGGCGGTAGTTTTGGTAGGTTTTCTATATACGTTTCTACGTTTTTAGCTTTAATAGGATCCCTTTTACGATGTTTAACTTCAGTATTTGATAACCAACAACGTATAGTCGCTTCTTTGATGCCTAAAGTACCTAAAAACATATTTCTACAAACAGACAATCTTTGACTATCTTTATACAAATGGTATAGCTTTGAGTCCAATTTACGAAATTTTGATCCTTTCAGTTTTAATCGTCGTCTTTTCGGCGGTACTTTATCTATGAGAGATCTGACGTAGTTTTTTTTGTGACTCCAATCTAGATTATTCCAAAACTCTGTGAAGATTTTTTCCCGCGTTTCTTTGGTAAATATTTTACAATGTCTGTTAACACTTTTAATACAGTACTCGCTAGAGCAGGGAGGTCCGATTTTGCGTTCAGATTTAAGGACGTCTTGGATCCAAACTTGCTTAGTTTGTTCTGCAACGGTAGTTTTTCGAAATCCGAAATAGCTCTGGCCAGTCATACGTTTAGTTTTTTCTTCTTTACGTTTTTCAGCTACTAGTTTTGATTCAGCTTTTTTCTGAAACAAATATTTTTTTATACAAGTTGAGAAGTTTTGGGTAGAATTTGACTTTGATATTTTTATGAGTTAATATTAGATATTTGGGTTATTTAACTTTTAAGCGATGATTTTTTCCCGCTTTAATTTAAAAACTGTCTTTTTCCTTTTTCCAATAAACAAAACTGCCTAAAATGCAACATCTATCATTCCTGAAGAATAGTTAAAGAAAGGAATTATTTATCGTACACTTAAACCACAATCATCGATACGTAACGTGTAAAACCAGCACTAAAAGCATCAGGCGTGTGAAAGCGCGTATGTCACATGAGAAGTGAGAAACTGATAGATTGCTCATACAAAATGTATCAAATTCTCACTTCTCATGTGACATACTCTCTCTCACACGCCTCATGCTAAGGGGGCTGAAGAACGACAGTAAATTATCGATAAAAAAATAAACAATCCATTTCTTCACTTAGCTAATCCAAAACAACTATTTAAACCACGAATGTCACAAAGAAAATTATATTAAAAGTAAAAATAAGACTTACCCTTTTGTAACATTCGCAGTTTAATTATATTATAACACACACACACACAAATAATTAATGCTAATCTATAACAAATCTATAGATGAAAAACCAATAGCAAATATTATTTATCTCTTTTTTATAAAAATTGCGCGGGAGGGGGCGCATGAAATTTCGTATACATTAATTGTATTTAGAAGAGGAGTGCATAATTGTAATACTATGCTCAAACTCAACTCAATAGTGCACTCCGTTAAACTCCGAAGGAGTAGGCAGAGGTACTAATACTTCTTGATATCGCGTGACATGTCACCTGGTGTTCAAAGTATTCGCGTTTTGCTTGGACAACGTACTCACGTGATAGGGGGCATTCCTGTCGCCGTTTTGTACGAATACACTGAACATGACTAAGTACAACTCATTAGATTGAATCAGGCGTTACTTTGCGGAAATCCATAGCAATACAAATATTAACAAGTTACTTCGCTTAGTTCCGCTAAATACCTGCAGTGTTCATGCGACACGCACTGTGCACCGCCCGCCCTCCCACTTACAACAAATATGCATTTCGACTCAACAAGATATTGCCGTTTAGTGTCGGGTTCAAATAACACTACCCCATTTCTACCCGTGGGTGATCGTAAGAGGCGACTAAGGGTTTAGGGGCTTCTTATGTGATTTTTGGGCGATATGGTTAGAGACCCGTTACCAAAAACATTTATTATTACCATCTTTTCCCCAATCAACTTCCAAAAGTGGCTGAGAAATTTCTCATTCCAATGCTCTGGCTACCCCCTTAAGGGATTTATAGCCGTGAGTATATGTATGTATTTATGTACTCAACACGAGTCATTGTCGAGCAGTAGACAGTTCGGCAGCTGACCACCGAGTGCCGGTCATACGATTTTGCGGTGATATTTATAGGCCAGGCTCCACACTCCCCCACCCAAAGAACACCATTAACGAGTGACTATATTATTTGTGAAAATTGTCAAAAGTGGGGAAACGGTGTAGCCCAGCTGTTCATTTAGAAGTGCAACGGAAACATCGTTATCATATCTAAAGATTTCAAGTTTCTCTAAAAGACATAAACTTAATCCCTTATTACAAGTATGTACAATCTCCAGATCTTTATTATCGGGGAGAACGTGTCCAGTATCCAATAGATGTTTCGCAAAGTGAGACCTTTCTGAATGGTCTTTCCTGAATGCTACCACGTGTTTTTTTTTTTCATTTTATTATATTTACATATATATATCATTTAACAGAAAACAAAAAATGTACGACACAGCCAGGAAGTATCCACATATTCGGAGAGCTCCCATAAAAACTAAAAGAAGTCCCACAGTAAAAGTTATTCAAATTGATCTCCCTATTCCCCTTTAGACTTTTAACCCGTTTTTGTTATATATGTATATTTCTACCATAGATATAGAAGCACTAGATTGGCATTAGAAAGGCAGGACCTCTCACGGACACGATATCGGCGTACAACGGTATTGGCATCCAACATGAACGAAAATTATTGTCTTATTTTCGTTAACTCTAGTATTTAAGTCTTAACTTCCGTTTTTTTTTATATAAAGTTATTAATAATTAATGTCACGCACACACACTCATTTACACACACCGTTGTACTTTGTTTTTTGTCTCGCCTGTCGTCTTTGTATTGCGAATCTATATACGTAAGTATAGCATACTAAATCTATGATTTCTACATATTTACCTTTTCCTTGGCGGTAGTTTTACAAAACGCCTCATAGTCAATCAGTTGTGTAATCTTCGGGCTGTCAGAGCATATCGCACAACACGGATTTTTCGGACGAAGTTTTACTGTAAATGAATTGAAAAATAGGGGAATTATAAAACGAGCGAACAAAAAAAACTTTGCGACTCATGATGACACACGTTTTAATAACTTGAGCGGCATGAATTTAAGTAAGCGAAAAATTAACTAAACTGACGACGAATATTAATTTATAATAAAATCCAGAACGAGCTTACAAAAAGTGGATTGTGATAAATCTATTTCAGATATTAAAATGTGTAAGTGAGCGACATCGTTAATTCTGAATGCATTTGGTCGCGGAATTACACACGTGCCACTGAAGATGGTCAAAAAAGGTTCTTAGGTCACATTTTGTTAGGTTAGGTTAGATTATGTATAAATCGAGCGAGCGTAGCGCAGCGGAGCGAGCACCTAAATGCCTGATGCATGCCTATATGCATACTTGCTTGCTTTGCAAAGTGGTTTTTGTATTCGAAACACTTCATTTAAGATAAAATGCCGCTCAGTATAAAAATATACATTTGCCAAATATTGAAAAAAATGCAGGACATAACGTTGACACTCAATCAAATATTAGGTCGCTCAAATATTATAAAAAAAAAAGGCATTTATTTCACAAAATTAAGTAATTTACAATGAGTTGGTTTCGGTGTTTACCGCAGTAGGTTTCCCTGTGACGCAGCAAACAGGCTCTTTTAAATAACTAAGTAACATAACAATTATGTGCTGATGGCCATTTTTAATTTTGTTTCAAGTACAAAGATACAAAAAAAAATCAAAAAAAAAATCGTTTATGTAGAAATAGAAAAATAGAAAAAAGTTTTTAAAGAGAAAAAATTCGTTGGCTACGAGGAAAATGTCAAGGGCTACAGGATATTCTTCTCAGAAAAGAACACTGTTGAGGTAAAAAGAGATGTCATATTTCTAGAAAAAGGTGAAAAACAGAAGGAGCGATTAGTTATGCTGGACACTACAGTTGAGGAGATGACAGACACTAGTCAAGAGCTACCTAAAAACAGAGAGAAAGCTGAAGTTCAAGGAAAGAGGATGGTTCAAGAAGAAATACAGACCAAAGAGGTAGAGGAAACCCTGAATGAGTCGAGTGAAAGTGACAGTATCTACATACCATGTTCCAGTGATGATGAATTCAGCAACAATGATAATGGAGTGATACAGACGCGGGAGAAGAGTAATCGAATCAGGAAACAGACTTCATTTTACAAGTGTCATCATGTCTATGTGGAGGGAAATGAACCAAAGACTTACCAAGATGCCATGCAACGGAATGATGCAAGTAAATGGAAAGAAGCAATGCAGAGAGAATTGAATACACTTAAAGAAAATAATACTTGGAGTGTTTGTGAGGAACCTGTAACTGAAAAGACGGTTAGTAGTAGATGGGTATTTAAAATCAAAAACTCTAATAATAATGTAGAATATAAAGCAAGATTAGTTGCAAGAGGTTTTGAGCAGTGTGATACTATGGAACTATGTGATTTATATGCACCAGTAGCTAAATTGTCAACATTCAGGTTATTTGTTTGTATAGCAACAAAATTAAATTTACCGATCAATCAAATGGATGTAACAGGTGCCTTCCTATATGGAGATATTGATGAAAAAGTGTATTTAGAATTGCCAGAGGGTGCATATTGCGGTGATAAAAATATTGTTAAATTAAAAAAATCTTTGTATGGGTTAAAAAAATCACCAAAATACTGGAATGACAAATTTAATTCAGTAATTAAGAAAGAAGGTTTTGTAAAATCAAAAAGTGATTCTTGTCTGTACACTAAATGTGAAGGTGATGCCCGAACATATGTTTTACAGTATGTTGATGATTTATTAATATTTGGAAATAATCAAGAGCATATTTGTGACCTTAAGTCACTATTAAATAAAGAATTTAAAATGAAAGATTTGGGCTTAGTTTCAAACTTCTTAGGTATTCATATAAAACAAGATTTAGGTACAGGGATCACTGAGCTTAATCAAAAAGAATATTTAGAAAATGTATTACAAAAATTTGATATGCAAGATTGTAAACAAATATGTACACCAATGGATCTGAACTTTGACACTAAATTATTTAAAGATAACAATGATTCTGTGACTGATAAAAACATTGAAAATAAATGTAGAAAAATTATAGGTTGCTTGTCTTATGCTGTATTAGGAACAAGGCCTGATTTGTGTATTGCTGTGTCAATTTTGAGCAGATATCAAAATAATGCAAATAATGTCTTATTAACTGCCTTAAAGAGAGTATTAAGATATGTAAAACATACAATAAATTACAAACTTGTCTACAAATGTACTAGCAATGTATTAGTGGGATATTGTGATGCAAATTGGGGAGGAGACTTGAAGGATAGAAAGTCAACAACTGGTTATTGTTTTAAGTTTGCAGATTGCTTAATTTCTTGGTCTTCTAAAAAACAGGCCAGTGTCAGTCTGTCTTCTACCGAGTCAGAGTACATAGCTATAAGTATGGCTTCTAGCGAAGCCTGTTGGTTGATTAACTTGCTTAAAGATTTTAATATTGTTAAAGTGTGTCCTGTCACAATATTTTGTGACAATCAGAGTGCTATAATGGTAGCAAACACTGAAAGTGTCAAAAGACTAAAACATATTGATATTAGATATCATTTCATTAAAGAGTTGATTAAGTGTGGAAAAGTAGTGTTAAAATATATTAAAACTGAAGACCAGACAGCAGATATGTTTACAAAAGCATTAAATAAAAATTTACTGTTAAGATTTATTAAAAACTGTGGGTTGTATGAATAAGTTAAATAAATATGTGACTGTAAGGGTGTATTACATTGGAGGGGGTGTTGGTAGCAATGTAATACTTTTCTATTTTTATGTGTTGGTAACACTGTTCTTCCATATCCGCTATACTGTCATGGCCAATATTGCTTCGCTGTGTTAGAACTTATAATTAATTCAATAAAAGTCAGCTACAAGAGTATACGATTGTTTTACTTATATATCAATCAACAATCTCGCGACAAGATTTTCTAACGTTTGTTTCTCGTCCAGCGCAGACTCCCACGCCGATACAAAATGTTTATAGGCTTCTGGAAGGGACATTAACACTTTCGTTATTACGAATTTTTCTGAAATTGCTTCTCCCATTTGTTTGAGCTGGTTTCTTAATTCTTCTATTTTTGATAAGTACGTAGACATCGCCGTGCCCTCCTCGTACTTGTATTGGAAGAAACGTTGTTGTACGATATGTATACTTGTTTCGGATTTTTGCTCATATACGCTTGCAAGTTTTCGCCACATTTCGGCTGACGTGGTACATGTTATGATATGCATCATCACGCTTTCTGACATTCTTGTAACAATCCATGATTGAGCCTTCGCGTCTTTTCTTTCCCATGCAGCCTTCTCAACCGCCTGCTCTGGTTTCACACTGCTTCCGTCTGTCACTTCCAATAAGCCTTGACTCCGTAACAAAACGACGGTTTGGAATTTCCAAATATTCCAATTGGATGTTCCCTCGAGCTTAATGTGCGTCTGGAGTTTCAAAGAATTGTCGTCTGCCATCTTCCTGTCTGTTCGTCCCGCCCTTGCTTCAATCACTCGCAAGTTTTATTTTTTTCTTCCCGCGTGCCGGTTTCTAACCTCAACCACACGATCTTCACTTTTCGACGAAAAACAGTTTTGATTGTTTTACTTCTTCTAGAATTATGTGCCTGGGCCCATAACCTTTTGATATATAAGTAAAACAATCGTATACTCTTGTAGCTGACTTTTATTGAATTAATTATAAGTTCTAACACAGCGAAGCAATATTGGCCATGACAGTATAGCGGATATGGAAGAACAGTGTTACCAACACATAAAAATAGAAAAGTATTACATTGCTACCAACAGAAATAGTTCATTTTCTCATAATTAATAGCTATAACAGATCAGAACTCGTATTATGTGTGTGTTTGTGAGTGTATGAGTCTATGTGCGTGTTCGTGTGTGTGTGTGTGCGTGTGTGTGTGTTTGTGTGTGGGAGAGAGGGACATTATTTGTGCTTGTGGGTGTGTATGATATTGTACCTATACGTCAATAGGTTTTAAATAGTAATTGCTCAACCTCGTTGTATGTTAACTCTTGTAACCAGTTTGTGATATAACGTTTTAGTTGGATTAACGTGTAACCTTTTATGTCTTTATTTTTGCTCAGTATTTTATTATACAATATCGGTGCTATTGTATCAAAATGACGGCGGGCAAAAGCTGAGTTATATTTGGGAACGGAAACACACGCTATTCTTTTATTGCTATTCGGAATAGAGGGTATGATAATTTTATGGTATTTCATTAATGCCTGTGTGATGTATAGCTTTCTAACGGTTAGAACATTGGCTTTTTCGTATAAGTCGGATGTAGGATGCCTATAAGGTAACTTAAGTATGATTTTTAAAAGGGCACGTTGGGCTCTTTCTAACTCTATCATGTAAGTCTTGCCAGCACCGCCCCAACACGTTAAACAATATGTAATAATGCATTGGCATAGGCCTTTGTAAGTAGAAAGCAGGAGACTTTTGTCCGCAGCTATTCTGAGGCTTTTAAAAACATGGAACCGCTTCCGGGTTCTAGCAGTGACTGACTGGATGTGTTTATTCCACCGAAGGTGTTCGTCGATAACTATTCCTAAATATTTAATTTCCTGTACTCGATTTACGACGGCACAGTCGCAATTGTGGCTGATGTCTTGCACATTCCTGTTACATGGATAAGTATGGATAACTAGTTGGAAATTGTCTTTTGGGAGTGATATGGCTGATTTTGTAAAGCAAATATACTTTGTTTTTATAGCGTTCAGAGTAAGCAGATTATCCTCCAGCCACGAAGTTATATAGCACAACCCTCTCTCTGCTAACTCCTTTACTTTGAGCCACGTTTTAGAGTGAAAAAGAACTACGGTGTCATCAGCAAACATAATTATCTCTGCACCTTCTATCTCTAAGTTGCAGAGGCTGTTGATATATAGCAGAAAAAGAGTCGGACCAAGAGAACTTCCCTGCGGGATTCCGTAGTTGCAGTTATTTTTGGCCTCCGATTCTGAATTTCCTACTTTTACAGCCTGTTCTCTACTTGACAGATATTCCCGGAACCAGTCATGTACAGTACCACGTATACCTAAATTTTCCATTCTTTTTAGCAGAATAGCTAAAGAAACCGTATCAAATGCTTTTTGCAGGTCTAAAAAAATACCTACACATTTTTGACCTTGATCTACGTGATTAGCTATTGAAGATGTTAACTTAAGCACTGCGTCTTCAGTACTTTTGAAGCTGCTCATTTTATATTTTAAGTAACTCAAATTAATGTTTGTAAGTTGCTGTTCTGTTGATTTCTCGTCACTCGCAGTCAGTCGCTCACTTAGTAATTCTATAACCCAAATTAATTAATTTTGACACTTAAAACTGTAATTTACAGTCACTCGTTTTATTGCTACCCTAAAAAATATACGATTTTAAACCGTGAGGTGTCCGCTTAGAAGAGACTACTAATCTTGTGTGTTTCTTAATATGATACTAAAGTAATTTTAACGTCCGCAAACCCATAACATAACATAAACGTTCACGCCTAATATCCCCGAAGGGGTTGGCAGAGGTACTAATACTTCTGAACATCACGTGACTTTGTCACCTGGCAAACCCATCACTAACAAACAATAAGGAGAGTTTTTCTTTATTGTTAGTTTATGAAAATTTTTAGTATTTGAAATGTTGTTACTTGTAAAACAAAAATGTGTACGTTATTATCTTCTTATATATTTTTTTTATTTTAATTTGTAGGTGTCTTAGGTCTGTGTCACGTTCCAGGCTCACATGCTGGCTGAGACGACAGCCTTTTGGCAATGTTCATTTATTTTTATTAATATACATTTTTTATCTTTTTATGTTTTTAATGTGTTTTTTTATGTTTCATTCTGTTTTTGTGTGGGTGCGTGTTAATATGCAAAATGAATATCTTTTGCTTTATAATTTATTGAACTTGTCACTGAACTTCCAAAAGTTGCTCAGTAACTTATAAACGTAAAGCTTAAACAGAACTCTCTTTTTGGGTAATAACTGATTAAGTATGTACAACTTAGCCATGTTGATTGCATCTACCGATCAATTTCTAATGTTAATAAACCTATTCTATCAATATCATATTAAGTACAAAATTGAGCCAACTGAACCAAAGTTGACGCCCCAAAAATACAAAAAAACTTAACAAAATAAATTAACTAATAACTCACCTACTCTAAACGTCATATCTTCCCCATCAAATATCAGCATTCTTCCAACTAACAAGTTAGATGGAGACATTCCTACTACGCATTTGATTGCTTCTAAGGCTTGGAGGGCACCTGAATAATATATAGATTAATTATGTAACAGTAATATTCTGAGGTTTGCCAGGATCAAACTGGCAGTCTTAGCTTATCCGAAGAATTAACAATACTAGTATTTTCACGATTGCACATTATAATTGAAACAACTATTGATTTTTTGGATATTTTAATCGCGTGTTATTACATTTCATGGTCAGGGTCTTCCCGTGACCATGATAACTGAAAATTTTTCGAAATGTCGGGCTTTAAAAATAATGTAATAACACGCGATTAAAATATCCGAAAAATCAATAGTTGTTTCAATTAACAATACTGTTTAACTATATCTACCGTGTATACAACCATATGCATTTACTGTCTAGCTTCTGCCTAAAAAAGCACAAATTCATTTCTTCCCCCGACTGTCAGAAGAGGCTTAGGATTTTTGCGGCCTTTCAATTGAATTTTGAGTGATGTGGCTGGAGACTCATCCAACCATCCTCCATTTTACCATTTAATTCCCACTATACTTCCAAAAGTGGCTGTTCAATTCCTCCCAAAGTTCCGCCTATCAATCTTTGAGATTTATATCCGTTAGTGCATGTTTGTTTATGCATTTAGTCATAGAGTTATGCTAACAATTCCTTCACCTTAAAACAAAACTTATAATAACTACGCAAATACAAAAATAATTATACTTACCAATAACCCCAGTTACTGGTCCACAAACCCCATTGGCACTGCAACTGCCCACCGTTTCCGGAGAAGGGGGGATGTCAAATAAACATCTATAACATGGCCCAGTGGTCACTGTATCGTTTTGTATAGTCGAGTGGTTGTATATTGTTAGCTGGCCTTCTAGTTTTAGTGCACTGCCTGAGATTAGGGGTTTCTGTGGAATATCTTATTATTCACCACATGGCTGAGTTGTACTTAGTCATGTGACAGTGTATTCGTACAAAACGGCGATAGGCTTGCCCCCTATCACGTGAGTACACTGTCCATGCAAAACGTGGGTACTCTGAACACCAGGTGACAAAGTCACGTGATGTTCAGAAGTATTAGTACCTCTGCCAACCCCTTCGGGGATATTCGGCGTGAACGTTTATGCTTATGCTTATTATAATTACTTTTATTATAAGTATTATTTTATTTACATACAACACGTGCAGAGAATATAAAATGTGAAAATTGTTTATTTACTAGAAAAAGAGGATTAAATTGAGGATTTTTAGTGAAATAATTATTGTTTTTTTAAGTATATTATTTAAGTTATATTAATTTCTAAAATTACAAGTATAAAATAAGGTAATAACAGGAAAACTAATCACAGAATTTCATATTATTGTCAATCAAAAATTATGACTAGATTTAATCTTTACAAATTATGTTTTAATACTCATTTAAAAGAAACTTGGAACAAGGGTTTTCAAATAAAGATCTATAACACGGCCCATTGACCGTCGTATCGGTTTGTATAGTCGAGTGGTTGTATAGTAACAGAATATTATATCCCTAACTAATATATATATAAAATATAAACTAGAGGCTGGCCTTCTAGTTTTAGTGCACTGCCTGAGATTAGGGGTTTCTGTGGGCGATTTTGTATTTATTTTAACAATCTATTCAATAAATAAACACCCAAAATAAATAAAAAATTACAGAACCAAATCTGTATAGCAAGCAAGAGCGCTATTTTATCGACTCGATAACGGTTAGAATGAGATGGCAGTATACGATACTAAGTAAGTGCGTAAGAGATGGCTGCTTTATCCCACGCGATAACTAGTTTAAACGCCGCTCGTGCTTGCACTTCAGGAGTACATCTTACACATATTATGTCAGATGTGAATTTCATTGGTAAATATGTTGATATCATATATAAGTAAATATATATTACAATTTAAAACATGTAACTGTGTTTTACAATACGTTACTAGAGAAAGTATTAAAACCCGTTATTCATACATATATCATACATACATATACTCACGGCTGTAAATCCCTTAACGGGGTAGCCAGAGCCTTGGAATGAGAAATTCCTCAGCCACTTTTGGAAGTTAATTGGGGAAAAGATGGTAATAATAAATGTTTTTGGTGACGGGTCTCCAACTAATCCAAAAAATCACTTAAAAAGCCCCTATACCCTTAGTCGCCTCTTACGATCACCCACGGGTAGAAATGGGGTAGTGTTATTCTAAGCCGACACTACACGGCAAATCATACATAAACCCTTTTTTTATATTTCAAATAAAAAAACATACCTTAGCAAGTACACAGGCATCACTCAGCAAGTACCTAGTAGGTACATTGTCGGTACAATCCAACACCATATCATACTTTGGTATGATATTTAGCGCATTGTGACTATCTAATTGTGTGTTGTATGTCGTTACTTTAATGTTGGAGTTGAGACTGAAAACATAACAAAAAAACCAATTAAAATTATTACTACATGTATTACATACATACATACACTCATGGTTATAAATCCCTTAACGGGGTAGCCAGAGCTTTGGAATGAGAAATTCCTCAGCCACTTTTGGAAGTTGATTGCGGAAAAGATGGTAATAATAAATGTTTTTGGTGACGGGTCTCCAACCACATCGCCCAAAAATCACTTAATAAGCCCCTATACCCTTAGTCGCCTCTTACGATCACCCACGGGTAGAAATGGGGTAATGTTATTCTAAGCCGACACTACACGGCACTGCACGTTACATGTATTATTATTATTATATGTATATAATACATATACTCTTAGCTACAAATCCCAAAAAGGGGTAGCCAGAGCTTCAAAATTAGAAATATTCAAACTAGAACATAGAGAGGATGGATGATAGAAAATTGGTAAAAGGGATCTATAGAGCTAGTGTGGATGGTAATATTAGTAGAGGACGACCACGGAGAACACACTTGAACCAAATTGAGAGTGTGCTCAAAAAGGCTGGCGTCCGAAGTATGAAGAATAAAAGAGCATGTATGAAAAGATTGATGGATGTAAACGAAGCTAGAGAGGTTTGTCAGGATCGTACGAAGTGGCGATCAATAGTCTCTGCCTACCCCAATGGGAACTAATGGCGTGAGTAAATATTCAAACTTTTTTGTATTAAGTGGGGAAAAGATTAAAATATAAACTTACACCTTACACCATAATGTTAATAAAGAGTAATAGCAATGAATTACTAATAATACCTTACAAGGAGGTAAAACCCCTAATAACCCAAAATCGCCTTCTATGACATCCTTGGGAAAAAATGAGACAGTGCTATTTAAAGCTGACACTATACAACACTTTTTAAAATGATATGTAAATTGTTGTGTAGTGTCGGCTTAGAATAGCACTACCCCATTTCTTCCGGTGGGTGTACGTAAGAGGCGACTAAAGGTATTGGGATTTTTAAAGGGTTTTTGGGCGATGAGGTTGGAGACCCATCACCAACAACCTTTATTTTAACATCTTTTTCCCACGCAACTTCCAAAAGTGGCTGAGGAATTTTTCATTCCTGGCTCTGGCTACCCCTTCTGGGGATTTATAGCCGTGAGTATATGTATAT
This sequence comes from Bedellia somnulentella, assembly GCA_963576735.1. Classification (NCBI taxonomy): domain Eukaryota; kingdom Metazoa; phylum Arthropoda; class Insecta; order Lepidoptera; family Bedelliidae; genus Bedellia; species Bedellia somnulentella. The sequence continues at coordinate 4,147,123 of OY755198.1, forward strand.
GTATGTATGTAAATATGTGGGTCATAAAACATTCTTTCTCTTTAAACAACAAATCAATATTATTATTTTTAAAACTTACTTCCTTAAAGAGTCAGCAGCCGACTGAACTTTACTTTGTTTCTGATCCGCTTCTGTATGTAACAGTTGTCTATGGATATTCGTTACATCCACATCATCATAATCCACTAGGCCGATTTCTCCTGAAATAATACAAAACATATATAAGAGTACAAAACTTCAGAAAGTACAAAAAACAACCGAGATAGCTAAATGGGTAGAACACCGGTTATCGTGCAAACGAAATCGATTCTAAAGACATATGTGTGATCAATTTATCATGGTTGTTAACGGTGAGGGAAAACATCGTGAGGAAAGCCACATGGCTGAGTTGTAGTTAGTCATGTGACAGTGTATTCGAACAAAACGGCGATAGGCCTGCCCCCTATCACGTGAGTACACTGTCCAAGCAGAACGTGGGTACTCTGAACACCAGGTGACAAAGTCACGTGATGTTCAGAAGTATTAGTACCTCTGCCAACCCCTTCGAGGATATTAGGCGTGAACGTTTATGTTATGTTACAAAATTATCTTGTCCTCAAGTTAGATAGAGATTCAAAACCAACATTCGCGGAGTATATCCGGAAGGGGTGGTATAAGTATATCACTTACACTTCTGATATTAATGAGTTTTAGTCACCAGCCCGGCTAGTACGAGCGGTTTTAACCTAGTTATCGCGTGGGATAAAGCAGCCATCTCTTACGCACTAACTTAGTATCGTATACTGCCATCTCATTCTAACCGTTATCGTGTCGATAAAATAGCGCTCGTGCTTGCCCTTCTGAAGTTATTACACAAATCAACTGAGCTCTAGTTACAAAGTGGTGCTGAGATAAGAAAAATAAATTTTCTCTAATTTAACTTGCCTAAGTATAACTTAGACATGAGTGTTTCCTCACGAGAATACTTTCAATACATAACATACATATACTCACGGCTATAAATCCCAAGAATTGGTAGCCAGAGCTAAGGAATTAGAAATTCCTCAGCCACTTTTGGAAAGTTGAGTGGGGAAAAGATGGAGATATAAAGGTTGTTGGTGATGGGTCTCCAACCGCATCGCCCAAAAATCCCTCAAAAGCCCCAATACCGTTAGTCGCCTCTTACGTACACCCACCGGAAGAAATGGGATAGTGCTATTCTAAGCCGACACTACACAGCTTTCTTTACTACACTACACTTTACTGTCAATAACATAATATAAAACTACAATCACCCATCTATCAAAATATATTTTTACATGAGCTTTTATTACTACTTTGACCACTTCCCTTTCTAAAATGTTTTTTATCTGATCTCAAAACAATTTTAACGTTTTAATACAAAAACATACCCCAGCGAGATAGGCTGCAGCCGGGCACCGCCAACTAATACTTTGCTTTCACACAACTTTACTTATTATTTAAACAAAAACCAGACAGATGTAACCAAAACGGTAACCAATGGGTACTCTAAAAAACTGGTGGCGAGACCCCATCTTACCTAGACTGGTCCTAGTGTTTTACGACAGCAAAAAAACATACTAATACATACATACATATACTCACGGCTATAGATCCCTAGAAGGGGTAGCCAGAGCTAAGGAATTAGAAATTCCCCAGCCACCTTTGGAAAGTTGAGTGGGGAAAAGATGGTAAAATAAAGGTTGTTGGTGATGGGTCTCCAACCGCATCGCCCAATAATCCCTTTAAAGCCCCAATACCGTTAGTCGCCTCTTTTGGAAATTTAAGTGGGAAAAAGATAGTAAAATAAAAGTTGTGTCTCCAACTGCATCGCCCAAAAATCCTTTAAAAGCCCCAAACCGTTAGTCGCCTCTTTACACCCACCGGAAGAAATGGGGTAGTGCTATTCTAAGCCGACACTACTAAATTTTCATACCTTTAAGATGTGGTACCCTAAAATGATAAAAAACTTACCCACTCCAGCCCCAGCGAGGTAGGCCGCAGCCGGGCACCCCAGCCCGCCGACACCAACCACTAACACTTTACTTCGACACAACTTTACTTGGCCGGCCACACCTATACTCGGAATTAGGATTTGGCGACTGTACCTGTGAAAGTATTAATATATAATAATTATTATTACTGTACGAATTTGCTGTGTAGTGTCGGCTTAGAATAGCACTACCCCATTTCTTCCGGTGGGTGTACGTAATAGGTGACTAACGTTATTGGGATTTTTAAAGGATTTTTGGGCGATGCGGTTGGAGACCCATCACCAACAATCTTTATTTTAACATCTTTTCCCACGCAACTTCCAAAAGTGGCTGAGGAATTTCTCATTCCTTAGTTCTAGGGATTTATAGCCGTGAGTATATGTATGTAATAATAATTAATATATATAATAATAATAATACAAAAATGGCGTAGGGATGTGACGACCCCACCGCCCATTGTTGGAATGGCATGATGACATGTTTACCAGCTTGCCATTCCAGCAATGCAAATAGTCAGCGCTTGAGTTTGTAGGTGTTGACCGTGTCTACAAACTGGTCTCAGCGCAAAAAAGAGTAATAACGGTCTCCCCGGGGCAAGTGAGCGAAACCCCGGGTGAATCTTCGCTCATCGTAAAATGCAAGAAGATATAAACGATGAGCGCATAGGGCCGCTCCCCAGGGGCTATCGCTGGGGCGCGTCTGGAGCTGGGGCTGGACGTGGCAGCCCCAGCCGCAGCAGACCGGCCCGACCACCTGGCCGGTCTGCTCGACCACCTCAGCCACCAGATGGCTTGGCAACGGTTGGGACTGGGGCAACTCAGTCCCAGCAATCGGTGCCCGCCGCTGGTGGAACAAGGCGCCGCATGGCATGGACGGTTGAAATGAATAGGAATGCCATGCGGGCCTATATTAGGGCCTCGGGTTCAAGAACTGGACGGACGGGTTATCGGGCAGCAATGTACCGCGAATTTCTGCGGCTGGAGCCCAATTTGACCGTCACAGAACAAAACCTGGCGGATCGAGTTCGGTACATACAGCGCTCAGAACTTTTTAGCACTACCGAACTCGAACAATTGCGACGCGAGGCTGTTCCCCCGCTAGACGAAGAGCCACCTTTGCAGGTTCTCCCTCCAGTCCCTGAACGGGAAGTACGGAGGGAGCCAATTGCTAACCTGCCGGATGTGGGTGGTGCGGAAAGCGATTGGGGAACAGTCTCCCTGGATTTGGATTTGGTGAGGAGCGCACTCGAAGAGACGATCCTGGAATATCGCCAAGTGCCTCTCGAAAGGAGGCCAAGGCTGCCCCGAGTTCCTCTCAGCATCAAGGTTCGGGATGTCGTTGAGGCCGTTAATAACATGCTGCCCTCATTTTTAGAGTGCAGCATGGACCTTTGGGATACGGATTCAATTCTCTTTGGCGCCGCAATGACAGTTTGTCAATTTGTCGGCGTCAGGATGCCGCCAACAAGAGTTGGTGGCTCCCGTCAGGCTGGCAGTACTAGTCCCAGGACTAGAACTAGACCAGCCTGGATGAGGCGGATTGAAAGCCGTATCACAAGGGCCAGGGTCCTCATCGGCAAACTGACCAGCTTCAGATCAGGCAACAATAGGCCGAGGGTGGTGCGCTTCGTCAGGGAGGCATTCCCTGGTGAGAATGTCTTTGACAACTCACCGGAGTTTGCCTGTAGACTGGTGGAGCGCATCGATGATCTGAAGCAGAAGATCGCTGCTTGGGGTAAGCGAATTAGGCGATATTCTGAAAGGGTAAAGAGGTACCAACAGAATCGTCTCTTCATGAGTGACCAGAAGAAGTTCTACAGAACTTTGGAGCGTCCCGACGTGGTTACGACAGGTCAGCGACCGGAAAAAGCCGATGTGGTTGCCTTTTGGCGTGGGCTTTGGTCGCTGCCTGTTGATCACGAAGAGGGCCGATGGTTCGAGGCGGTCGAGGGAGCGTGCGAGCCCATAGCGCCCATGAACCCCGTCAATATATCCGAGGAGGATGTGGTGGCTGCGATCCGTAAGGCTCCGAACTGGAAAAGTCCAGGGCCGGACGGATTGCACCATTACTGGTTGAAGGGGTTCACGCGCTGTCACGCTACTCTCGCCCGTCAGTTCCAAAGCGCCCTCGAGAGTGGGACGCTCCCGAACTTCTTAACTACTGGGGTCACTCATTTAGCTCCAAAGAGCGATGCTACTGCGGATCCATCACAATACCGCCCCATTACTTGTCTTTGTACAATTTACAAGACCTTGACATCCGTTCTGAGCTCCAAGATTACTCAACACATTGTTGATAACAATGTGATATCTGGAGCTCAGAACGGATGTAGGGGCGGTAGTCGCGGTAGCAAGGAGCTGCTCCTCATCGACGCGGTCGTAGGCCAACTGGTCAAACGCAACCGTCGGAACTTCTCCGCTGGCTGGATAGACTACAGGAAGGCGTTCGATTCGGTACCTCATACATGGCTCATGAGGGTCCTCGAGCTGTACAAAATTGATAGTACAGTTCGACACTTCCTCGGGCAGTGTATGGGGTGCTGGAGAACGATCCTGAGTTTAGACGGTCAGCGGATGACGGACGCGGATGACCAAATTGATATAAGGCGAGGGATTTTCCAGGGCGATTGCCTGAGTCCAGTTTGGTTTTGCTTGGCCCTGAATCCTCTAAGCACACTCTTGGAGAATTCGGGGACAGGCTTTCAGTTTCGGAGAGGCGGACCACGCTTGCCTCATCTCCTTTACATGGATGACCTGAAGCTTTACGCCCCCACGGCTGACAGATTGGCGGAGCTACTGACGATCACTAAAGATTTCAGTGGTTCCGTCAAGATGGAGCTCGGGGTCGATAAGTGTGCGGTCATCCATGTTGAGAAGGGGCATGTCGTGCACTCTGATGGTGTCGATGTCGGCACCAATCATTTGAGGGCACTCTCCGAGGCTGAAACATACCGGTATCTGGGCATGTCACAAACCATCGGTGTGAAGGTGGCAGACGTGAAACAGGGTGTTTGCGAGGAGTTTTATGAACGCCTGAAAAGTGTGCTTAATAGCTACTTGTCAGGCGTTAATAAGATCCGAGCCATTAACTCCTGGGTCATGCCTGTACTGATGTACACATTTGGCGTGCTCAGATGGACTCAGACCGAACTCGACGCTCTGGACAGACGAGTCCGCACGATGATGACCTCTCATCGAATGCATCATCCGAGGTCGTCGGTTATGAGATTGTATATCCCGCGGAAGTGTGGTGGTCGAGGCCTCTTGAGTGCCAAAACCATGCACAACCGCGAGGTATGCAACCTCAGAAACTATTTTTTGACGATGACGGATGATAGTATTCGGGGAGAGGTGGTCGCTAGTGATAAAGGACTGACTCCCTTATCGTTGGCCTCACAGGATTGGCGAACCCCGGAGGTACTTAGCACCTCTGATCGGGAGTCCGTATGGAAAGAGAAGGAGCTGCACGGGAGGTTTTACAAGGTACTTCACGAACCTTTCGTGGACCGTAAAGCCTCCCTGCATTGGCTGCGTTTCGGGGACCTCTTTGGGGAAACCGAAGGTTTTGTCTGTGCAATACAAGACCAGGTTATCAAGACGCGGAACTATCGGAGATACATCCTAAAGGACGGTACCACAGACATCTGTCGAGCATGTGGCCGTCCCGGAGAGTCACTTAGGCATGTTATTTCCGGTTGTTCGGCTCTTGCTAACACTGAGTACTTGCACAGACACAACCAAGCAGCCAAAATCCTGCATCAGGAGCTCGCTCTGAAATACGGACTCTTGCAACAGAGGCTGCCGTATTACAAGTATCTACCGGAGCCAATCCTAGAAAACGACCGTGCCAAAATCTATTGGGACCGATCCGTTATCACGGAGAGGACTATTCTAGCGAATAAGCCTGATATCGTGGTATGGGATCGGTCGCAGTCGAGGGTATTTCTAGTGGATGTCACTATCCCTCATGACGAGGGTCTCGTGAAAGCCGACACCGAGAAGCGTCGGAAATATCTCGATCTGGCTCACGAGATCACCGACATGTGGGGTGGGACTTCGACAGAAATAATCCCAATTGTTTTGTCCGCGAACGGGTTAATTCCAACCAGCCTCGCGACCAACTTGAGGCGGTTGGATTTCTGTGGCGTGTCGGTTCCAGCACAGATGCAGAAAGCGGTGCTGCTCGATACGGCTCGGATCGTCCGTCGGTTCTTGAACCTGACTCCCTGACCCTGACCGACTGTGCTCTTGTTGGGGAGTACCGCCTCTCCCATTTTAAATTTATATTTTCTTTTTCGGCCATGGGAGAGGCGAGGAACTAAAAGTCATACCCAAAATAATACAAAACATCTACGAATGCGAGAATCTAAAAAATACCCAAATAATTTTAATGTTTTTGTTCATGAAAACCTCATGTGGGGATTATTTTTATTACTAATAAATACGGGAAAGAAAAATTTTCCCGCCTGTGTCAAAATTTTTTTTTCCTTTATTTATTAATACCCTAATAATAATTAATATATATATAAATATATATAAGTATTGACTGGTTATGTGTGGCTGTGGAATTTCAAAATCGAATAGTTTTGTTAGAAATAAAATACTTATGGATACTTTTTCAACACCAACAATTAAGACTACTGACTTTACTTTACTTTGGATGGTGTTTGTAAAGAGAAAAAGCAACAAGAAACTCTTTACATTCACATTACTTCAAATTTAACTACAAAAAAAATTTTTTTAAGGTTTTTCTGAGCAATGGTACCAGCTTAGCTGCACTCTTTTATTCTTCTAATTATGGATGCCTGCGTTTTTAATTTCGTAGGTTATACATAAATTTTGATTTCTTTTGTATATCAGTTTAGTTTCTTTTTTAATGTAATGTTACTATATTTTTCTCCCATTGTCCTTTATAATGGTAATATATAATATATAATAGTACATGTCAATAATGCTAATTGTTATCTGGAAATACTTCTCACACTAGGGGCAGCCCTTGTGGGAATTATATTTCATTATGTAGTGTCATAATTTATGCCAATAAACACTTTTTATATTTTTTTATTTATTTTTATAATTAATATATAGATTTACCTTTCAATTGCCCATCTCTGCAAGCTGTCACCAATATGTACATTTCCATTTCCCAAACTGTTGTTTGACTGATTTTGTGTAGTTTGCTGGAAGAAAAAGGAGAATTAAGACCTCTTCTCTTTTTAATATATTGAAAGATAAGTTATTATGCACTGATATAACCTGTATATAAACCACAGCCCATATTTATCCCCACCAAGGGTCCCCAAATTAGAACCTCCCTTGCCGTGCCACTGGCATAGGCCTCCCAACAGACGCGAGAGTTAGCACTGTATGACATAAGCCCGCTTGGTCACCTTGTTAGGGCTCCTTTTTCCCTCTATCCGATTTAGCTTAGGTACACTCTTTTGCCCCGCCAGGGCGGCCCTCAGCTGCCCAGCACACATAAAGCCATGGTGAAGCCGCAGAGGCCACAGGGCCAGCAGCAACCAATCCATTCAGAAAAAAAAAACCCCACCAAGGGGCTTGAGCCATTCGTGATTTGACCGTAGTCCACACTGGCCAAGTGAATACTACTGTAATAGTAGTGCAGATCAATGACTTAATATGCCCTCCAAAGCATGTTACACAGAGCATATTATATAGAATAAAGGCATTTCAAGAACTCAGCTATTTTATGAAGGTTTGATTTGAAGAGTCAGAGTTAGAGTGCACATTAACTAGCATAAACATTTTACTTGGTGCATAGGGGTAGAGGGGATAGAGATAGAGCTATACAAGGATAAGATATTAGGATATCCATTGTTGTTGCCAGATGTACATTTAAAGTGAAAGTGAAGATAAACAGGGAGTTATACAGACATAATCATTAAGAACTATGTTCAAAAACAGTGTATTTTCTGTTTTCTACACATTAATGACAAGACAACTAGGAAAAGCACTGAGAACCAATATTTTATTAGAAATTTAGCACTTTAAAGGGTTTAATTAGTTATAGCACAGATTATTTAGTTAATTTACTTATTACTGCATTCTGTACTTTAACCATTACGATATAAAATTTAACAAGTCTCCCGGAGTAGACTAGACATAGAATTTCAATATGAATAGGAAGAAAAAGTGAGGTTATAGATAATAAATAAATAATATTCTTCTGACATGGTAACTAATATTTTTACACAAACTCACGATGAGTGAACAGTGAATAGGTGTTTTATTTATATTACATGGGAACTTACCGATGCAATTGTCTTTTTTAATTCGTAGAGTTCATTTTCCTTGGCATTGAGATTCCGCCGCAGCTCAGCTATTTCACTTTCTAGTTTGGTAATTGTATCCATCGTTGAAAAAGTAATTAGGGTACGAATGCACAGGACTATTCTATCTATTTATACTTAAAGTATAATTAAAAGTTAAATAAACAAATTCAAAAACACGACCCACAACAACATTTTTGTTTTTTTTTTTGTTATCTGTCTGTTCCATGAAGCTACTAACTTAAATAATACCACAGATTACAATTAGATACTACGTACTTCTACGTAATACTTCCATCCATGGTCTGTTCTGTTATCTTTTGGTTATCTTGGTTGGGTTGGGGTGCAGTGCACAGTGCCAATTTCAACCGTACATATCTACCAGTATCGTTCGTTACCTAATAATGTCTTTTTTAAAAAATATATCTAATGTATACATATCATTTATATGATTTATAATATTATTTATATATTTATGTTCCACTGGGGTAAAGAGTACAGTAACTAGGTGGGCATGAATGCTTCGCGATTCCAAATCGGAGTGAAGTAGCGAGTGATTGTCGAGTACTCGCTAGGACTAGGACTCCCACAAGCTAACATGGGAAATTTTGAAGTGTGATTTATTCCGTGGTAAGGCAATCTGGAATTCCACTGTCTCAAAACCGTGCGATCAGTGTACTCACACTCGACCATCATGCAAAATTTGATCCTGACCGGTTTTATGGGTTGGGATGGGTTCCTGACAAGCATCCTACGGATTATTTTCTTTTTTATTTTTCTTTCTTGCACTCTAAGTTAATAAGCTCTAAAATATAGTATATTATAATAAGAAATAAGCTATAAATTAGTGACTGCACCGCAATCACTAATTTCATCTTAACTATCTGAGCGCGGCTGCCAGGTAATGAAACCTAGGGAAAGGAAGGGTACAGTGACAAATAATGTGTACATTATAAACTTTCCATTGAGTTTGCTTTCTTTGGTAGATACGCTAGTAAAATTAGTAAAAGTATTAGTATTAGTAGTAAAAGTATTTTAAAAATTTCAATCGATAATATATTGAGAAGGGTCCTATTGGGGACGTTCTTGAAGATAATTAAATGAAAGAGTGGACTGTATACTATAGATGCTGGTTTATTTAGCCTTTACAAAAGAGAAAAATGACAGATTTGAGGTATTGTCGGTGCGAGAGGTAGGAGCGCAAGGCCGGTCCGTCGTCGTTGAGTCTCGATCTGTTATACTGGACGTCGTAAATGTCTTTTAAAAAAAAAAAAATTTGAGATTAAAACTAACTATATTATTTAAATATTACAATAGAATAATGGTTAATTTATCATGGTTGTTAACGATGAGGGAAAACATCGTGAGGAAACCCACATAGCTAAATTGTACTTAGTCATGTGACAGTGTATACGTGCAAAACGGCGATAGGCCTGCCCCCTATCACGTGAGTACACTGTCCAAGCAAAACGTGGGTACCTTCTCTGGACACTAAATGGCGCTGCCATGTGAGTTCAGAAGTATTGGTACCTCTGCCAACCCCTTCGGGGATAAACGGCGTGAACGTTTATGTTATGTTATTTATGAATTTATATTCGTCGCAACTAGGAAGAGGGTTTCCAAAACTTCCCATCTTTTAGCCAAGTCAATCATATAGAGATCTTAAATGAAATGAAATTATTTATTTCTTCAGTAAATACAGGTTCAAAAAAGTTGTTGGTTACATAATTTCAGTCCATTACCGTATTTTGCCATTGACGGCGTCTGAAGTTTGATTGGTACAAAATTATTTATTAATTATTAAATGTATGAATTACAAATTATTATTAAATTCCAAAATAATAAAATTACAAGTTATAATAATTTAAGTAATAACTAAGTTACATACATACATACATATACTCACGGCTATATTTCCCTAGAAGGGGTAGCCAGAGCTAAGGAATTAGAAATTCCTGAGCCACTTTTGGAAGTTGAGTGGGGAAAATATGGTAAAAATAAAGGTTTTTAGTGATGGGTCTCCAACCGCATCGCCCAAAAATCCAATATAAAGCCCCGATACCCTTAGTCGCTCCTTACGACACCCGTGGGATGAAAGGGGTAGCGACATTCTAAGCCGGCACTACACGGCAAACTAAGTTACTTCTAATATAAAAACATAATAACACATAGTGTATAAGGATTCAATCTTTTCATACATTACACGACAGGGTACAGCGAAAAAAAACTAAAATAGGGGCAAAACTCTTTTATTAACAATCATCGAAAAATTCACATTATATACAATTTACGAGCTAATAGCATGACTTACATTTAAATCATGATATAACAATATAATAAAAAAAATTTCGAACACAGAATAATTTCATCATTTCAACGGGGTATGCTCCGCAATAACACCGCGCTGTTCACCCAGTGTAACTGCGGAGCATTTTTTTTCTTCGTAGTTACACACACCATTTGACATGAATTTAACAGCTCTGCAGAGGATACTAAGTTTGTGACACAGACATAAATCAAAGTTAGAAAAAATAAAATATTCAAAACACGTAGCATTTGAAACACGAGAGAATCTACGCAACACCACTGATATCATTTCGGTGGACAAAGTAAAAAAAAAGGTATTTTGTTTAAGAATATCAAGACAAACTTACAAGATATGAATTTTCACAAACAATATGTTTTCAGACTACCCTACATAAAACCAATTTATTAAAACATTAATTTTGTAACTCCTTCTTAATATCTCTAACTTAATTACTTATTTAATACTCACGCTCTATATTCTATAATGGGGTAGATAGACTATCGATTGCCTCTGCACGATCCTAAAAATGTCTCGTTTTTATTGTATTTATAATTCTGTTGACACTTTTTTTACGTCTACCCGCAGGTGTAGTAAGAAGGGACTTAAGGTTTTGATATTTTTAAGTGATATTTGAGCAATGTGATTATTTCACCATCTTTTCCCCAACCAACTTCTAAGTACATACATACATATACTCACGGCTATATTTCAAATGTAATTTTAATATGTTTATACCCAAAACTACATTTAGTGTGAATGTTAGTGTAAATAAGATTTTATGGGGTGAACGTGATTTATTTCAAATAGATAAATATAAAAAATTATGTCATGAAAAGCTAAGAGAAGTCGATTTTCCGCAAGAGTTTGCCCATTGTAGTAAATCTATGTGTAAAAATAGTAGACATAATATAATATTGGATGAGATGTATAAACATATTGTGGAAATTATGTGTAATTCAGCGGCGTATACTCACAAAATTAAATTTCATTACAAAGGAAACAGAGTAATAGGATGGAATAAACATGTCAGTGAGGCTCATCGGGTGGCTAGATTGTATTTTCACGTATGGGTTCAGTATGGGAAACCCAACTCTGGTCATTATTATAATAATATGTTTCAAACGAGAAAAATCTTTAAGTCCAAACTAAAATGGTGTCAGAAAAACCAGGAAAAGATAAAAATGGATATTATGGCTCAACATCACCATAATAAAAATTTTAGTCAATTTTGGAAATCAACTCGCAAAATGAATCCCAAGCCTAGCATCCCGGTGAGCGTCAACGGACTACAGAATTGTGAGGATATCGCTAATTTGTTTAAATCACAATTTTTGGTCGAACCCATACCAAGTGATGCATATCCTTCCTGTCCTGAGATGCATATTCCAAATAGAAATGTAAGTTTTTCAGCCGGGGATGTACGTAGTGTGTTGAAAGAGATGACCGGTGGTAAATCACCAGGCCATGATGGACTGAGCGTGGAGCATCTGAGATACGCAGGGGTACATTTACCGAGAGTGCTGGGTATGTTTTTTACATTATGCCTTAGTCATTCGTATTTACCTCCTGATTTAATGCGGACTATTGTATCGCCAATATTAAAGAATAAAACGGGTAACAGTTCAGACGTGGCCAACTATAGACCCATCTCTCTGGCCTCGGTGATTGCAAAGGTGTTGGACGGTTTGCTAGACAAACAATTGTCTATGCACCTTTCTATACATGATGCACAGTTTGGTTTTAGGCCTGGTTTATCGACTGAAAGTGCTATTCTCAGTCTTAAGCAAACCGTTCAACACTACACAGGAAGAAAAACTCCTATATATGCATGTTACCTAGATTTATCTAAGGCTTTTGATCGAGTTATTTATGATATTTTGTGGAGTAAGTTAAAGTTAGAAACAAATGTCCCTGATGAAATAATTTGTCTGTTTAAATACTGGTATGATAACCAAGTGAATTTAGTTAGGTGGGCGGGGGGATACTCAGCTGAATACACATTGGAATGTGGTTTGAGACAGGGTGGCATAACTTCTCCTAAGCTCTTTAATTTGTATATCAACAGTTTGATTGTCGAGCTCAGCAGAGCCAGGATCGGTTGTCATATTGGTGATTTATGTGTTAATAATTTAAGTTATGCAGATGACATGGTTTTGCTGAGCCCTTCAGTCGCAGCGTTGAGAAAATTAATTGAAATGTGTGAAGATTATGCGGGAGCCCATGGGCTCAGATACAACGTGCAAAAGAGTGAGCTCATGGTGTTCAGAGCTGTTGGTAAACATTACACCGTATTTCCACCTGTGTCTCTATAGGGAACTCCCTTAAAGAGAGTAACGCAGTTTAAGTATCTGGGTCACTGGGTAACCGATGATCTCCATGATGATTTGGACATCGAAAGGGAACGGAGGGCGTTGGCTGTCCGATGTAATATGCTTGCTCGCAGGTTTGCTCGTTGTACTGATGATGTAAAAATTACATTATTTAAGGCCTATTGTACATCTTTTTATACATGCAGCTTGTGGGTGAGATACACGCAGAGGGCTTTCAGCGCCCTTCGAGTCCAGTACAACAATGCGTTCAGGGTGATGTTAGGGTTGTCACGTTATTGCAGCGCCTCTAATATGTTTTTACAAGCGCGAGTAGATGGCTTTTTAGCCATTATAAGAAAACGCATAGCATCTGGGTGGAGTCGCTTGCGTGACAGCAATAACAGCATCCTGAGCAGCATAGCTGAACGCCTGTATTGTCCCATTCTAAGGCATTGGTTGGGTATGCACCTCAGGACTGTTAATGTGTAAATTTTGTATATAACGTATATCAATTTATTGTGTCATTTATTTATGTTCTAACATAGTTTTTAAGTAAATCTTTACTAACACTAGATTGTATTATTTTGTATGGACTGTATTTGTCTGAAATAAAGATTTATTATTATTATTATTATTATTTCCCTAGAAGCGGCAGCCAGAGCTAAGGAATTATAAATTCCTCAGCCACTTTTGGAAGTTGAGTGGGGAAAAGATGGTAAAAATAAAGGTTTTTGGTGATGGGTCTCCAACCGCATCGCCCAAAAATCGAATAAAAAAAAATCTGAAAATATTTATTTTATAGGTTTTTAACATTTATGATTATAATACAAAGGGGTATTAATCTATACTTATAAACTAGATTGTGGCCCCTAGGGAGTCTAATATAAGATTTTACAATATTTACTGGACTGGACTGGATTGAAAATGTAATAAAAAGCCCAGATACCCTTAGTCGCCTCCTACGACACCCGTAGGTAGAAAGGGGTAGCGACATTCTGAGCCGGCACTACACGGCAAACTTCTAAGTGACTGAATAATTTCCAACGTTAAAGCTCTGGCTACCCCTTCCTCGAGAGAAAGTATATGTTTATTTCCTCAGCCCATTTTTAAGATTAGATGGGATTGATGGGTCAAACCAATGGCGAGCAAATTCTTCGGTACCTCATTAATATTTGTCACTCCAATTTTATTATTATTAAAATTTTTGCCATATTTATTCTTCAATATCATCATTCTTCAGTAAACTTTCATTTATTATCGGAGTACCTGAAAGAAATATATATATTTAGAAACAACCATGTCAAACTTAGTGGGAAGAGCAATGAAATTTGACGTAGATTTTATTTATTCTACAATATTTTCCCCATTTAAATTGCTACATGATGAACGACATGGTAGTCCAATGGGTAGAACACCCGCCCGAAAACAACCATGCGTGAATTCAAATCCGGGTCGGACCTATTTGTCTTTTCTAAAAGTCATATGTGAGGTCAATTTATCATGGTTGTTAACGGTGAGGGAAAACATCGTAAAGAAACCCACATGGCTGAGTTGTACTTAGTCATGTGACAGTGTATTCGTACAAAACGGCGATAGGCCTGCCCCCTATCACGTGAGTACACTGTCCAAGCAAAACGTGGGCACCTTCTCTGGACACTAGATGATGTTGTCATGTGATGTTCAGAAGTATTGATACCTCTGCCAACTCCTTCGGGGATAAACGGCTTGAACGTTTATGTTTATGTATGTTATGTTTAAATTATAAAAGTGGCTTAAGAATTTCGCATCCTCAAGCTCTGTCTGATCATTTCAGACTTTTATAGGCGTGAGTATATGTATGTATGTATGAAAATAGTCGTGTAGTGCCGTCTTAGAATGTCGTGTAAGAGGTGACTAAGGGTATGGGCCTTTTTAAGTGGTTTTTGGGCGATGCGGTTCGAAACCCATCACCAACCACACTTTATTTCTACCATCTTGTCCCCATCAACTTCCAAATGTGGCTGAGGAGTTCCTAGCTCTAAAACTCTGGCTTCCCCTTTTTGGGATTTACAGCCGTGAATATATTAATGTATTTATTTATGCATGTTGCAGATGATCTACGAACATTTTTTTCTAGAATCTATACATATTTAATATAAATCACATTCATACGCGCATCTAGGCATACTAACCATCAGCACTAAATATTTTCATGTGAAGTATGAACTATATTATTACATAATTTGAATGTTTTTGTTCATTAAAACCTCATGTGGGAAATATTACTAATAAATAAAGGAAAGATTTTTTTTCCGTTTGTTAATTTTTCTTGCCTTTATTTATAAGCAATAATCCCCACATGAGGTTTTCACGAAATAAACTATCAAATTATGTGATAGTTAGGCATTCTCAAAATTTGCAGAATAATTTCGGACTAGTTGCCACTTGACACGGTAGCTCAATTGGCAGAGCGACGGGGGCGTATACCCGGAGGTCGCGGGTTCGATCCCCGCCTGTGTCGATTTTTTTTTATTTCCTTTATATATAGAGAGGTTTGTCAGGATCGTACAAAGTGGCGATCAATAGTATCTGTATCCAATGGGAAATAATGGCGTGAGTATATGTA
This sequence comes from Bedellia somnulentella, assembly GCA_963576735.1. Lineage (NCBI taxonomy): Eukaryota > Metazoa > Arthropoda > Insecta > Lepidoptera > Bedelliidae > Bedellia > Bedellia somnulentella. The sequence goes on from OY755198.1 coordinate 4,162,628, forward strand.
TGTTATTTATCCTTCATTTGTGAAAATCCCCACATGAGGTTTTCATTAACAAAAACATTCTCATTAATTCATTATTTACCTTTCTCGACCGAATGTGTTTTCAAGTGTTCCTTCAACTCATCTTCACTTTTACAATCTTTGCCACAATGCCCGCATACTATACTGCTCTGTATTGCATGTTTTTTTCTAAAAAAAAAAACAAACTTTTAAAATTCAAAAAATGTCTATGTCTTGTATTTTTTATAATAAAAATCTAAGGACACCTTGGGATAGATGCCTGTTTAACTTGCATCACAGTGAAAATGGCAGAATTAATTATATAATATATTAAATTTAATTAAAATTTAAGGATAAATAATTTATAAAATCTAATTGAGGTAAGTTAAGATATGTAGAAATAATATAGATTAATAAAACAATAAGTATAAAAAATCATTGAAATTACCTTAAACTAAACAGCAAATAAAATGTCTGTAGCAAAATTTTTGAACAATCTTTGAAAAGCCTGCGTTTTTTTAGAAAAAGATCGCCAATTTTTATGTACAATGTATAATAATGTCAGTAGAGGACTACCACGGAGGACAAATTTAGATCAAATAGAGAATGTTCTTAAAAAGGCAGGCTTTCAAAGTCTGAACAACAAAAGGGCATGCATGAATTTTTTTCTGAAGCTCTGGCTCCCTGTTTTAGACAATTCTAGCCGTGAATATATGCGCGTTTGTACCATTAAGGACTTAGCTAAATAGAGAAGAAACGAATTACGTCAATATCCGTAAATGGTTCAGTGTATTTCAACTGACTTAAGCGAAGTACGTATTTTGACAATTAAATTTTTTCAGCAATTTTTTTACTGAACTACGTTTGGTTTTCGCTCTATTTAGTTAAGTCTTCGATCATATATATCAAAGATGCCGCACTCCATACAAATTCAACGCACAAAAGTGGACCAGACTGTTTGATAATTAAATATCTATATTTGTACAATTATCGACCTTACCGCATTGTCTTAAGACCTATTATTTATTGCAAGATCTAGCACGCGACTGTCAGTGAAACAGTGCTTACCATATAAAAAAGCGCTGTTTTGCTGGGCCGTTTTTCGTGCTTTGTTGGTGTATCTTTGGTATATACATGTACATACATATACTCACGGCTATAAATCCCTAGAAGGGGTAGCCAAAGCTAAGGAATTAGAAATTCCTCAGCCACTTTTGGAAGTTAAGTGGGGATAAGATGGTAAAGTAAAGGTTGTTGGTGATGGGTCTCCAACCGCATCGCCCAAAAATCCCTTAAAAGCCCCAATACCGTTAGTCGCCTCTTACGTTCACCCACCGGAAGAAATGGGGTAGTGCTATTCTAAGCCGACACTACAAAGCTTTGGTATATATGATCGAAGAGTTAAGTCCTTAATAGTATGTACTTACTTGAAATGGTCCAAAACTTGCGCTAGAGTAGAATAACGTTGATGACATTTTCGACAAGCAAAATGTCCTAGTATCCCTTTTAGTGAATGACATCTTATAGTATGACTATTCAATTTTTGTATCGTACTGAAAAAAAAAACATTACATAACATAAACGGTCATGCCGTTTATCCCCGAAGGGTTTGGCAGAGGTACCAACATTTCTGAACATCTCGTGACAGCGCCACCTAGTGACTAAAGCAGGTACCCACGTTTTACTTAGACAGTGTACTCACATTATAGGGGGCAGGCCTATCGACGTTTTTGTAAGAATACACTGTCACATGACTAAGTACAACTCAGCCATGTGGGTTTCCTCATGATGTTTTCCCTCACCGTTAACAAACATGATAAATTAACCACACATATGACTTTAGAAAAGACAAATTGGTGTAGGCTCGACCCGGGATTTGAACTCACGCATGTCTGTTTACGGGCGGGTGTTATACCCATTGCACTATCATGTCGTTAATTATTACTAAAAAAAAATATTTACCGGAAATTTATATATACAGGGTGGCTCATTCAAATCGGTCAGTATGGGAAAGTCTGAAACTATAAGACATACGAAGATATGTTCTAAGGAACCATGTCACCGATTTTGATAAAAAGAAAAACTGCATTCATACATTTGAAAAAAAAGCTGTACCCAGCTCGGGAATCAAACCCGGGTGTTTTGAAAAAATATACTTACGCTTTTTCTATTTTGATATCGATTGTGTAGGTCTTAAGCTGTAAATGTCTCCATAAAACATGATGTCTAAAATGAATAAAATGTATTGTTTTGACATACTTTAATTTCTTAAAGTAGGTGTTCGAAGTGACCACCGTTACAATAATCAAGAAGTTCAGGCATGTAAAATTGTCTCTATGACTGTTTGTACCTCTCAACTTATTAATAATAAGTTATTACATGCATGCACCGTATCATGTGATTTGCATTAAGTTGAGTTGAGTAAATTTTAACGCAAATTCACCACATGGAGATACAAAATGCAATATTAAGATCGTTACCTAAACGTGTTGAAAATTATATTGAAAAAAATGGTGGTCACTTCGAACACCTACTTTAAGAAATTAAAGTATGTCAAAACAATACATTTTATTCATTTTAGACATCATGTTTTATGAAGACATTTACAGCTTAAGACCTACACAATCGATATCAAAATAGAAAAAGTGTAAGTTTATTTTTTCAAAACAACCGGGTTCGATTCCCGAGCTGGGTACAGCTTTTTTTTCAAATGTATGAATGCAGTTTTTCTTTTTATCAAAATCGGTGACATGGTTCCTAAGAACAAATCTTCGTATGTCTTATAGTTTCAGACTTTCCCATACTGACCGATTTGAATGAGCCACCCTGTATAGTGCCGGCTTAGTATATCACTAGCCCTTTCTACCCACGGGTGTCGTAAGAAGCCACTAAGTGTATACGGTTTTTTAATTGGTTTTTGGGCGATGCAATTGGAGACCCTTCACCAACAATACTTTATTTATTTTTATTATCAACTCCCAAATGTGGCTGAGGAGTTTCTAGCAGTGAAGCTCTAGCTACCCCTTTTTTGCACAGAGCGCCCCACGCTTTTTCATAATCTTACCTAATATTGTTTTTTTTTACTTTTTTGTTAAATATGCATTAAAATCGTGTGTTTCAGTTTTTTTAAACTATATTTTTACCCTCTTTTACCCTAATTAGAGTAAAAAAGGAAACGACAATGAATGAATGAATGAATGAAAAAAGTCAGAGGCTTTGATTCAACCCATATTTTACCGTGTTGGAAATCATTAAAAGAAAAGATACTACGGACCATTTTCGTCAACTGAGATCGACTGTCTAATCTCGTTTGCAATAGAATCCAACAATCATGTAAACAAACCAAATTGTCACGATTACTCCGTAATCACATACATTTGACGATCAATTATGAACATAGTCTGATTTCAACGAACGCACCATTGTTTTCACATTATCTTCAACACGATTTAACTTGTATTTATAAGTTAAATTTATTAAAACATTTGCAACGTAAAAATTTCGAAGTATTTGACAAGCTGTCATCTTAGTTTTTTACTCATCGAACTCTAGAAGTCATTGAAAAGTTAGTGTTGTTTGTAATCTGAAGTTATCTTTTATTTTTAATTTAATAAATTATTTTAATTTAATATTATTTGAATACAATATTTTTTTTTTTCAAGAGCTTAATATAATTAACCAAAACGGATTGTATCCTAAGCCATAAAAATAATGATAATGTTTAAAGATTTACAGGTGGCCATTTTGTTAGCATTGTCATTCACAATCATTCACTGTTCTGTGGGTTCGCTGTGCATTAGTGTTTTCTGATTCCGATTTCTACGACTTTGCATTCTCATTTTGAACTTTTGTTTTGCTTTACGATTTGGCTGGACATATTTTTTTTGGAACGACAACCTTTGCACGGCATCACGGACTTTGATATAGCATACGATTGGTATTATTTCTCAAGGAGTAATCAGGAGGTAAGAATGATTTAGATCTATTACCTACAACGGAAATCTATTAGACGCACTTTAATATTGTATTGCCCTCGTAACTAATTATTTGAATAGATCACAATTACTGAAATGTATGTGTGTAAAATTATATTTGTTTTTAAGGTTAGGCCATAGTCTATGACTTAAAATTAAAATAATTAGAAAAATAAATTTAATTAAAATAAATTAGAACACTATGACATCACTATGGGCATAAACAATACGCTGTCAATGTCAGTCCGCCATATTTGTTTACATGATTGTTGGATTCTATTGCAAACAATTTTAAAGTTTAGTGCGTAAAATAATGGTTGGCTTCTTTTGGATGGTTTTCCGAAACCAATATGGTTTTTGGGAAGTTCAACTCCGACACAAGTTGAAAATGTGTTGTGTAACACAGATAATAAATCTGCTTATGATGAAGAAAATTCTGAATGCGACGACGATAATGACAACTGCGATTCTGAGAGCAATGGGGAATCTGACTTTCTGACAGTCTCCGTGGTCAAGCGTTTTGACTGAACTAACTGTAATTAAAAATTACATTTTTTTCAATTATACGCCTACATATTTTTTTTTATAATATATTAACACATAAACAAAATTCTGTACTTTATAATTAAGCTTATTTTAATTTTCACTTGACCAATAAACTTTTTTTTATAAAAAAAAATGTTATTTTTTCATAACATTTTAGCGTCACTGGGTACAATGGTTAGGGCCAGCGCTGACTGCCGGCATGGCATGGCAAAGGATTTCGGTACAGATATAGCATTTTTAATCTTATTACCATGAGTATAGAATTCATTTTACTTCATTTTGACACAACGATGCCGACGTTCTGTCGTACCGCGGCCTCCCTCGGCATCGTTGTGTCAAAATGAATTCTATACGCATGGTAATAAGATTAAAAATGCTATATCTGTACCGAAATCCTTTGCCATGCCATGCCGGCAGTCAGCGCCGGCCCTTATGCCGTGAAAGGACTTCGTTGTTATTTGTATATAAATGTATCTTGGACTCTTTCTCCTTATCTTGGAAATCTCGCGTTTTTAAAAGATGGCAACCCTGATTTGCGGCCATTTTTTCACAGGCAGCCATATATCATCATAGAAGGAAAAAAAAATAGCTTTAATTTCATATAAGAAACATGCGTGTAACATATGAACGTATAAAACATACCAAAATATAACCTGTTTACACCTGGCTGCGAGGTAGTTGCGGCCAAATGTGCAACGGCACCTATCGATTTTTAAATTCTCTATATACATTTTTATCATGTGGGTGGTATTATATTTGAAAAACAAGTGAACGAAATTTTTCTCCAGAAAATAATAAACATTAATTAAATTAAAATTACTTGCGGCCACTTTTGCCTGGCTGCGTGCTGTCAGTATAATCTCCTATTCATAAACTTATGTTAAAATGTGTGTTTGACTCTGTAGGCCATGAACGTAGAGATTCAGCAGTGGGATCTTATACTATACACAGCTGATGATATTTAATAGTGACATTTAAAAGCATACTCACTCAAACTCCAAAGGGCAAAGCTTACACGATTTCTTCCGATGGCATTTAGACCAATGGTGAAAGACCACGTCGAAATTTAAGTCGAAGAATTTGCAGTAGCGACATTTGAAATATCTGCAATTTAAAATGTTATTATTCCACCAGAAAATTTTTCACGCAAATTGTTGCTGACCATTTAATGAAATAAATAAATGAAATACTTTTATACGATATAGTTAAACTCTACCACACAAAATCTTATTAATATTATAAATGTGAAAGTTTAGATGTTTGGATGTTTGTGTGTTTGAGATGCAAAGGCTTCTCAATTACAGAATGTACTACTCTGTGTAAAAAGTATCGGGAATATGTCAATAAAAAGACCCGCGTAAAAGAGGTCGTTCAATTTTTTTACTGCATGTTGGTAGCACTGTACTACTTTAGCGCGCAATATTTGAGCGGGATCTGTAATTTAATTTGTTTTAAACTACATATTTTGTTTGTCATAGTTTTGAGTCCTCGGCGATTTTTACGATGGAAAATATTGTTGAACAAAGAGTGTGCCTTAAATTTTGTGTTTCAAATGATATTTCATGTGGTGAATCACTAAAAATGTTGCGAAATACCTACGGCGAATCGTGTATATCGAAAACAAGGGCTTATGAATGGTATAAGGCTTTTAAAGAAGGCCGAGAAGTAGTAGTAGACTTGCCTCGTTCTGGTAGACCTTCAACAGCTACGACCAAAGAAAACATCGACAGAATCAAGGAGCTAGTGCTCGAAAATCGACGTATGAGTCTGAGAGAGTTGGCATACCTTTTAAGTCCGTCCACAACATTCTCATTGACATTTTAGGCATGAAACACGTCGCCGCTCGACTAGTTCCAAAAGAGCTCAATTTTGTTCAAAAAGCGCAGCGAAAGCATGTCGCTGAAGACATGGTTTCCCGAGCTTCTACGGATCCGGCCTTTATGAGACGTATAATAACTGGCGACGAGACATGGGTTTATGAGTACGACATGCAAACAAGCCAACAGTCTTCAGAATGGCGTCTCGAAAACGAGCCGAAACCCAAAAACCCGCGGCAAAGTCGCTCCAAAATCAAGGTGATGCTGACAGTTTTTTTTGACTACCGTGGTGTGGTTCACTCCGAATTCCTTCCAGAGGGAGAAACAGTGAATAAAGAATATTATTTAGGCGTCATGAAGCGTTTGCGTGAGAGTATCCGCCGAAAACGTCCAGATTTGTGGCAACACAACTCATGGATGCTGCACCATGATAATGCACCATCACACACAGCCATTATAGTGAAAGAGTTTTTAGCGAAAAATTCAACAAAAGTTGTCGACCAAGCACCGTATTCACCTGATATGGCTCCGTCTGACTTTTTTTATTTCCCAAGTTAAAATTACCACTTCGAGGAAAACGTTTTGATTCGATAGAAGCCATAAAAGAAAATTCGCTGAATGAGCTAAAGGCCATACCGCAAATAGCCTATGAAAAATGTATGGAAGACTGGGTGAAGCGGTGGAGATGTTCTATTGCAAGCGATGGGGCCTACTTTGAAGGCGATAAAATAAATTTAGATGAATAATTTGTATTTTTTGTTTTATTGACAAATTCCCGATACTTAGTACACAGAATGTATATGAATGAAATTTAGCAGAATGCTAGAGATAATGACCCTGACTGAACTCTGGGTACCGGAAAAAACGCCTAAAGTATTATTTTGTTTGTCAATAATAGTAAGTAGGTATTGTATAGTAGTAAAATATTATATAGTCTGTTAATCTCCCAAAGAAAATAAAATAAATAGAAAATGTTTATTCGGTGCTGCAAATTAACATAAAACTATGGATACAAATAAAATAAGTTAAAAGATCACAATCTTGAGACTTGCGCCCGATTTCTGAATTGAGTATTCAAGCTGAGAACGACTTAAGTATTGTTTTGTCTAATTCAGTTGTTAAGATTTCAATGTGACAGAACGATACTTAAGTTGTCCTCAGCTCGAATACTCAATTCAGAAATCGGTCGTTAGGATATTGGGGCTTTTTAAGTGATTTTTGGGCGATGCGGTGGGAGACCCACCATCAAAAACATATATTTTACAAAATTTGAATGTTTTTGTTCACGAAAACCTCATGTGGGGATTATTACTAATAAAAAAAGGAAAGATTTATCCTTTATTTATTAGTAATAATCCCCACATGAGATTTTCATGAACAAAAACATTCCAATTATATGATAGTTAGGCGTTCCCAACATTTGCATTCTATCTGAAAAGGTAGACAAGTGGCCTTCCGAAATTGTAAAAAATTCGGAGTTAGGGAACGCAAACACTACTTGTAAAAGAAAAAAAAGAAAATAAGAATTTCGCGCTGGCAGACATTGACACGGTAGCTCAATTGGAAGAGCGACGGGGGCGTATACCCGAGTTCGCGGGTTCGATTCCCGCCAGTGTCGAAATTTTTCTTTTCTTGTTTTATTATATATTTTACAATCCTTTCCCCACTTAACTTCCAAAACTGCCTGAAGAATTTTCTGATTTTGAAGCCCTGACTACCTCTTTTAGGGATTTATAGCCGTGAGTATATGAGTATTAATATTGAATATTAAGATATAATTTTATACTTACTTGTAATGTTTATCAAGATGTTCCTTCATCACTTTCTCGCTCTTAAATCTGAGAGTGCATATTCTGCACGAAAAATCGCCGTATTCCTGACGAAAAAAAAATGATGACAATCTCAAATCATTGTTTTGTGTAAAAAGGTGTAGTATTATTCCTAGCCGGCACTACACGGCAAAATGAAAACCTTGCAAAATGCGATAATTATTTCATCAAATTAAAACATCATAAGTTCGGTGTATAGTGTCGGCTTAGAATAGCACTACCCCATTTCTTCCGGTGGGTGTACGTGAGAGGCGACTAACGGTATTGGGGCTTTTAAGGGATTTTTGGGCGATGCTTTTACCTTTACCATCTTTTTCCCACTCAACTTTCCTAAAGTGGCTGATGAATTTCTAATTCCTTAGGCCTGGGTACCCTAGGGATTTATAGCCGTTAATATGTATGTATGTATAAAACATTATTACTTAATTAAACTCACCGGCTAATGTGGCTGAGGAGTTTCTAGCTCTGAAGCTCTGGCCACCCCTTTTTGGGATTTATAACCGTGAGCATATGTATGTATGCGTGTATATAAACTCACCGGTTCATGCATCAGCCTATGTGTTGTATAAGATCCAGGTTCGCTGAATTGCAAAAAGCAATCGTTACAATGAAACGTATTATTTAAATCCTTTTCTTTCCGTGACTTGGTAAATTCTTTTAACGCCTTATCCCTATACTTCAATAGTTCAACACTGTCTAAGATTTCTGTTAATACGTCTGAAAAAAAATAAAACTCTTTATTGCCAACAATTCGGTATGCAAAGTTTTGTAAAAGTGATGCTGATTACAAAACCATTTCGAGATATTATGTTTTTAAACAATATTTTCTTTAAATCAAATGAAATAAAGCTAAGATGACTGTTAATTTATCAAAAAACCGTAACAGTGTTTGACCTTCAATGTTATTTCAAAGACATTCAGAGACATTTTGCAGTTTATTAATAAAATATCGAGAATCATAGGTTTGTTTCGAATAATATCGTAATAACTTCATTTGAGATCACAAATTCGTGAAAAGTTTTGCAATCAGCAACATTTTTACTAAACATTTCACTTCATTTGCATGTCGCTACAGGATTCTGTCAATCGATGACGTCATTAAGTACAAAAATCGAACAATCTTAAAAAAAACATAACTTTCAAATTAGTAATTTTAAATGAAAAATATTCAAATGAGTCTTTTATTTTCGGGTTTGCTATCGACTAAAAATATCTAATAAATACAAAAAAAAAAAACTTTGCATACCGAATTGCCGTGTAGTGTCGGCTTAGAATAACACTACCCCATTCCCACCCGTGGGTGATCGTAAGAGGCGACTAAGGGTATAAGGGCTTTTTAAGTGATTTTGGGCGATGTGGTTGGAGACCCGTCACCAAAAACATTTATTTAAACCATCTTCTCCCCAATCAACTTACAAAAGTGGCTGAGGAATTTCTCATTCCAAAGCTCTGGCTACCCCGTTAAGGGATTCATAGCCGTGAGTATATGTATGTATGTATGTATTGCTGACAAAGAATATTGATAAAATCTATATATATAAAAGAAAGTGGTGTAAGTAACACTATTTATAACTCGAGAACGGAGGAACTGATCTGGCTGAAAATTTTGGAGGTAGCTTAGAACCAGAAAAAGGGCATATAATACATACATAACATGAACATAAACGTTCACGCCGAATATCCCCGAAGGGGTTGGCAGAGGTACTAATACTTCTGAACATCACGTGACTTTGTCACCTGGTGTTCAGAGTACCCACGTTTTGCATGGACAGTGTACTCACGTGATAGGGGGCAGGCCTATCGCCGTTTTTGTACGAATACACTGTCACATGACTAAGTACAACTCAGCCATGTGGGTTTCCTCACGATATTTTCCCTCACCGTTAACAACCATGATAAATTAACGACACATATGTCTTTTAGAAAAGACAAATTGGTGTAGGCCCGTCCCAGGATTTGAACACTAGTCGTTTGCACGATAACCGAGTGTTCTACCCACTGGGCTATCACGGTTGCTGCATATAATACCTTTTATAATACTACTAGCTGACCCGATAGACTTCGTACTGTCAAATTTACTTAAAGCGTTTTTTCCGGTACTCTTAGTTCAATCAGGCGTGAATATTTTATTTGTCAATTATTTCCGGGATAAAAAGTATCCTATGTTATAATTTGTGTCATTATCTTGCATTCTGCCAAATTTCATTCATATGCATTATGTACTTGAGGAGCCTTTTTGCCTCAAACACACAAACATGCAAATATCTAAACTTTCATATTTATAATATTATTAATGGGATAACTGTGATATAAAGGCAACCGTGATAGCCCAGTGGGTAGAACACTCGGTTATCGTGCAAACGACTAGTGTTCAAATCCTGGGTTGGGCCTACACCAATTTGTCTTTTCTAAAGACATATGTGTGGTTAATTTATCATGGTTGTTAACGGTGAGGGAAAACATCGTGAGGAAACCCACATGGCTGAGTTGTATTTAGTCATGTGACAGTGTATTCGTACAAATCGGCGATAGGCCTGCCCCCTATCACGTGAGTAAACTGTCCATGCAAAAAGTGGGTACTCTGAACACCAGGTGACAAAGTTACGTGATGTTCAGAAGTATTAGTACCTCTGCCAACCCCTTCGAGGATATTCGGCGTGAACGTTTATGTTATGTAATGGGATAAATAGGAAATATTATATAATATTAATTATATATTAATAATATAAATTTTGTATGTAGGTTCGTCGGTAACGAATAGGCTCCGAAACAGCTTCACCAATGGGAAACGAAAACTTTTTAATAGGCAATATATTATCACGCTTAATATAGTAGGGGTTCATAACATAAATGTTCACGCCGTCTATCCCCGAAGAGGTTGGCAGAGGTACCAATACTTATGAACAACGTGAGAGCGCCACCTAATGTCAAAAGTAGGTACATACGTTTTGCTTAGACGGTGTACTCACGTGATAGGGGGCAGGCCTCGCCGTTTTGTACGAATACACTGTCACATGACTAAGTACATTTTTTTCCTCAGCGTTAATGATTTTGCTGTGTAGTGTCGGCTTAGAATAGCACTACCCTATTTCTTTCGGTGGGTGTACGTAAGGGGCGACTTACGGTATTGGGGCTATTAAGGGATTTTTGGGCGATGCGGTTGGAGACCCATCACCAACAACTTTTATTTTACCATCTTTTCCCCACGCAACTTCCAAAAGTGGCTTAGGGAATTTCTAATTCCTGAGCTCTGGCTACCCCTTCTAGGGATTTATAGCCGTGAGCATATGTATGTATGTATGTACATATGACTATCTTTACACACTTACGTTTGGAAATAAACACTGTGACACGTGAATTTTATATATTAGATTAGCTGTGTAGTGTCTGCTCAGATTTATATTTATAATTTCACTATTTCTTTCTACCCGCGGGTGTTGTAAGAGGCGACTAAGGGTATGGGGCTCTTAAATTGGTATTTGGGCGATGCGGTTGAAGACCCATTACCAAAATACTGTATTTTTGCCATCTCCTCCCCTATTAACTTTCAAATGTGGCTGAGGAATTTCTAGCTCTGAAGCTCTGGCTACCCCTTTTTTGGATTTATAGCCTTGAGTATATATGTAAATATGTTACAATAAACTTTAAAAAGTGGCTTTAGAATTTCTTATTCTGCGTACTTGAAGCCAAGCGCTTAACCGCGACACCACGGAGGCAGTCCGCGAGTATTTGTGTGCAAATAAATTTATCATACTTACGTCCACGCCCACTATTGTCAATTTCATCAATATTATTTGAAACCTCAGTTTCTGTATCTGTATCCGAACCGTCATTTAGTACAATCACCGGATTACCTTTAACTTTCTTTGCACCTTTGTTAGCATTAGCACTAATAGGTCGTTTTAAAATAACTTTTATTTTCCGAATTTGTGGTTTAACTATTTTAATATTACTTTTGTCATCAATATTTCGATCTTGTACATCTTTATCCTTTTCTTGATTATTTTGAACTTCAATATCTTGAATTTTAGGCAAGTTATTACTTATACGTTTACAAGAATTTGAATTTTCCAGTTCTGTAGCTGTGTTTTCATCTGAAGAAAATTTTTTATCTTCATCGATATCAAAAATTTCATTACTTAAAAGAGAAATTGGTTCATCAGTATGGGTTTCTTCTATTGAGTTTTCGTTGAAAGCACTTTGTATAGCTGTAGTACCATCCTGAGAATCTACCGTTGAATATTCTTTCAGATTGTCTTGACTAGAACATTTTTCAATCATTTTTAGAATCATCTTTTTATTCTTTCTTGCAAATTTACAAATAGGTTTCTCTACTAAATCTATGTCATCATCTATAAACAGTTCTTTGTCACGTGTAAAAACGTACTCATCATCATCATCATCATCAAAGGATCGTACACCAAACGCGTTCGCAAAAAATGCAGATTTATTGAGATGAACAGCCTTCAACTGTTTTTGTTCTGATTTTGAAAATGTTTTGTTTAATGCAGTTTCCAGAATTGAGGATTTTGTTGCATTTTGGGTTTCTTGAGCAGATTCTTCAACAGAAGTTTCTTCTGCGCATGAATTTGTTTCTTGAAGATCACTTTGGAGGTTTTTGCAGGGTATTTCAACAACAGAGGGTGCCGATTTAAGTAAAAGCAAAGTATCTTTACATGTAATTTTTGGTTTTTTAAATTCAAAGTCAACTTTATTGTCTACCAAAAGTGTTGTTTCAGTAAGAAATTCATCATAATCACTTTTTACATAAGTTTTCAGAGTTGTTAATGGGTGTAGATGAATCTGTAAGGTGCTTGTTTTACCTAACTTATTCTCTTGGTTCATCTGGAAATAAAATAAGGAATAAAAATTACTTTGATAATAAAATATCATTTAAAGGGTCTGGCAGGCTAAGGAAGGAGTAGTGGCTACTGTGAGATTTATAAGAAATAATACACCAGAGTATACTTTAACTCAATGCACGTAGATACTAGTTGGTTTCAATATTCTGCCTACTCTATAGTGCATTAATATTATTTCATACATTAATATTAATATTAATTTATTATTTCACTTTAAATTTTCTCCTTAACTATTTAAGGAGAAAATTTAAAGTGAAATAATGTCTGCAGATTTGACGTTTTTGTCAAAATCACGGAAAGTATTCATGGTAGCCGGCTGTATTGGAGTGTTAAATGGTAGCAAACAAAAGGGTAAAATTAAATTCGGAAAATCTCACAGTGGCTACTGCTCCTTCCTTAACCTGCCAGACCCTTTAAAACAAGTTTTATTTACCGTGTAGTGCCGCCTTAGAAGATCACTACCTCTTTCTACCTATGGGTGTTGTATGAGGCGACTCATGGTATGACTTATTTTTAAGTTATTTTGGGCGATGCGGTTGGAGACCCTTTCACCAACAATACTTTATTTCTACCATCTTGTAACCTAACAACCCTAACAACTTCCAAATGTGGCTGAAGAGTTTCTAGCTCTAAAGCTCTGGCTACCCCTTTTTGGGATTTATGGCCGTGACAGTGCGTATATGTATGTATGTATGTACTGTGAGACTACTAGACTTCTTTTACCTCTTTTATTTATTAACTTACTGTGCCCAAAAATGGCTAGACCTAATGGGTATCGAAAAGGGTGACAGGCCCTGATTACATGAATTATATCAATGATAGAAAAGAATAATATAGAAAACACTTTATTGGGTCTAGCCATTTAAGGGCACAGTAAGTTAATAAATAAAAGAGGTTAATAAACTAGATAGCATGTGGTGTAAAACAGCTACCTCTTTTGCACTTACATAGTATACATACATATACTCACAGCTATAAATCCCAAGTAGGGGTAGCCAGAGCTTCAAAAAAAGGAAATTCCTCAGCCACTTTTTGAAGTTGATTGGGGAAAAGATTGTAAAGGTTTTTGGTGTCTCCAACTGCATTGCCCAAAAATAACTTAAACTTATACCTCTTACGAACACCCACAGGAAGAAATAGGGTATTGCCATTCGAAGCTGACCTTCCCTTAGTAGTTATTAGATTATTACTATATGCTTAATTGCTAATAGTATCACCTAACATACATACATATACTCAGGCCATTATTGCCACTTTTTTCATTCCTGGCAAACCTCTTCAGCTTTGTTTACATCCATTCATCTTTTACATTTAACTTCATATTAATACCCATGTCTTGAAAATCCATAAAAGAGGTGCATTCCAGTACACATCAGGAAGTCGAGTGGGGGAAAGAATGTAATAGGATGGATGAAAGGATCAGTATTCAGAGTTACAGTATTGGAAATGGTTGGTATTGAGGCTCTAGCCACATTGACACATCACTTTAAACCCTTGGTTGTCTAATAGAACACCCACTACAAGAAATTGGTCAGTGCTTTTCTAAACTGACACAACAATGATAAATACAAAATGTTTGTTACCATTGACACATTTTTTAAGAGAGCTCTAAATTTACTATAGGCTTTCGAAGCTTTTTCTGTAAAGTTATAATACTTGAGAATAATCGCTTTACATTCCCAACATATCGGATCATTTTCGTTCAGCTGAAACAAAAAATCATTATAAGTGAATATGTGACATAGTAAAGTCATGTAACATTTTTTTGATGCCATTTTGAGAAGTATTAGTACCTCTGCCATCCCTTTCAGGTTTGTATGGAGTAAAAATTTGAGTTTGAGTTGAGAATATTTTACACTAAAACACAAAAATTCCAAGACTAATAAACAAACATTCATAATATAAAATATGGGCTGAAAAGCTATTACTATCAATAAGTACACAGATGTTATCATTCAGTGACTTTTTGCAACCATGAAATTATATATTTTGAAAAATACCATGATGGATTCTAAAAAAAAACTTAAGTGTCCAGAATCAAAACTTTAGGAACAAATGATGTTAAGCAATATTACTTTATGTAAGTAACAGGCGGTACCAGAAAACCAGCTCCCCAGCAGTGTCCTGCGGATAATGTTGGGAACCTAGCTGTGGTTCTTCGCCTCTTTCATTGCCATCTATATTTAAGTTGTATTATTTTTCGATTATATTTCGTGTTTGGTGACAAATATCTTTTATATATATTTTTTAATCAATACCTAATAAAAAACTTTCTTAGTAAGAATGAAATGTAACTCAACCTATATTCACGGCTGTATATCCCAAAACAGGGTAGCCTAGATATCTGGGGAGAAGATGGGTCAAATAAAGAGACTTGAGAAATGGATTTCCAACCCCATTGTAAATTGAGTAGTGATATTCTAAGCCGACACTACAAAGGTAAGAATGAAAACAAACAGTAAATTTACACAGTATTTACCTTTAAAAGTTTACACTGCTTGAAAAATGCATCAGTTTCCTGTAAACGATATAGTTTTCTATTCGTAGCTAAGCAGCTAAGACACATAGTAGCTTTGAGCTTTTCTATTATTTGCTCAATATCGTCATATTGTTTAGGGGGTGTCATTGTGAGATAATTTTTAGCAACCAATACGTATTTAATTATATTTTCTTACTACACAAACACAACATGCAAAACAAAAAAAAATTCCCCGAAGTTTTTTTGCCGAGGCTATTTTCACCGAAAGTCTTTTTTTATATAATGGCACAGATAATATAAATAACGATTTTACGGCCCTGGTTGTTGATGATATTCTATAGAGTGAGAAGTTTAAATTTAGTCTATGGTATGACATGTAATTCATATTTAAAAAGAGAATTAGGTTTTTGTTGTTGTTATGGAGACGTTAGGAAAATTTTAGAAGAAGTGAAGAAGAAGTTGTTGTACGATGTTATGGTTTTGATAGAAATATACAGTGAATATTTTATAGTTGGACATTTTAGAAATACTGTGAAGTGAAATTTAATATACAATATAAAAGATGACAATATATATATTAAAGAAAATAAGTTGAGAGTTTTTGATTGATTACCTCCTCCTGGATAGGGATGTTGATATTCCACTAACAGGTTATGGGCAAGCGTTCCCGGAGGAGGTAATGGCGTACGAGTGATAGTTGATGAATTATGAAGTTGATTATATAGTGATATAAAAAAAATGGAGTATCGAAATCACGAAGAGAATACCACTGAAGAGAAAACGCTGGTAAGCGAAAATGATTATACTTTTTGGCGTAAGGAAATTAATATTATATTAAAATCAAAAGGCTTAATATCCGTTTTGGAAGAGAATGTTTTTACTAATGAAAAGGAAAGGAAAAATTACGAAATTAATGATGCAAAAGCGCAATGTATAATTTTAGACAATATTTACAAAAAATATACGAGCTATATTATTGACTGTGAATCATCACGTGCTATGCTTATGAAATTAGACCATATAATACTTGGAAACAAAGAAACGCAATTGAATAATTATTTACAAGAGTTTTACACTTTCAAATTTGAAAATCAAAATATAATTGAAGAAATAAGCCGTTTAGAAAATATTGTGTCAAGAATAAAATCTCTAAATTTCGAACTGAAAGATGTGCAAATTATTTCAAAAATACTATGTTGCTTGCCGGAAAATATGAATGCTTTGAGAAATTCATGGGAAGCAACGCCATTTACAGACAAAACTTTGACAAATTTGATATCGAGAATAAATTTAGAATTAAAAATGAGAAAAACAGAGTTGAACACAGAACTAAAAACTGAAAATGTATTAATGACAAGAAAATGTTACAAATGCAGCAAAATTGGCCACATAGCAAGATATTGCAAACTATCGTCAAACAATATCACCTATTATAAATGTGAAAAAGTTGGTCACAGGAATACAGACTGCAATATTAGGAACAATTGCAAATATTGTCATACAGACTCCCATTTTAGTAAATTTTGTTTAAGTAAGAAAAATTCGGTAAGCTCTGTAATAAATTCATTTAACAATAGTAATGAGCAGGAAGAACAAATTGAATTTGTTATTGATTCTGGGGCAACCTGTCATTCTGTAAACATCAACCATTTATTTGAAAAGAAGAAAAAATGTTCATATAAAATAATGACTGCTGATGGAAACTATCATATGATAGACACAATAGGCGATATAAAATTTAAATCTCCAAATATAGATCTTAAAAATGTGTTGTATGTTTCCAGGTTACAAAAGAACCTATTTTCGGTATCAAGACTAGCAGAAAATAATTATAAAATTGTGTTTTTCAGAAAGGAATGTAGAATTTATGATGGAAATGATATGAAGCTGCTACTGGTCGGAGAGCTCTGTAATGATGGCCTGTATTACATCCAGATGAAAGCTGTCAGGTATGGAGAAAAGATGAGGTCAGTCCATACTCCCCTTGCTTTTAATTTGGAAAAACAAAACTTTTGGCATCGTGCTTTGGCACATACACCTTTAAATAAAACAAAAAATATTGTAAGTGGCATAAATTTAGATAAAATTAATGAGGTGATAACCTGCAGGGTCTGCACACAATCAAAGTTTTGTAGGCTTCCATTTCGTACCGAAAGACGTCGTGCAAACAAACCTTTAGAAATTATTCATAGTGATATATGTGGACCAATTGGTACTGAAACATATGACGGTTTCAAATATTTTATGACGTTCTTAGATGACTATACACATTTTGTTAAAATATTTTTATTGAAATCAAAGTCTGAGGCATATAGTAAAATCGTTAGTTATATTAATAATGCGGAAAATCATTTTAATGAAAAAGTTAAAACTATTAGATGTGATAATGGTGGGGAGTACACAAGTACTCAATTCAAAAAGTTGTGTGATAATAAAGGGATAACAATAGATTATACTATACCATATACACCGCAACACAATGGTAAAGCTGAAAGACTTAACAGAACCATTATGGATAGAACTCGTGCATTACTGTTTGAATTTAAGTTGCCTAAAGTTCTTTGGGGTGAAGCAGTTCTAACAGCAGCTTATTTGACGAATAGGTGCGCTAACTCTATTAATGAGAAAACACCAGCTGAAATGTGGTTTAATAGAATACCAAATATGAAACATATTAATATTTTCGGTTCATTGGCTTATTATAAAATTAATACGAAATTAAGCAAATTGGATAATAGATGTAATAGAGGTTTATTAGTTGGTTTCACTAATATGGTTATAAGATTTGGGATGCAATGAACAATAAAATTATTTATTCACGTGATGTAAAATTCTATAATAATTATGATGATGTAAATAAGTACTTGAATGAATGTCGCTTACCAAGCTTTAGTAGAACAGTGTTTTCTAAATTGTTTGAAGATGATGAGATACATAGAGAAGATATAGTTACTGGAGAAGGAGATTGTAACTTTGAGAGGGGAAATAGAGAAAGTAGGAGTGATGTTGAAACTAGTGAAAATATAGTTACTGGCCAAGAAGATTGTAACATTGAGAGGGGAAGTAGAGAAATGAGTAATGATGCTGTTAGGACAAGTGAGAATGAGTCTAGTGGAATAAGGCTCAGTCGAGCGAAAAGCCGTACTTTGAAAGATGTTTGTCAAGAGAGATGTACTATGAGAGATGAGTTGGTGAGTAGGAATTGTGAAAATGAACTGAATGATGATGAAGGAAATGTTTTATTAGATGAAGATAGAGAGGATATTTTTGAAGATAGTATGGGAGAAGATTTTTTTAATAATGGAAGTATTGAAGTTTCGGAGGGAAGAAGAAATGAAGTATTGAGAGGGGAAGAGGTACGAGGTGCTGATGGAGCTTCAGAGGGGATAGAAGAGGTTAATGAGGAAGTAAGTACTGTAGAAGATTTGTTTGAGGATGCTATTGAGAATGTTGGAAATGTGGAAAGAAGAATTTTACCAATGAGAAACAGAAGGCTGCCAGAAAGATTAAAGGATTATGATCTGGAGACTTCATTTTTGACATATAGTGAAGTGTTGAGGAGTAATGAAAAAGAGTTATGGTTGAATGCAATTAAGAGTGAGAAGGATTCTTTAGAAAAGAATAAAACGTGGGAAATTGTGAATAGGGCAGAAGTAAAGAATAGGAGATTAATATCTAGCAAAAGGATATTTACAATAAAACCAGGGAATATTTATAAAGCTAGATTAGTTGCAAGAGATTTTCTACAGCAATATAATGTTGATTATAAAGAAACTTACAGTCCGGTTGTGGACACGACAAGTGTCAGATTATTGTTGTCTTTAGCGGCACAAAGAAGTTATAAAATAAAACAGTTTGATGTAAAAACAGCTTTTCTTTATGGTAACTTAAATGAAGAAATTTTTATGGAAGTACCTTTAGGATTTGATGTAGGGAAAGATAAGGTGTTGAAGCTAAAGAAAAGTTTATATGGGCTAAAACAAGCTCCACTTATGTGGAATATTAAGTTGACATCAGTTTTGAAAAATTTAGGTTTGAGTCAACTGAAACAAGATCCATGTTTATTTGTGAGTGAAAATAAAGATATATTTTTAGCAATATATGTAGATGATGGGTTAGTGATAGGACCGTGTGAGATTCAGTTAAAGAATATTATGGAGAAATTGGAAAAAGAATTTGAAATAAAGAAATTTGATAAGATCAGTAAATTTATAGGAATAGATGTTGAAAAGGCTGTAGGTAGTATTAAGATCTTTCAAAAATCTTATATTGATCAGTTATTGGAGAGGTTTAATTATAAAGATTTAAAAGGTATGCCTTTTCCGAATATTTTAGTTGATACACATCAAGAGGGGAAAGTTAATAGTGATGATGTGCATCATTATACACAATTAATTGGTTCACTGTTGTATTTGGTGAATAAAACAAGATTAGATTTGTCATTTCATGTAGGATATTGTAGTAGACATCAGGAGTGTCCGAATTTAAATGATTTTGCAAATATTAAGAGCATTTTTAGATACATTAAGAGTTCAATTAGTTCTGGCATTAGGTATGTTCGAGGGAATGATACAACTTTAAGAGCCTATTGTGATGCAGACTTTGCAGGTGATCCAGATACTAGAAAGAGTACGACTGGCTTTATTGTTTTCTATGCTGGTGGACCTATTCATTGGTGCTCACGCAAGCAATCAGTTACGGCTCTCTCCAGTACAGAGGCTGAATATATTCCTGCTGCAGAGTGTATAAAAGATTTATTGTATATTCAGAGTTTGTATAACGAAATTACAGGAGTATTACCTAAAACTGAACTGTATGTTGACAATCAATCTGCAATTGTTTTGATTAAGAATGGAATCCTGAATAGAAGAAGTAAACATATAGATGTTAAATATCATTTTATTAAAGAGAAAATTGTGCAGAATAAGATTGAGGTTTACTATTGTCCAACCAATGAAAATATCGCTGATATATTAACAAAAGGACTAGACAGAACTAAGTTCTTGCGTTTAAAAGATAGGATTGTGAGTGATCAGTGAAGTGTCTGTGAACTCTGTTATAGAATAAGTAGATTTAAGGTGGTTTAGGCAATTAATTTGAAATTTAGTTTTAATCGTTATTATAATAGTTAGTTAGTCATTCAAATTATTTTTATTGTTGTTGGGTGGGAAGTTCATTAAATATGGTATTTTAATATGATTTTAGAGAAGTTGAGTCTAATTTTAACTTAGAGGGGATGTTGATGATATTCTATAGAGTGAGAAGTTTAAATTTAGTCTATGGTATGACATGTAATTCATATTTGATATAAATATGGTTTTGATATAAATATACAGTGAATATTTTATAGTTGGACATTTTAGAAATACTGTGAAGTGAAATTTAATATACAATATAAAAGATGACAATATATATATTAAAGAAAATAAGTTGAGAGTTTTTGATTGATTACCTCCTCCTGGATAGGGATGTTGATATTCCACTAACACTGGTTTCTTGATCTTTTGAGCCAACTGAAAATCTATGTAAACTTACGAATGACTCACAGCCTCACTAAAAGTATTAAACAAAGCACAATTAGGAAATAAACTAAGAAGCTTAAGTTTAGGGAGCTTCAAATTTAATTTTAATTTACAATAAACGGTTTCTTTTTTATACTCTTTGTTTTGCAACATAATCTCAAGTATTCTAATAATTCTCCCAACACAACATTATTATCATCCCTTATTGGAGTCAATTAAATATAAGCAAAAACCGAATAAAATACTATAAAACAATCCATTAATTTCATATCCATCCCTGCATCCACATCAATCTTCGGTGTCAATAGCCAAACATTGGCGGAAACGTCAACTTGACATAACAGCTGATCTTCCCGCCAAAAGAAGATTCTCATATTTTTTTTCGGTCGAATCAGCCGCGGCGATTTTTTTTATTTTTTTTTAGAAAATCAGATACCAAAAATGTTGCCACTTAAGAAATAATTATATGTGTGACCAGTCTAAGATGTCATTATGTATATAGGGGAGTTTTTCTAAGCTATATAAAAAACTTTGCCGTGTAGTGTCGGCTTAGAATAACACTACCCCATTTCTTCCGGTGGGTGTATGTAAGAGGTGACTAACGGTATTGGGGTTTCAAGGGATTTTCGGGCGATGCGGTATGAAACCCATCACCAACAACCTTTATTCCACCATCTTTTCCTTCAAGCAACCTCCAAAAGTGGCTGAGGAATTTCTGATTTCCTAGCTCTGGCAACCCCTTCAAAGGATTCATAGCCGTGAGTATATGTATGTATGTATGTATATAAAAAACTAACAATCTGGCAATATTCCAATCTAGCATTAATTGAAATAAAGAAATGATTGAATGTAAATTGACCAAAAATGACACCTTTTTGAGAACTCAGTTATGGCAACACTGCTTCAATCTTATTTTAACTTTTATTTAAAATAACTAAATAATGGTTAAAATAATGGGTGAAAAATAAAAACAATAATGATAAGGTTAGATACATGAATTTTATATAATATTATTACAAAATTTTGATTGAAACATTTGTCATACATAACATAACCCTATGTTTAAAATGTTACGAATGACTCAAAACCTCTAGTATTAAATAAGTATTAAACAAAGCACAGTTAAAAACAAAACTTTACTTTCATGAGCTTTAAATCAATATTTTACTTTACATTAAACAGTTTCTCTTGGATACACTTTGTTATGTTTTATAACCTAAGCTAAAGTATTCCAGTAATTTTCTTATATAATTATAACTACAACAGCTCACAACACATCACATTATTATCATCGCACATTGGAGTCAATTAAATAAATGTAAGCGAGAAATTGAATACTTATTCACGCTAACAATAGAAAAATCTATTAATTTCATGATTTACGTCGAACCAAGAAAATAAAGTTTCGGTGACAATAGCCAAACATTGGCGGAAACGTCAAGATCAGCTGATCTTGTTTACATCCGTTCGTACTCATTGTTGACTTCGGTGGTAAAAGGCCGCCGCGAAAATATTGGGCCTGGGCCGAGGCCACAGATTAAACATTAGTAGTACCTAGGCTATTTTCACAGTTTTACGGCCCTGGTTTCATGATCTTTTGAGCCAACCAAAAATCTATGTTAACTTACGAATGACTCAAACCCTTATATTACTAAAGTATTAAACAAAGCACAATAAATGTTAAGTAAATAGTTTTTATAAACTGAAGCAAATAAAACACCCGATACATAAAATTGAAAATTTTCCTCTTTTTAACGCCGACTTTGAATCAATTTTAAATATCCCTAATGTGATACTAAACCTCGATATTGACAAAAATGATCTTTACGCTTCAAAAAAGTTTTTGTCTATCACAAATGAGTTATGGCCCGGTCAGCATTTTATCTTTACAGACGCGTCTAAATTTAGTCAAGAGGGCTGCGTTGGAGTGTCTGTTTATCATCAAAATTATAACATTATACAAAAGATAAAGTGCCCTCCTGAAACCACTGTTTATACTGGCGAGTACCGTGGGATTATTGAAGCCATTAAATATATAATTCTTTTAAAATTAAATAGTAGTGTCATATTCTCAGATTCATTAAGCGTTCTTCATTCACTTCAGTCAAACCCTTTCAAAATAGGTAGTAATAACATCTTGCTTTTTCAATTTAAACATCTTTTGTTAAGATGTAACTCCCTTGGTTTGTCAGTATCACTGGCTTGGATCCCAAGTCATGTGGGCATTCAAGGCAATGAAAGAGCAGACAAGGCGGCTAAAGAGGCTGTTCTCTGTGGCGATAGGGTCCCCTTCGAAATATTTGCTCAAGACTTATCTCTCATGCCCAAACGTGACCTTCGGAGGAAATGGCAATCTCGATGGAATGCTTCAAGCAAATTTAAGGGAGCTACTTTTACTCATATACAGCCCGAAATTCCGTACACACCCTGGTTTTGCTGTAAAGGCAATAACTTCTTTAATAGAAAATACTGCTCTATTATTAGTAGATTACGTTTAGGCCACTGTAGCACTCCTGTTCATCTTAACAAAATTAAAATTCTTAATTCAAGTCTCTGTGAGTGTGGTCTCGCGGAGGGTGATGTTGATCATATATTTTTTGCCTGCCCCTTATATGTACATAATGATTTCTACCAAAGTTTAATAAACCCAGTGTGCCTGTTAGTGTTAATAGTGAAACTGACCCTGCAAAGATTGCCAATGTATTTAAGAACCATTTTGAAGTAAAATCACTGTTAGATTGTACAAGTGAGGCTGGAGATGAAAATAATTGTTCGCTTCCTCTAGACATTTTGATAACGGCTAAACAAGTCAAGCATGCCGTTGACAAAATGACTAGGGGTAAATCCCCGGGTCACGATAGTCTAAGTATAGAACACCTATCATATGCAGGTAGACATATATATCGAGTCCTAGCAATGTTTTATTCTCTTTGTCTTACGCACTCCTTCTTACCAGAGGATATGATGAGGACTATTGTAATTCCCGTGGTAAAAAATAAAACTGGTGACTTAGGGGACAAGTCTTATTATAGGCCAATTTCTCTGGCAACAATAGTAGCAAAGGTTTTTGACAGACTTCTGGAGGAGCAGCTGTGTTATAGTCTTAAAATAAATGAACATCAATTTGGTTTTAGATCAGGATCTTCCACAGAAAGTGCCATCCTGGCTTTAAAGAGTACTATACGATACTATACAGAACGTAGGACTCCTGTCTATGGGTGCTTCCTAGATTTGTCAAAGGCCTTTGACTTGGTAAATTACAATTTACTATGGAAGAAACTTGCTGCTGCAGGTTTTCCAGATGTGTATATAGGTATCTTAAAATATTGGTATAACAATCAGATTAACATAGTGCGATGGAGTAATTTTCTTTCTGATGAGTACCGCTTAGAGTGTGGTGTCCGGCAGGGGGGATTGAGTTCTCCGATCCTATTCAACTTCTATGTGAATGCACTGATTGAGGAGCTCAGCAGTCAGCCTGTTGGTTGCTCGGTTGATGGAGTATCGGTTAATAATCTTAGCTATGCAGACGATATGGTGCTGTTGAGCCCCTCAGTCAGTGCACTAAGAAAATTAATTGGGACTTGTGAAAGATATGCAGCTGAGCATGGTCTAGCATATAATGTCAAAAAGAGTGAGTATATTATTTTTGGAGCTCGTAAGAATGTGTCATATAATGTTCCAATAAAGTTGAATGGATCTCCTCTAAAAAGAGTGTCATCCTTTAAGTACCTTGGCCATTTTGTGAGGGAGGACTTGAGGGATGATGATGATATGGATAGGGAGCGCAGAGCGTTGGCAGCCCGGGGCAGTATGTTGACACGTAGATTTGCCAAGTGTTCTGAAGAGGTCAAAATAACACTATTCAAAGCGTACTGTCAAACCTTCTACACTTGTGGTCTATGGGTCGACTGTTTGCAGCGGACTGCCAGCGCTCTGCGAGTACAGTATAATAACTGTTTCAGGATGATGTTTGGACTACCCTTCCGGTGCAGTGCTTCTGCAATGTTTGCTGAAGCACTCACTGATGACTATTATGCCATAAGGCGAAAGCGTGCTGCATCATTGTTGCTGAGAGTGAGGAGTGGCTCGGACACCATCCTGAAGACTGTGGTTGATAGAGTGGACAATGTCTTCCTGAAACAATGGGTGTCATTGTCCATTCTACCAAGCAAATCTTATAAATAGTTTTATGTTGTGTTGTTATTAGAATAAGTCCTAACACTTAGGTTAAGGGTTACTAACAATTATGGATCATGTTATCTGAAAAATAAATGATTTTTATTTATTTATTTATTTTTAATAGACATAGTGGTGGTAAGAAAGTGTTTATGGGAGGTGTTATCCAAGTTCGGTTTGGGGAGTCGACTTATACGTGCACTGGTATCACTCTATGAGGATTCCAGTGCATGTGTGAGAGTAAACGGGGAAAATACTGACTGGTTCGGGATCTCTCGGGGTGTCCGACAGGGTTGTGTAGCTTCCCCGTGGCTCTTCAATTTGTTCATGGATGACTGTTTAACAGAGTTGCGTGAAAGTGATTATGGATTGAGAATGGGTGGATTCATCATTAAATGCCTCTTATATGCCGACGATCAAGTGCTACTTGCATCATCGGTGGAAGAGCTGCAAGAGATGATGAATATTGCATGTGCGTCTTTTGAAAAAAAGGGAATGAGGGTGAATGTGGATAAAACAAAAACTATGGTTTTTGAGAGAGAGGTGAATATGACCGAATGCGTGATTGAGATTAATGGTAAGAAAGTGGAACAAGTGAAAGAGTTTGTTTATTTGGGAAGTTTGTTTACTAAGGATGGAAAGTGTGATGAAGATGTCGAGAGAAGAGTGAAAAAGGGTAATGCGGTAAATGGAGCACTGGATAGTCTAATGTCTAGTCAGTCGGTGTCTGAAAAGGCCCGAATGGCTGTGCATGATGCTGTCCTCGTTCCTACGCTTATGTATGGCAGTGAATGTTGGGTGTGGCAGAAGAAGCATGAAAGTAGAGTGAATGCAGTAGAAATGAGATCCCTCAGAAAAGTGTGTAATATAAGGTTATGTGATTGTGTGAGGAATGATGTGATTCGTGAAAAGTGTGGTGTAAAAGATGATATTGTAAGAAAGATAGAAAAAGGAATGTTGAGATGGTTTGGGCACATAGAGAGGATGGATGACAGTAAATTGGTGAAAGAAATATATAGAGCCAATGTGGAAGGTAATGTTAGTAGAGGACGACCTCGGAGGACACATTTGGATCAAATAGAAAATGTGCTCAAAAAGGCAGGTGTCCGCAGTATGAAGAATAAAAGAGCATGTATGAAAAGATTGATGGATGTAAACGAAGCCAGAGAGGTTTGCCAGGATCGTACAAGGTGGCGATCGATAGTCTCTGCCTACCCCAATGGGAACTAACGGCGTGAGAATATGTATGTATGTATGTATGTTTAATAGACAATAATATACCTCTTCCATCAAAAATCTCAGCATTATTATATTACATTAGTTACATTATCATTAAAATCATATCTTCTTTCCTACATGTCAATAACATTAAACTTTAATGTAACTTATCTTTATTTCATTGATTATATCTTTGGTTTACTTGTATCTCATGTAAATATAAAATAATTATTTTTTGTTTTTCGAGAAAGCAATTAATTTCTCCTTTCTTTTGCTGTTTTTTCGTTTAATTTACTTATAATAAACTCAATTTGTTTAAATCTTCATTTATATTATTTCCTCTGATGATGTGACGTTGGCAAAGATGTGTTACACAATTGCCATAAATAAATAAATAATAACAGAACAGAACAGACGCCGCGGCTGATTTTACCGAAAAAATATGAAAATCTCCTTTTGGCGTGAAGATCAGCTGTGATGTTTCGTTGACGTTTCCGCCAATGTTTGGCTATTGACACCGAAGATTGACGTGGATGGATGGATGGATATGAAATTAATGAAATGTTTAATAGAATTTATTCAGTTTTCTTGCTTATATTTAATTGACTCCAATGTGGGATGACAACAATGTTATTAGTTGTGAGCTGTTGTAGTTGTGCAAGCAAAAATCGATAATTACTGGAATACTTTAGTTTAGGTTGCAAAACAAAGAGTATCAAAAAGAAACCGTTTACTGTATACTAAAATTCTATTTAAAGCTCCTGGAAATAAAGCTTCTTAGTTTTTTTGCTTATTGTGCTTTGTTTAATACTTTTAGTAAGGATTTGATTCATTCTCAGTATAACTTAGATTTTCGGTTGGCTCAAAAGATCGAGAAACTAGGGTCGTATAACCATTATTTATATTATCTATGCCATATAAAAAAAGAATTTCGGTGAAAATAGCCTCGGCCCAGAACAGAATCGTCACAACACAATAAATCACAGATTACAATATAGATACTACGTATCAGATAGGAATCTTACTCTAGCGTTTTTGGTACAGTTGGCACGTTAGTTTAGAGTTTGACATGTTTTTACTTTTATTTTATATTGGCTTTACGGTACGTATCGAGACCTTTTGTGCCAATTTTTGTTTCGTTTGCTTGGGTAGGTGGCACGCACCCATATATACTGAAATCCCACAAACTATTCACTATTTGCCAAATGTCTATCATTTTGGTAAAAAGGGTCTCAATAAAAAAATAACAGCATATAATTTATTTCTTTTTATTCTTAAGTCTTTTTTTACATTTAGCTAACGCTTTAGCTTGCATATTCGGCAAATCCTTATGTGACAGTCTTAACAGATCCACTCCTCTCAAAATTCTATTTATGATGTTACACCAGTTATAAATTGTGAGGTTAATTGTGATGGACAGAAAACATTTTGGAAGGGCATCTCCATGAACGGCACAATTTAAGAATTCACATGAATATTTAGAAATGCATTTACTTAGTATATTTTCTGATATATTTTCTTTATTTGCATTGCTTTCCAAATATTCATGTGTTTCTTTTACAATATCACTGAAATACCTCACTGCATACTCAGAGGGATAGGTGAGCTTATATTTTTTTTTAAAGTTTGCAAATTCTCTTTGTGAAATCCATTTATGTACAGGGGACTCATTAGTTTGAGTAAGTTTCTTTTTACAATCGTTGCAGTTAAATATTTTTATACATCTTTTTACCACCCACCCTGCAGTGTATGCACGTGAGTGTACACTTAAACGTTCTTTACGAGCTCCTTCCACAATATTTTCATATCTATCAGGAGACAGTATTGGAGTTTCTACTTGTGATGGTGTTATTTTAGAACCCTCTTTGATTTTCGGAAATATTTTTTTTTATTTTATAATTTGTTCTCCTGTAACATCCTCACAATTATAACTATTTGAATGGAAATGTATGAACCGTGTTATAAGGAGGGACCGAAATATATTTATAAATGATTGACAACTCGGGTCATTATGCCTATAACTGTAAGCCCGCATTTGGCCAAAGAAATTCTCTATGGGATCAGAATTGAGGTATCGGGGTCGCATAATATTTATGCCCTTACTATTTAAAAAATCCCACAGGCATATAAAACTTTTCAGGGTTGTTACAAAGTTTTTTTGTGAAGGCACCATTACTTCTTTTCCTTTGTCCACAAACCTCATTTCTTCTAATGTCTTTATACTTTTTATCCAGACTTCTTGATGTTCAGACTTCTTCGTGACTGCCCGTCGTAGAGGTTTCCCCATATTTTTAATTCTAGCTGCAGCTCCGTTGCATGAGTCAAATAATTTGTCAAATAATTTGTCAAAGAAAGTGACAATATCAGCTGTGTTTTTTAAAGTTGGGCTGACGGGTTTTCCATCTGGGTAAAGGGCTGTAACAAAAAAACTGGAATTTAATACACCCACTACTGCTATAGTTCTCAAGCTATTGTACATATACTCTGTTTGTTCAATAGTACAATTTGTGATACATGATAGTATTTTGTCACTACTTATTCAGCTAAATTGCTCACGCCTTTTATCTCAAATTGGGGTAATCAGAGTGTTAAGATTTTAAGGAATCTCAACCATATATAGATGTTTCAAGGGGAACAGATGTTAAAACAAGTAGTCACTGGTAATTGGTTGCTAACCCGATCTCCAATTGAATACTAATGGCTCTTAACTCCCTTGCATGGCTCTCACGAGACCCAAGGGAAAAGATAGGGAATACTTAAAACGTGAAACACTATGCATCACTGTTTGTTCATTATAATAAAAAAAAAACATAAAATAACTTACGAAATAATGATGTGTAGGTTAGTGCACTTGCAACTGTAGAACTCAAAACCTTAGTACAATTCTTGACCTGAAATATAAACACATCTAATCAGTTAGGCAGGAAAAATATAAACTGCAACTGTATATCAATCAGGTTTAAATAGCACTTCCATAACTATTTTACTAATCAGGGATCATATGGAAACTAATTTATTACAAGTAAAAGTAATGATGTTGTAATGATGTTCTAATGATGATACTTAAGTTAAAAAATAATACAATTATAAACTTTTCACTTTGTTTCCCTTTTATTAACCTTAACCTTTTATTATTTTAAATTAATTTTATTATTTTACTAACCTTCATTTTTTTTATTTTATCTGGTATCACGTAATCATCATTTAGTTTTTTCAGCATGCGCATATCTGCAAGTTCGCGGTCCACCATATAAACATCCATAATGTCACTCCATTTCGAAATTTTTCCCTCGTGTTTAATGTTTTTAGTTATAAAATTATTTCTAACACCCTTGATGAGGTGGGGTGGATCATAAAAAACATTAAGGCGGTTTTCTCCAATGATAATGGTATCATCTGTTATAAAACAAAAAGTTTTAAAACCTTGAATAATTTTAGTAAATTCCATTACACTATACATATAGAACTAAACGTACCATAATTGTTATACTCTCTTCTAGAGTCTTCTTTTAATTTATTAAGAGCCGACTGAAATGCTGACCCCTGGTCGGATACCAACGCTATTGGAACTAATCCTGTTTTTGCAACTTCAATGACTACTTCTTTGAGTATATTCTTTAGAATATACGCCGAAGTCGAACCCTCACAGAAGTAGAAACAAATTGGCTGTTGCCCATTTGTCCACTACACCACGAGCCATAAAAACTAACGCATGGTCAGCAAAATTGGTGGTTTTTTCATTTAGTTCCGCAAACCCTAGTAAACAATCTTTGTTTTTATTATATGTAACACCCAGTTCTAATGCTACTTCGTCAAATATAATGGAACAATACTTTTTTCGTTCCCTCCAGTATTGAACCTGCAAAATTAAAAAGTTTATTTAGTTTTCAGTAAGACCTTTATCACAATAATAATGATGATATAGACATAAAAAGACTATGATTTTGAGATAGGTTTAAGGATTATAAGATGTATCAGTAAAAAAGTTGAAATACCTCTTCTTTAATAGCATTAAATACAGATTTTTTTATTCCAGCCGTCATTTCAAAGTTTTCTATTAACTTTTTACGGGTTGACGGAAGGATAAAAATTCTTCTTAGAAACTTATAGCTTTTTGGGCTTTGTTTCATAATTGAAAGAGCCATCAATTTCTGGTCTTCAGTAAATCGGCGTCCTTTTCTTTGCTTGGTGCATTGAGATATTTGCATCCATATAAAATTTCTTGTTAAAGGATTTAATTTTTTTGTTAAATTCTCAAAGCTGTCCATTTTTGAAAATTTAAGAGCTCTTTTAGCCTTCACAGCATATCTCAACTGCCGTTTAGATTTTTTATATTCTATCTCTAAATCTTGTATAACTTGATACAGTCTTGTATCAGCTTTCATGTAACATATTTTTCTTGCAATCTGTTTACGTGCAACTGTAAAACACAAATGAAGCAATCTTAAGAATATTTTAAATTTATTAACACACTATGCTGTTTCCAAGAGAGTTGTAGGAGTTGAATAAAAAGACCTAATTATTTTGTGTCGTTTTCATCAAGCTTTGGCAGGCAGTATGCCTATGATAATGGTATTATTGTTGTATGAATAATTATGAAATACAGTAAACTAATTCTTATTATAAAAAATTAAGAGCACCAGTCATATAAGACAAGTGAAAACTAATTTATTACTAACCTGTAATTGGTTTCTTCATCTTCACATCAGTGGGTATGATTTGAGATGAAGAGGGCACAATTATATCTAAAAGGAAAAAAAACATAATTACCAAATTTTATGGGTAAAAACAAATGATTACACCAGGTTTAAGTATAGTGTAACATGAAATACATGTAATTTTTGTGTGTGTGTGTGTGTGAATAATAGTTATAGTTAATATTTTAATACATATATATAGTTATAGTTTACACTTGTCTTATATATATATATATATATATATATATATATATATATATATATATATATATCAGGTACATACATACATATTCTCACACCGTTAGTTCCCATTGGGGCAGGCAGAGACTATCGATCACCACTTTGTACGATCCTGGCAAACCTCTCTGGCTTCGTTCACATCCATCAATCGTCTCAATCATGCTCTTTTATTCTTCACACTTCGGACACCTGCCTACATATATCAGGTGTTAAATAAATAAGTTTAAGTAAATATTTTAGTCTTGGTGTATTGTACAGAACTAGTTTCTTATTCACTAGTTGTAAGTTAATGTTAAATATAGCTATCTGAGCACTCCGTAGTGCAAATAAACAAGTTAATTCATTTTGTGTTGAAAAATACGTTCAATAAAAAAAAACGCAACCAGAGGTAGTACAATAAAAGATCGTCATATAATCAACAATGTATTTCAGATGAATTTCCAAACTGAAATAAATATTCTGTACCCTTCGAAAATACTAGCCACAAACTTAGCAACAAACTTAGCATTATTAAAACTTATGTGCAAATTATAAAACTTGTAGATTTATTATCCGTAATTTTAAAAACGTTTGTAAAGCCGACCAAAAGAAATGAACATCTGCATTTCAATTCAAGTTAATAGACGCATTGTTATTTATAGATAAAGACCTCATTGTAAACGAGCCTAGTTTAATTTTACAATAGATATTTTTATATTTTGAAACACGTGTTTTATTGCCTTGACGTGGTGGTAAATGGTTGGGATTATCTTTATTTTTTTATTATACTCTATTCCCTTTCATCTTTAAATCGACACCCGTGGGTAGAAAGGGGTGGCAGTGAAAATCGTATAATTAAATTTAGGAATAGCACCAAATGATTAAGATTTAAAAGTAGCAATCATTGCCATGCCTTTTTCAAGTAGGTCCCATGGTATAAGGGTGGTCAATTTAATTGGTCAAGCAGTCATACATAATATGTACCACTTGCAAACTAACAGCATCTATATGTATGTACATACATACATATACTCACGCCATCAATTCCCACTGGGGTAGGCAGAGACTATCGATCGTATAAGGGCATTAACAGTATTTTATTACCACTTAGTTGTTGATCCATATTATCATCACAATCAATGATCAACGTAGCACTCAACCCTTGAGATGAAGTGGGTATGGTTTTATCTAAAATAAAAAAGAGAATAAGGATATTTTATATCATTAACATGAGTATCTCAGTAATAAAAAATAAAAATAAAGGCACTAGACAAGTCTATGTTCCCCAGGTGATGGAAGACTTTAAACTCAACTTTAATTAATAAACTATATTACAACTTGCCTGTAATTTTTAGAGAATGACTGTCATCAGTATATATATTTGTGCTTTGGGATGAGGATGGCACCGCAATTCCTAAAATAATTAGCAAATATTCTTTAATCATATTACAAAATATTTTACAAATGGTTGGAGTATATAAAATAAAAAGAATAGTATAAGTTCTATTTTATTTATCATAAATATGTGTTTCTTTTATTAAAGTGGTGTAATATACTGTATTTTATTAGCAGTAACAGGAAACAGGAGTAAACATGTATATGGTTAGAAAGAAATATTTGAAATACTGAATGTAGAATAACACCATGATACATGCACTGTAAGGTCTATTGATCATAGAATCCTGCCAATAGCTATTTAAAAACTTTGGCATGGCACACCATTCTACAGAATGAGCAACAATTGAAGTCTTGTAGAATATATTTTTTTGTATAAATTAAAAGAAACAAACTTACCATACTCATTTTCCAACAGTTGAATTTCTTGTAATGGTTTACAATAGGAATGGTCACTTAGCTTCCTTTTTCTAGTTTCAAAGTAATCATGTTCCTTAGATATGGAAGAGTTTTCTAAAAAATAAAATATATGTAATAATAGAAGTTGTTTCATCAGGGGGAAGAAACAAAGAAGTTCACTATAAACTGTTCAAGGGGAAGCTAGCAAAAGTGAATGGCAGAATAAGGCACATAAAGTATACAAGATATGATGTACAACATGCAATGGTTGATATCTAGAAATAATGCCTAAGAACACAGATGAACAGTGAAACTTATTCAAACATACGTGTAGTCAATAGCCACCATAGGACCCAATTTGTTGCATGTATATTGTAATATATTTGAGGCTTTATTTTAAGTCATAGCACATAATTACAAACACATAGCAAGGCTTGTAAATTACATAAATATAAATTGTATGTTCCAGGCTCTTGGGTATTTTGATAATGTGCATCGACATAACGCCTGCAGAAAATGTAAAACATTACAATCATTAGTCACATTGTTTAGACTTATAATTAAGCAATAAAATTATATTACTATTAACCCTACCTACCTACGGGCTGTCTTTTCAGCAATGTTATCATAATCACAGTATGTATACACATCAAACATACGATTTATATTTATGTAAGCTACAAGCCTTGCTATGTGTCTGTAATTATGTGCTATGACTTAATATAAAGCCTCAAATATATTACAATATACATGCAACAAATAGGGTCCTATGGTGGCTATTAACTTCACGTAAGTATGAATAACTTTCATGGTTCGGTAGCATAGTGTAGTGTTGAAATGTAATTACAAGTATTATTGTTACTCACCATCATTTTCAGTCGAGAGAGAGGGCATTCCAGTACTTATTTCCTCATTGGAAAATAAGGTAGGATAAGCCGACTGTTTTAGGCGTGAACTAGATGTCACAAACCTTTTCTCAAAATGTTTGTGACACACAAACATGGTACGTAGACCTTTGAAGCTAAGCTTCGATAATTCCTCACACTTAATACTTCACTCGATCGATCGATCAAACTCAATAATGCAATGAAAGAAAATGAAATGAACACACACAACACAGGCAATGAACAAAATGGCGGCGGCGGGCGCCAGAAGAGCGGGGGCCTCTGACTGAAGCAAGGGAGGGGAGAGGGAGACTTTTTTTCTAAACTAACGCGGTTGTCTGACCTTGAACGAAAATTTTTGTTCTTAGATTATAGCCTGTGCAATAAATGAATCAATGAAATGAAATGATATTTTTCTGTTCATGTGTTTAGCCTACCTTCAGGATGGCCCTGAATATGGATCAAATAATAACGAAACTTAGAGCAACAGTTTGTGTTAGTTGCTTATCAACGGATAGAAAGTTGTATTTTATTAAAGTAACAGATGAGTTTTTTAGTCTCTGCAGGGAATTAAAGGTGAGCTCATTTATAAACATAAGAAAATATAATTAAGTATAATACACGTTTTAATCTATCGCGCTTTGTAGATACATACAATACCCACGGCTATAAATCCCCCTGAAGGGGTAGCCAGAGCTGAGGAATAACAAATTCTTCAGCCACTTTTGGAAAGTTGAGTGGGAAAGGATGGTAAAATAAAGGTTGTGGTCTCTAACTGCATCGCCCAAAAATCCCTTGTATTCTAAGCCGACACTAGTCGGCGGTTTGTGGACAATATTACAAATTAATTTTTTTTATAGAATTAAGTATATTCTAAAAGTTAGTCTGAAGTATCCTATATATCTCTTATGGTGTTGGTTACAGCTTATGGAAAAAGATGCAATCTGCTGGGAATGCAAAGCAATATTTGTGAAATTTCACAAATTCAAAATGAGAACCTTGGATTCATACACACAGCTTCAAGATAGTGCCAAAATTTTAAGAATGGTAATGTCCTGCTTCATTAATTATTGGATCTGCTTGTAATTATGACACAAATACATTGTATTTTGTATTGTATTTGAATGGCTAGTTTCCGCAAGTCGACGTCTACTGTGCGCCTGTTTTGCATGATAAAGGGATGGCACTACTCTAGCCACCCCAGCTCACTAAAGAAGTTCAGGATCCCCCTAACGGCCTTGAACACCTCAGGGAGTGACCTGGCGTCACCCAGGTGTGTTACCCTGTAATCCTCTACACCTGCACACTCAAGGAGCTATCTGTAACACCCAAAGTAAACAAGTGTTTGTTAGAAGGGCCATGCCTCATGGGGGTGGCTGTAATCCAACTAATTTGCTTTTTGTTAAGTTTAAATAATTTATTAGTAAGTTGCTTGTTGAACCTGGTTAAAGCAGGTTCGGCTTGGTTACAGCCACTCTCCGAGGACCAGCAAGCCTCCCACTTACCTCGCATAGCCTTACGAACTATTGTTTTTAACTGATCGTTTTGTAGAGGCAGACATGGCTCTGGGCCTGTGAATGGGGTATCCGATCCTCTTCTGGTCAATTCATCTGCTGCATCATTACTGCGTGATCTGCTGTGTCCTTTAATCCATTGTATGGTAGTATCATTGGTTTGCCCTATCGCCATTAGGTTTTGTGACATTCATATATGAGCCCTGATTTGCACTCATAGCTCATTAGGGCTTGCAGGACTGATTTGCTGTCCGAATTGGAAGTTCTCTGATTTTCCTCGCTGCCACAGCTTGGGCGGCGAGTATGATTGCGAAGCATTCTGCTTGAAAAATCGAATTCCAGGCGCCCATTGGTCTAGCTATTTCTATCTGTAGGTCTTCGGAGAATACCCCCGCTCCTGTGCCAGATTTAGTTTTAGAGCCGTACACAAATACACATACTCACGGCCATTAATCCCAAAAAAGGATTTCAGAGCTAGAAACTCCTTAGCCACATTTGGAAGTTGATACGGGAGAAGATAGTTGAAATAAAGTATTGTTCGTGATGGGTAACCAACCGCATTGCCCAAAATCCATTTAAAAAGCTCCATATCCTTAGTCGCCTCTTACAACGCCTGTGGGTAGAAAGGGGTAGTGACATTCTAAGCTGGCAATACATGGCAATTTGTAATTGTGAATGCAGATCTTATATATTTCTGATTGGGGACTAGAGATTACCCTAAAAAGGGCTATTTGGTTGGGTTTTTTGATCTTTGTTGAGTTCAGGAGCTGCAGACCCATCACCAACTCTTTGTTTAAATAGCTTTCCAGCTGAACTTTCAAAAGTGGATGAAGAATTTCTAACCCTGAAGCTGTGGCTACATCTTTTTGGGATTTATAGCCATGTTTAAGATTCATTTAACTAAAGGATGTATCTTTTGATCATGATCAACTAATATGAATGCCAAACTAATAATAGGAATGAGCCATATAGGGAAATGCATGAAAACATTGATGATGTAAATGTAGCTAGAATATCCATAGTTTCTGCCTACCTGAACAGAGACTAATGCTTGAGTGTATGTGTTTATGTAACATCTCATTAAGAAAGAAATAAATATTATATTTAGCACATATAACAATAGTATAACAGAAGTTACAAAAATGATTTTTAATAAAATGCTTACCATTTCCATAAATTATTTCAGCTAAAAGAGAAAGCGAAAATTCGTATAAAGTACAATACAAATAGTACATTGAAATCGGAAATTAAACATGGTTATGATTATTATTATATGGAAACTGATGAGAGTGAGATAAAAGTTGAGAGGGAAGATGCTTTAAAAGATACAATACCAAACATAGACAGTAAAATAAGAGAAATAGAAATAGACATGAGTATGTCAACTTTTCATGATGCTTTTAAATCATCCCTTTCAATTGGTGAAATATCAGATACAAAACCTACACCAATATCTTATAAACATAAAACCAAAAACCAGCCAAATTTAAAACTACCCTCAAGACCAGAAATAGATAATAGTCAACTTCTTCGGGACCATGATTATGAATTAAAATCAACATATGAAATAAAAAATGGTGCCACTTCCAATTCTATGGTTGCGAGTGATGATGATGATGATAATTATAATTATGAAGATATGACTCAAATTGATGCTGAATCTGTACCTGATGATCATATTGAGCATAATTATGTGAACACAATCAATACTGCATCAGTAACTCAACATAATGAACATTATAAAGAACAAAATGATCCAATCAAAGTAGAACCTGATGATATTCATATCACTTGTGAACCCGAAGAGTTTATCAACACATTTGATGATTTAATAAAAGTAGAAGAAGGAACAAATGAAACTAATCAAATATTATTGAATGACGGTGATATTGAAAGTTCAATACCACAAAATAAAATATGTGTTAAACCAATTGCCAAAATAAATAATGATATAAATAATGTCAAAACAATGAGTAATTTTAGTGATGCAAGAATAAAAAATTGTGTAGTTCTATTAAAAAAAACTTATATACATAATCAAGGAAAAATAAATAAAAATCGCCGCGTTGTTAAAAATAGAGTTGCAAAGAAAAATAAAAATGTAGGTAAAGTTAAAAAAGTTATTTATAAACGCAACGCAAGAATAAATAATGATGTAGGTACTGTTAAGAAAAATACATTTATAAAGAGTGTTGCAAGGGCAGATAAAAAAAAAGTTAATGTTAAAAAGGTATCTTTTCAACTCGATGATTCGGCGACGGAGACAGCCAGCTCAGTTTATGATGAAGAAGAGAATTTTATTGAAACTGGTAAGACATTTCTTTTGTACATACATATAGTCACGGCTATAAAACCCAAAAAAGGGTAGCAGAGCTTCAGAATTAGGATTTTTTCTGCCACTTTTGGATGAGAAAAAATGGCAATTTAAAGGTTGTTGGTGATGGGTCATCCTTAAAAGCACCAATACCCTTAGTCGCCTCTTACTAACTCCCAAGGTTACAAATGGGGTAGTGCTATTCTAAGCCGACACTACACAGCATACTTTCTCGTGATAAAATAACCACACATACGACTTTAGGAAAGATACCTTAATGTAGTCCATAATCCGGATTATAGAATAGAATAGAAAACACTTTATTACATACATACATACATACATATACTCACGGTTATAAATCCCTTAACGGGGTAGCCAGAGCTTTGGAATGAGAAATTCCTCAGCCACTTTTGGAAGTTGATTGGGGAAAAGATGGTAATAATAAATGTTTTTGGTGACGGGTCTCCAACCACATCGCCCAAAAATCACTTAAAAAGCCCTTATACCCTTAGTCGCCTCTTACGATCACCCACGGGTAGAAATGGGGTAGTGTTATTCTAAGCCGACACTACACGGCTAACACTTTATTGCACATAAAAAAAGGAAACATATATACAAATTCAATAACAAACTACAAGTAGCAGTCTTATCACTAAAAACGATCCCTTCAAGGCTACCTTTGAATGAATGAATTAAAAAAAAATGCGAATTTAAAGAGTTTCTTTGTTGCTTCTTTACTTTACCTTCCGAAGCAACGGATAAATGATAAATTTAAAATAT
This sequence comes from Bedellia somnulentella, assembly GCA_963576735.1. Taxonomy (NCBI): domain Eukaryota; kingdom Metazoa; phylum Arthropoda; class Insecta; order Lepidoptera; family Bedelliidae; genus Bedellia; species Bedellia somnulentella. The sequence continues at coordinate 4,201,256 of OY755198.1, forward strand.
TGACTTTTAAAAAATTTAAGTTTTTAATTTAATTAACTAAATTTTTACTTTTTTTTTGAAAAGTTAAAAAAAAGGTAATTTGTGATAGATGTTCAACAATATGGTTATAATAATTATTATTTATGGGTTGTCTGGAAGAGATCGCTCTTAGTGATAAGACCACCAGTTGTACTTTGGCTTTTGTACCGATCTTTTTTTTGTAATGTGCAATAAAGAGTTTTATTATTATTATTATTATTTTTCAGACCTAGATATTATAACAAAAAGTATTACATTAGATCAACTATTGGAATATAGGAAGCAAGAATTAGAAGAACTCACGAAACCTAAATATAATTATGACACACCGTCTAAACGTTATTACTGCACATATTGTATTATGAAATGGAATAACAAAAAAATCTACGAGAATCACTTCACGCTACATCATAATATGGTAAGAAAGTTTTTTCTTTTATACATAAACTCACGGCTATAAAAATAAAATCTTTATTGCATTTACATATCTTAATTTACATGACAAAGTACATAATTATATATTTCTAAATTTATAACCATAATTAACCGATATTGATATTAATCAAACCTAACACTATACATAATTATTAACTATTAACATAAATCGCATTAAACTCAATCAGACAAAACACGTTAAAGTTAAAACTAGAAAAAATAATACTTATATATCATTAATTAAAATTCAAATTACTTTTTATCAACAAATCAACCAAAAAATCAATCAATCAATCAAATTAAATTCAATAAACTTCTGGCAATTATTTAAACTATAGAATATTAAATTATATTATTATCAAAATAATAGCATTATAGATCAATTCCTTAGCCACTTTTGGAAGTTGAGTAGGGAAGAGATTGTAAAATAAATGTTGTTAGCGATAGGTCTCCGAACGCATCGCTAAAAATCACTTAAAAAGTCCCAATAACATGAGTCACCTCTTACGAACATTTAGGAAAAAAAATGTTGTAGTGTAATAAATATACGGACTTATACACAGACCTAGTCAGCCCAAAACTGAGTAAGACTTGTATTATGGGATAATAACTCAACGACATATTTAATATGCTATGCCGTGTAGTGCCGGCTTAGAATGTCGCTACCCCTTTCTACCCACGGGTGCCGTAAGAGGTGACTAAGGGTATTGGGGCTTTTTAATGGATTTTTGGGCGATGCGGATGGAGACCCATCACCAAAAACCTTTATTTTACTATCTTTTCCCCATCAACTTCTAAAAGTAGCTGAGGAATTTATAATTCCTTAGCTCTGGTTACCCCTTCTTGGGAATTATAGCCCTGAGTGTATGTATGTATGTATGTATGATATATTTAATCCTATTAATATTATAAATGTGAAACTTTAGATGTTTGGATGTTTGTGTGTATGAGGTATGAATGAAATTTAGCAGAATGCTAGATAATGACCCAAATTATAACATAGAATACATCTTATCCAGGAAAATTTTGGCCAATGAAATATTCACGCCTGATTGAACTAAGAGTACCGGAAAAAACGCCTAAAGTTTAGCATAAGCAAATTTACAGTACGAAGTACGAAGTCTGTCAGGTCAGGACACATATAAATAACGTCCAAGGCTAAGAATATAATTTATTTTCATGCCTCAGACGCCTGCCTTTTTGAGCACACTCACTATTTGGTCCAAATGTGTCCTCCGAGGTCGTCCTCTACTATCATTACCTTCCACATTGGCTTTATAGATCTCTTTCACCAATTTACTGTCATCCATTCTCTTTATATGCCCAAACCATTTCAACATTCCTTTTTCTGTCATCTATCATCTTTCACGCCGCACCTTTCACGAATCACGTAATTTCTCACTCGATCACATAACCTTACATTACATAACATAAAACATAAACGTTCACGCCGAATATCCCCGAAGGGGTTGGCAGAGGTACTTAATACTTCTGAACATCACGTGACTTTGTCACCTGGTGTTCAGAGTACCCACGTTTTGCATGGACAGTGTACTCACGTGATAGGGGGCAGGCCTATCGCCGTTTTGTACGAATACACTGTCATATGACTAAGTACAACTCAGCCATGTGGGTTTCCTCACGATGTTTTCCCTCACCGTTAACAACCATGATAAATTAACCACACATATGTCTTTAGAAAAGACAAATTGGTGTAGGCCCGACCCAGCATTTGAACACTAGTCGTTTGCACGATAACCGAGTGTTCTACCCACTAGGCTATCACGGTTGCTTACCTGTTGGTACCTTACATTACAAACTTATATAATAATAATTATGTTTTCAGTATTATAAATACGACTGCAAAATATGCCATAGAAGATTCCAGTTAGAGGCGGAACATAAAATGCACTACAAAACACATTTCAGGTAAACTCATATTACATATACTCACGACCATAAATCCCACAAAAGGATTGCCAGAGCTTCAGAGCTGGAAACTCCTCAGCCACATTTGGAAGTTGACAGGGGACAAGATGGTAGAAAAGTATCATTGGTGATGGGTTCCAACCGCATCGCACAAACACCTCGTAAAAAGCTCCATACCCTTAGTCTCCTCTTACGACACCCATGTATAGAAAGGCATACACGGCAAATATTCATGTATATATTAAATTTAACATACATAACATAAACGTTCACGCCGAATATCCCCGAAGGGGTTGGCAGAGGTACTAATACTTCTGAACATCACGTGACTTTGTCACCCGGTGTTCAGAGTACCCACGTTTTGCATGGACAGTGTACTCACGTGATAGGGGGCAGGCCTATCGCCGTTTTGTACGAATACACTGTCACATGACTAAGTACAACTCAGCCATGTGGGTTTCCTCACGATGTTTTCCCTCACCGTTAACAACCATGATAAATTAACCACACATATGTCTTTAGAAAAGATAAATTGGTGTAGGCCCGACCCAGGTTTTTATTAAATTTAATTTTACTTTAACTTGTGACTCAAGACCTAAAAGGCACCGGGTTCGACTCCTAGGAGAAGTAAAAAACCATTGCCAACAATACTACGTTAGTTGCAAATAGGTTATTAGAAATAGGTTACTTATCAATTTAAAAATAATAAATTGATTGTAATGAAATCGCGAGTAATATTGCTTTGATATTGTGGCTATTATTGTGAGTTTATTTACTACTTACACAACATACGCACATAAAATATGCTATAAATCCCTAGAAGGGGTAGCCAGTGCTTCAGAATAAGAAATTCCTCAGGCACTTGTGGAGACAGCAAAGAATATACTGGCCAGTACACCCTTGCTGTGTAACCAACTTATAATTTGCATTTATGCTTAGCTCGAGAAACATTTACAAACCGCGATGTAGGATATGAGTGAGAAGCTGCTATGTGCGAGTGAGACCGCAGTAGTGTGCGCTCTAACAGTACTCCCACAAGCTTTGGAAGTTGTGTGGGGATAAGATTGTAAAACAAAGGTTATTGGTGATGGGTTTTGAACCGCATCACCCATAATTTTTAACAAAAAGAAAACCGACTTCTTAGTTGGAAAACCAACCGAAAATAAACAATCTAGTACTAAAAAGTACGAAATATTATTTTTAATTGAATATGAGTACTGTGATTAATACCTTAGCAATTTCTTTATTCCACACGCGTCAGTTCAACCTACCTAAATCTTAAAATTCTCTTAAATTAATTTGTGAGCCGGTGCCAGCCTCGATGATAATTGATAATAAGAAGTGTGTATTTCGCACTTCATATACATGTAAAATGTAGGGTACCTTGTAGTTGTAGGGTAAATTGATTTTAGTACGTATTGCCATTTATAACGTTAGGCGATAGATATATATTGATAGATATAACGCGATACATTTGCCTATAAAATTTGAGGGTTCCCCTCGATTTCTCCAGGATCCCATCATCAGACCCTGATATCCTCATCATGGTACCAATCTGGGAGTATCTTCTTTCGAATAAAAAAATAATAATCAAAATCGGTGCATAAATGGCGAAGTAATCGGCGAACAAACATAAAAAAAAAATACGGTCGAATTGAGAACACTCCTTTTTTTGAAGTCGGTTAAAAATCCACTTAAAAAGCCCCATCCTTTAGCCGCCTCTTAGGAACAACCATGGGAAGAAATGATGTAGTGCTATTCTATACCGACACTACACATAACTAAAGTTCTTGAAATAGGCAAATGTATTAAATTTTTAAAAAGTACATTTGTTTTTTAAAAAATAAGGAATATTAATAAATAAAGAAAAGAAAAATTTCGACACCGGCGGGGTTCGAACCCGCGACCTCCGGTATACGCCCGCCGGTGTCGAATTTTTTCTTTCCTTTATTTATTAGTAATAATCCCCACATGAGGTTTTCATGTCAAACACCCAATATCTGAATTGAGTATTCAATCTGATAACAACTTAAGTATCGTTTTGTCTCATTCAGTTGTTAAGATTTCAATGCGACAGAACGATACTTAAGTTGTTCTCAGCTGGAATACTCAATACATGAAATCGGGCAAAAAACATTCAAATGATTAATATTTTTTTAAATCTTTTTGTTCATGAAAACCTCATGTGGGGATTATTACTAATAAATAAAGAGTAAATAAAGGAAAGAAAAATCTCGACACAGGCGGGGATCGAACCCGCGACCTCGGGTATACGCCCCGTCGCTCTGCCAACTGAGCTACCGTGTCAATGGCTGCCAGTGCGAAATTCTTCTATCCTTTATTTCTTTTACACGTTTTAGTAGTGTTCGAGATATTTCTTTCCTTTATTTATTCTTTATTTATTAGTTATTGAGTTTTTTTTTTATCAACAGGTACCACACATGCCGTCATTGCAAATTTTCCAACACCAGATATGCGGTTGTAACCACTCATTGGTCAAATGAACATAACATACCAAAATGCGATGTTTGCTCTTTGGAGTTCAAGTAAGTAAAATTACATAACATAACATAACATGGTATATCTATTGGCCTGCGACTAGAACGCACGTGCCATTTTAGCTCTCGTCAACTATTGAGATTAATATTTTATATATTACTTTTTTAAATGTCTGCATCACCTAAATACTAATCGCATAGATTATTGTAGTGTTAATATGTTGTATTAGTGTATTTAACTAAGAGATTATTATGGAGGAAAGTCCATTTAATCGGAGCGGACTGACTCGTCGCAGTCCTCCTCCGCAGTGCACTGAAGACAATATGGACCAAGCACCATCGGCTTCTTCAAAACATCAGGACTCCAGCGTTGTATCAACTACTGATATCCAATATTGGATGGACACCATTGAGGCCTGCTTACAAAAAATCTGCCAAGTATCGACCGAAGGTAAGCTGAACTCAGACCAAAAGCTCTGTATTAGTAACTTATGTAGGAAAATCGGGAATGGTACTGGTCAAATGGCAGTTCATTACCAATCGGCTAAACAACATCTTCTTCTCGCCCAATCTAAAATTCAGAACTTATATCAGAAAATTGATGTCTTAGAACAAAAACAAGGTGACCTTGAAACAATCCAAGACCTCAAACAATCTATACGCAATTCTTTGGAGTCCCAAACTAAGACGAACACTTCTTTTGCCGATATGGTTAAAAAGGGACCAAACGATTTTGTAACACCCCAAAATCTAGCCTCCATAACAATATTTCCCAAGGACAAACAAAAATCTAGTGATGAGACCAAGTCCCTAGTACAAAAAATTATATGCCCCGAGGAGATGAAATTGCAAGTACGAGGACTCAGAAAAACTAAAAATGGAGGAGTAATCATCAGCACCAAGTCCCAGCAGGATATTGAAAAGATCAAATCGTCAAATAAACTCAGCTCAAACGATCTCACTTTAGAAGAAAGTAACCAGCGCCGCCCTAGAATAGTTGTAGTTGGGGTGCCAACAAATTTATCGGAGAAAGAAGTGTTTCAGTGCTTATATGAACAAAATTTGGCGGATAAGTATCCAGACTCAACATTCGACAAATTTCTTAGCTCCATAAAACTTAGCCATAAAAGGGGTAAAAAACAGGGTAAATATTGCCACTACATAATTGAGGTCCCCGCAGGAATTCGCAAATGTCTCATGAATCAGAAGCGAATTTTCATTAACTGGACATCCTGTAAAATAAGAGACTTCACCCTTGTGACCCGCTGTTTTAAATGTCAGCAATATGGACACTCAGCTAAGTTTTGTCGTGAGGCTGATCAGGTCTGTGGCCATTGTGGGGAGACTGGACACTCTATCAAAGAGTGTATTAAAAAATCTCAGGAACCAACCTGTGCCACCTGCAAGCGTTTTAAAAAAACGAGTAACCATCCTACAGGAGACCCTGAATGCCCAGCAAGGAAGAATGCAGAATTGAGGTATATAAATTCTATTAACTATGAAGGCGCCTAAGAGCGCCCGTATCTTCATATTATCTATAAGCACTTATTAATTAAGTTTCTTTTCACATTTTTTACTTCTTTTTTACATTTATTTTTAAACGTTCTTTAGTTTATTTATCAATGACACATCAAATTATATATGACTTAGACAATATAAAATTTGGTGAATCTCACTCGTGTGATGTTGAATTGTGTAGCCAATTAATTTGTAATGAGAAAGGTACTCTTAAAATCTTAACCCAAAACATTCGTAGTATTCACAAAAATTTCGATGATTTTCTAATATTATTAACTCGATTTAATGTTCCTTTTGATATTATTATTTTGACTGAATGTTGGTTACAAAACCGAGCACATAGTTTACCCACCCTCACAGGGTACAAATTACACAGCTCAACTAAACTACATAACCAAAATGATGGCATTATAATATATGTACGAGATACGTTAAACTTTACCATAGAAGAAATTTGTGTTAATGAAAGTAATTGTCTAGGACTGATAAGTAAGGACTTAGTCATATTATCTTTTTACCGCTCTCCATCTTTTCGCAAACTTGATAATTTTTTACAATCCTTGAACAGTATACTACATGCTTTCGCCTCTACAAAAAACATTGTTTTAACTGGAGACTTGAATATTGACATTATAACAGAAAACAACGATTCTTCTATCCAGGAATACTTAAACATATGTGCTTTTCATGGAATATCACCCGCCCATACCTTTCCCACTCACAACAGCGGATCCTGTCTAGATCATGTTATGATAAAAACGAATTACCTGACACATACATTTGTTACTAACTCGACTATTACCGATCATCGCGCCGTGGTATTGACATTGAATTTAAAGCTGACTCATAAAAAATGCCGCCGCAGCTATTCTAGTGTTAACATGCAAAACGTAAGACGTGATTTAATTCAAATGGATTTCAGCACGGTTTGTAATAATACTGACGTAAACTTTTCTATGAATTACGTGACTAACTGTGTTCAAAATGCAATTGCGAAAAATACAAGCACGTTTCGTCAAAGCAGGAAGTACCAAATAATAAAACCTTGGATAACTCCTGGCTTAATCAGATGCATAAAACATAGAGATAAGTTGCACAAAAGGTGTATGCTTGAGCCTACTAACAATACTATTATTCTTATTTACAAACGATATCGCAATTTTAGCAATAAAATTTTGAAAAATGTAAAATGTGAGTACGAGAAAAAAGAACTTCAATCTGCGGGAAGTAACAACAAATTAATTTGGAATTTCATTAAACAAAAGACCTGCACGACAAAACAATGATATCCCTAACGAACTATTCAATCTAAGGTCAACTCCCACACAGTCAGCGGAATTCATAAATAACTTTTTCATAAACATTGGTAAGAATTTATCTGAACAGGCAAATTTTGAAAAATACTATCAAGCTAATTCTAAACACCCTTCAAGGCTTAAATCGTTTGTTATGATCGATACAGACGTCTCTGAAGTAGACGTCTCATAAATAACTTAAAAAGTAATAGTGCCCCCGGATGGGATAACATCTCATGTAAAGTTTTGAAATTTTGTAAGGATATACTAGCCCCTCCGTTAACTCTCATATTTCAAAATTGTTTGTCTCAAGGTATATTCCCCGAGTCATTAAAAAAAGCTGTGGTTATTCCGATTTATAAATCGGGGGATAAAAACCAACCAAATAACTACAGACCGATTTCTCTTCTTCCCACTTTCTCTAAAATTTTGGAAAAAATAATGAACAGTAGGTTAATAAAATATTTAGATGAAATATCCTTTCTCTCAAGTTGTCAATTTGGTTTCCGTAAAAAGTTATCTACTGATGACGCAGTCCATTGCCTTACAAATGAAATTGTGCAAAATTTGGACAAAGGTATGCATGTTATAGGGATTTTTCTCGACCTCAAAAAAGCCTTTGATACAATTTCAATTCCAATTTTATTGCGAAAATTAGAAAATATCGGCATTCGGGATACTCAGTTAAAATTATTTGAAAGTTATCTTAGTAATAGACTTCAGTGCCTAAAAATTGGAGACAATTATAGCACATTTTCAAAAAACCACCCCTATGGCGTCCCTCAGGGTAGTATCTTAGGACCCAGCCTATTTTTGATTTATATTAATGAGCTATGTAATCTCCAACTTAATAACGGCACCATAGTTTCATATGCAGATGACACAGCCTTACTTTTTTCTGCAAAAACAATAGACGAAGCTAAATATATATAATAGCTAATTATAAATTCGCTCAATCTGGCTTTAGTATTGTGAATGACTGGCTTTTTAATAATTTTCTGTCCTTGAACACTGATAAAACTATGTATATGATTTTCGCAAGGAACACTTCTACACCATTACTCGCTAACACCCCGCTTTATGCACATCACCGCACTTGCACTGATAGCGCACCATGCCTATGCTCAACTATCTCCAAAGCAATGAACATCAAATATCTTGGAATTACTCTCGACGTTACTTTAACTTTTAAGGTCCATATTAATGCACTGTGTAATAGAATTAGAAAACTTATAGTAATATTTAAAAAGTTGAGACACATATGTGACTACGCTTTAACAAAGCAAATCTATCAAGCGCTTGGTCAATCCTTACTGACTTATTGCATAAAATCTTGGGGAGGTGCTGGCATAACCACTATGTTAAAACTGGAACGAGCTCAAAGAGCGCTACTTAAAGTAGCTACTGCGCGCCCTTTCTATTTCCCTACTACCGAACTATATAAACAATGCAAAGTGCTAACTGTGCGTCAGCTCTTTATTCTATTCACTGTTCTAAAACAGCATGCTAGCTTATACTTCAACACTGATACACTAAACAGGAGGCGAAAGGATATAGTATGTTTGAATACCTATAGTGCAAAATTTTCCATTACAAATAGATTCTTTATATTTTTAGGACCATACTTATAGAATAAAATTAATAGATTACTAGTATTATATAACTTAAACAACTTTGAATGCAAGAAAAAACTTCAATCGTGGCTATTAAATCTTACATACACGGAATCAGAGGAATTGCTTAATATAATAAGTTAATATAAGGTGTTTTTATTTATATATTTTTTATCATAATAATACAATTAGTTAGATACAATTAATTCTGATAATAATTTATACACTACCTTGCAATACCATTATATGAAAACTGATAGTTTAAGCCTTTTTTGTTTATTGTTGCCTGAAATACAGGTAAATTACCTAGCTCAGGAACAGGAAAATGTTATATTTTGTACTCTAAATAACTTACTAGGTTAAGACGAATATTATGTACTTTTGAAAACTGAATAAATTTTTATTATTTTTTTATTATTATTATAAACGTTCACGCCGAATATCCCCGAAGGGGTTGGCAGAGGTACTAATACTTCTGAACATCACGTGACTTTGTCACCTGGTGTTCAGAGTACCCACGTTTTGCATGGACAGTGTACTCACGTGATAGGGGGCAGGCCTATCGCCGTTTTGTACGAATACACTGTCACAAGACTAAGTGCAACTCAGCCATGTGGGTTTCCTCACGATGATTTCCCTTGTTGATACGACTTAAGAAAAGATAAATTGGTGTAACCCGATCCGGAATGAAACCATCATCGACTGCACAATAAGCGGTGTTCTACCCACTGAGCTATCACGGTTGAAAATTAACAAATTTATACAGAAACTCTATATTGCACATCAAAAAGAAGGGAAACACATACACAAATACAAATTGAATAAAAATAAAAAAGTACAATTCGGTATGCAAAGTTTTTTTTAGGTATTTATTACATATTTTTATTCGATAGCAAACACTAAAATAAAAGACTAATTTGAATGTTTTTCATCTTAAATGAATAATTGCAAAGATATGATTTTTTAAAGATTGTTTCTACTTTTGTAATTAATGACGTCATCGATCAAAAATATCACGTAGCAACATGCAAATAAAGCGAAATGTTTAATAAAAATGTTGCTAATTGCAAAAAAAATCACGAATTTGTGATCTCAAATGAAATTATCACGGTATTATACTAAACAAACATATGATTTTCGATATTATATTAATAAACTGCAAAAATTATTGTCTTTGAAATAATGCTGAAGGTGAAATACTGTTACAGTATTTTGTTGAAATAACGGTCATCCTAGCTTTCCTTGATTTAATTCCAAGAAAATATGTTTTAAAAACAAAATATCTCGAAATGGTTTCTTAATCAGCACCACTTTTGTAAAACTTTGCATACCGAATTGGCGGTCTTATCACCAAAAGCTATCTCTTCCAGACAACCTTTGAATGGAAAGATCAGTTTATTACGGTAATGTGAGTTTGATGTTACAAAATCTATAAAAACAATTTTAACAAACAAGTTACATTATTTAAATTGAAAAACAATAAAATATTAAAAAATATATGCGTCATAAAAACTTACAAGGGTATTATACCTATGTGTTTTATAATTAACTAGCTGACCTGTCAGTCTTGGAACTGTCACAAAAGTTAAGTCTGAACTGAAGTATTTATAACAAAGAAAAACAGAAATCATACCGCGATGTAGAAAGCAACTACCTGCACCATCTAGTATACAATATATACATTAGTAGCGATTTGGTTTGGAATGTTTCTATTCACCCCATCGCGCTAAAAGGTGAATTTCTTTTTATGTTCCTGTAAGAACCCTTGTGAAATCCGGGATGAATGATATCCTATATTTATGTCAGGGTTATAACCTACATTCATGCCAAATTTGATCAAGATCGGTCCGGTAGAATTGATGTGATGACCGGGCATGCAGACAGACAGACAGTTTTTTTTTCAAAAATAGCAAATTTGGCTTTAGTATCGATAATAAAACATATTCCACCTGTTTTTTTTCAATGTACAGTTTTGACCCCGGTAAAGTCTTATTATAGTATAGATTAATGTGTTAATTAAAATCAACAGAACGAAATCACAGTGGTACGGGCACCAAAGTAGATTCCACAGTAATAAACCGTATCGATGCAAGTTATGTCGACATGTTTTCGGCAGAGAAGAAACCCTGAATAAACATATGAGGTTAGTGTTATTTACTTAGCATACATACATATACTCACGGCTATAAATCCGTTGAAGGGGTAGCCAGAGCTAGGTAAATAGTAATTCCTCAGCCACTTTCTGAAGTTGAGTGGGGAAAAGATGGTAACATAAAGGTTTTTGGTGATGGGTCTCCAACCGCATCGCCCAAAAATCCCTTAAAAGCCCCAAAACCGTTAGTCGCCTCTTACGTACACCCGTCGGTAGAAACGGGGTAGTGCTATTTTAAGCCGACGCTACACGGGTTTCGTATACTTATATCTCATTCTAACCGACAGAGCCACGAAAAAATAATGCTTGTGCCTATATAGGGTGATTTGGCCATAGTCCTTTTAAAATTTAGGATATGAGCTGAAATAAAACCGCAGTTGGTATTTTAACTTTTCAATTAATATATTAATCTTTTTATATTATTTTCACTCGGAAGTCAAACACGAAGTGTCTACAACACAAATTGATATAGACAAGAAAAACATTATTAAAATGAGGTTTGCCTTTCTAAGGTCCGATGTATGTAGATTGATTTTTGCAAACTATAATCAATTATTTCAACACGCCCCCTCAAAAATTAATCGTAATAATTATACAAACATAACATGAAAAAAATTCTAACTAACAACAACATGTATGACTTCCAAGCTCCTGGGGTAAACAATATTTATGGCCCAACATTTGTTGCTAAGGATTAGGGAAAACCCAGGAAAACCCTAATCAGACCATCTTAAACAATATCATAAATTTACAATACACATTTATTTAACTGACTTCAAACCAATTTTCTCTCTCAAGTTTTCGAAACTAAACTTCGTTAATTGTTTCGTCAACACATCTGCCAATTGTTCATTTGACGGAATGAAATTCAATTTAATCACATTTTTCTCCACCTGTTCTCTGGAAAAATGATATTTAATGTCAATGTGTTTGGATCGCTTATGATTTGTTGGATTATTAGCTATACTGATACAGCCATTATTATCCTCATATAATATAATCGGTTTATCCACCGATATTTCAATACTCATACTAAGAGACCTAAGCCACAAAGCTTCCCTAACGGCTTCAAATAATGCCATATATTCAGATTCGGTCGAAGAAGCAGCTACAGATAATTGTTTCCTTGTATTCCAAGTTATGGTACAAGTATCAAACATTTTAAATAAGTAACCAGTTGTACTTTTGCGGTCACTTGTATCTTTACCACCCCAATCTGAATCAACATATCCACTTAAAAAATTAGTATATGTATCGCACCTTTTATAAGTTAATTTTAAGTCAATAGTACCTCTTAAGTACCTAAGCACTCTTTTAAGACATTGCCACAACTCATTATTATTTTTATTAGTGTATCTGCTTAGCACATTAACACAAAAGCTTAAATCAGGTCGAGTACATAACATAATGTACATTAAACAACCAATCAGATTTCTACATGGTGCATTACAGTTATCTTCTGAATTTAAAAGCTCATAATTAATTTTACCGTCCAACGGGGTTTTAACAGGTTTACTTTCGTGCATTTTAAATATACGTAACACTTTCTTAATGTATGCACTTTGATCTAGAGTTATTTTACCATCATCTCTAGTTACTTTAATGCCAAGAAACATATTTATTTCTTTTAAATCAGTCATTTTAAACTTACTCATTAAATATTTTTTAAAACTAATCATTATATCCATATTAGCGCACGATATAATCAAATCATCGACATAAAGTACTAAGTATATGTTTTTACATATGTTTCCATTATTTAAAATATAAATGCATCTGTCAACTTCCGAATTCAGAAAACCTTTTTCTTTTAAAGCACGCTCAAAAACTTCAAACCAACACCTAGCTGCTTGTTTTAGCCCATATAGTGATTTATTTAATTTGCACACATAACCCTCTTTACCGTTGACACCCTGTGGAACTTTCATATATATTTCTTCTTTTAATTCCCCATTTAAAAATGCCGTTTTAACATCCATATAGTGCAGTAATAAATTAAATTGATTAGCAAAAGCAACTATGAATCTAAAACTAGATATCCTGGCTACTGGGGCAAATGTTTCATTGTAGTCGGTTAAATACTCCTGACTAAACCCTCTTGCTACAAGACGTGCCTTATATCTAAATGGTTTACCAAATTCATCATTCTTAATTGTAAAAATCCATTTACAATCTACAATATTTTTATTAGCTGGTCTTGGTACTAAAGTCCAAGTTTTGTTTTCAGCCAGAGAATCTAACTCTTCATTGATAGCACTTTCCCATTGATTCCAATCTTCTAAAGTTTTTATGTCATCGTAACATTTAGGAATTTGGGATGTTACAAATTGAGCACACAGTATAATATCGTCACATTCTTTATAAGACACAGGAATAAGACCTTTTAACCTATCACTCCTCCTTAGTTCAGTACCTAAATTCTCAGTGTCAATTATCCTACAATCGTCAGATTGTCCTACGTCATGGTTTTCTTTACTTATTTTACACGGTGTTTTGTACTCATCAGATTTAGCAATATCTGATTTTTCTATGTCAGGACTACGGGACTTTAAAACCACTGATTTCAATACATCAGTTTTGCCACGAGAATTTTCTCCATTCTCTTCAAATTTCAGGCAAGGCCTAGAGCTCACAAAATTAGTCTCGTCCACGATTACATCTCTGACAACCACAAATTTACCACAAACAGGGTTCCAAACTTTATAACCGTTTGGTTCATAACCAACGAACACGCCTTTCCATGACTTCTCATCAAACTTATTTTTAGGTATTTTGTTATGTACATACACAGTGGACCCAAAAACTTTTAAATATTTTATTTGAGGTTTTTTACCATGCCACATTTCAAATGGTGTTTTCAAAAGTTTTATAGCTCGAGTGGGTGTCACATTAATTAAATAGACGGTTGTTAAAACAGCTTCACCCCAAAATCGTTTATTTAGTTTAGCACCATTAATCATGCAACGTGCTTTTTCAGTAATAGTTCTTACCATTCTTTCGGAAACGCCATTTGATTGTGGAGTCCGCGGAACTGTCAAATGATAAGTTATTCCTTTTTCTACACAATATGACTTCATTTCATTAGACAGATATTCGCCACCATTGTCACAGTATAAAAAACATAATTTGGTGTTAAATTTTGCCTCACCTTTTGCAACGGAATCTTTAAATGCTGCAAAAACATCTGACTTGTAAGTTATTAAATATACTACACAATAATGAGTAAACTGATCTACAAACAGAACGAAATATTTTTTATCATCAACTGTAGAAGGAGTGATGGGCCCACAGACATCTGAATGAACAACAAACAGTGGTCTTTTTATATGACTTTTATTCTTACTTTGATTGAAAGGTAATAAAATCTATACTAAAACTAGCCTGCTGCATTTTTGATACTGACAGAAGATTGTATGGAACATCTCGGCAGAACAGTACATTTTCCAACACTCCTTGAATGCCCAAATCACTGGTTACTTTAATGGTTCCTTTTTTAGTAGCTGAAAGATATTCACCTTTTTTAGCAACTGAAATTTTTAATGGTATATCCAAAATAGAATAATTAGTAAATATATCTTCCCTGTTAATAATATGATCCGATGCACCAGAGTCTAGTATAAAAGTAATTTTGTTATGTTCGCTACTACTCTGGTACGAACCAGTCATGAAAGCAAATCCACGAAAATCTTTAGATGAAGTGTTTATTGCTTGAACTGTTCTAATAACGTTCGATTTTTCTTGATTTGTGGCTTTATGATTATAAAAACAGTTTTTCTTAAGATGTCCCTTACGACCACAATGATGACATTTAATATATTTATTTTTGTTTATTCTGTTATATTTATTGAATTTAAAATTTTGCATCCTCGCTTCGTAGTTTTTATTTTGTGTATTGTTGGGTTCTATTCTGACGGCCAATACTTTGCCACTAGTATCGGATGATCCTTGTTTTAGTTTAACTTCTTGATCCAGAAGTCTCGTTTTGACAAAAGCTAAAGTCAAATAGTTCTCATTAAGAGTTTCGATAGCTGTCACAACTCTGTCATACGCTGGTGGTAATGTTAAAAATAAATGAGCAATTTTGTCAGTTTCTTCAAGTTTTGCTCCTGCTTGCAATAATTCGGAAATAAGTTCATCAAAAATGGTGATATGTTTTATCAGTGGCATATCTTTATTAAATTTCATAGATAATAGTTTTTTTTCGTAATGCCAACTGTGTTGCGATGCTTTTTCGCTCATAAATAGCATCCAGGCTGTTAAAAATGTCCTTCGCTGTACTGTCTTCCTTTGCAAACCCAAGATAGGAATCTGACAGATATTCTATTATTATACTTTTAGCGAGACGATTTCGCGTTTCCCATTCATTATTACCGACCATAGGCTCTTCATCTACAATTTTTATTACATCTAATTCTTGTAGTAATGATCGCACTCTAAATTTCCATATCAAATTTTTTTCGCCGTCAAATAATTTTATGTTCCTCTTACTCTTATAGTTGTCCATATTTCAAGCGCTGTCTGGGCCAATAACCTTTTGAAATTTAGGATATGAGCTGAAATAAAACCGCAGTTGGTATTTTAACTTTTCAATTAATATATTAATCTTTTTATATTATTTTCACTCGGAAGTCAAACACGAAGTGTCTACAACACAAATTGATATAGACAAGAAAAACATTATTAAAATGAGGTTTGCCTTTCTAAGGTCCGATGTATGTAGATTGATTTTTGCAAACTATAAAATCAATTATTTCAACAAGTCCACCACACTGGCCAATTGCGGGTTGGCAGACTAACGACTACTAACGTAATATTAGCCGGGACCGACGGCTTAAAGTGACCTCCGAAGCACGGAATCATCTTAATTTTCGGATAATCAGCAATGCAACAACCTTCCAAACTGGGTCAAATCTTACAATTAAAATTTTATGTTTACCCCCGTGGATCGAACCCGAGACCTCGGTACTTAAGGCCAAGCGCTTAACCGCGAGATGTTTTGTTCAAAAATAAGGATGCTCCCATATTTTTCAGTATCTCATATCAATATCAGTCATATACTCACCGCCATAATTCCCAAAAAGGGGTAGCCAGAGCTTTAGCTTTGGAAACTTCTCAGCCACATTTGCAAGATAATAGTGGAGAAGACGGTTGAACTAAAGTATCGTTGGTGATGGGTCTCCATCAGCATTGCCCAAAACCCACATAAAAAGCCCCATACCCTTAGCCGCCTCTTACGACACCCGTGGGTAGAAACCTGCACTACACCTTAAATTTTATTCATCATTACTTAACATCATGATATGTAGTGTCGGCCTAGAATAGCACTACCCCATTGCTTCCATGATCTACTTTAACTGATACATACAAACCTCTCTGCCTCCGTTCACATCCATCAGTCTTTTAATACATGCTCTTTTATTCTTCATACTTCGGACACCTGCCTTTTTGAGCACATTTTCTATTTGATCCAAGGTGTGTAGCGACACGCTATCAGTACACAATGACGCGCACTTCATAGAAACGCTGATAGTGCAAGAATCACATTCCACAGCAACACGTAACCAAGTAATATACGTCACACGCGTCATCAAGACTCGCCATACAAATCGTACATCGCGCAATCGAAGTTTCTAAAACATTTACTATACAGGGTGGCTCATTCAAATCGGTCAGTATGGGAAAGTCTGAAACTATAAGACATACGAAGATTTGTTCTTAGGAACCATGTCACCGATTTTGATAAAAAGAAAAACTGCATTCATACATTTGAAAAAAAAACTGTACCCAGCCCGGGAATTGAACCCGTTTGTTTTGAAAAAATAAACTTACACTTTTTCTGTTGCAGTTTTTCTTTTTATCAAAATCAGTGACATGGTCCCTAAGAACAAATCTTCGTATGTCTTATAGTTTCAGACTTTCCCACACTGACCGATTTGAATGAGCCACCTTGTATATATAAGTTCCAACTTAATACAGTTGGACCGCGGTCCCCAAGCATACCACCGCCTGGCGGAAGATCTTCCCTCTTCCTCCACATGTGCCTTCCGAGGTCGTCCTCAACTAACATTACCTTCCACATTCAACTAATGCACACGTGTTTTTTTTTCAGAATTTATCACGGTCCTAATAATAAACTAGTTTGCGAAGTTTGTGGAAAGGAGTTCAACAATAGTATTTTATTGAGGAAGCATATGTACAAGCACAAAGCAGCGACTAAGAGTCAAAACGAATCAAAATCTCAGGTATTTATACTTCTAAACATCACGTGATATTGTCACCTGACGTTCACGTTACCCACGCTTTGCTTGGACAGTCAACTCACGTGATACAAGGATTTTTATACTTAGGAACTTTTTGTAACTAAAATTAAAATAACAATCAAATTAAATGTAGGTAGGAACAATGAAGTAAGTACGTCTTTATTAACAACCAATCAGAGATAACGTGTTTATGGGGCACTGCAATCGACCAATCAGTGTACAGTAGTCATAAAAACTGACATTTCGTTTCGGAGTCATACTAAACCAACTAGTTTTTTTTTGCAAAAAACCTAAACATCAAATCAT
Source organism: Bedellia somnulentella (assembly GCA_963576735.1). Classification (NCBI taxonomy): domain Eukaryota; kingdom Metazoa; phylum Arthropoda; class Insecta; order Lepidoptera; family Bedelliidae; genus Bedellia; species Bedellia somnulentella. The sequence continues at coordinate 4,219,280 of OY755198.1, forward strand.
CCTACGACATATGTACTGTAAGTACAACGCAGCCATGTGGGTTTCCTCACGATGTTTTCCCTCACCGTTAACGACCAGGTTAAATGAACCACACTATCCGAACCAAACGTGGTTTGGTTACTCTAATTATTTTGGATCTAGAAATCTTACGAAGTAAATCTGTTTTTAACACGCTTATATTAGCTTCACCTGTATGTATGTAAGGCTAGTAAAGAACGACCTCGAAGGACCCATTTGGACCAAATAGCGAGTGTGCTCAAAAAGGCAGGCTTTCGAAGTATGAAGAATAAAAGAGCATGTATGAAAATTTTCTCTCCTTAACTGTTTCTCTCCGTAAAAGACATTTATTTGCCAAATTAACACACACACACACACAAACGTAAACAGAATGACACATAATAGAAAACACAAAGATAAAAAAATATATAGGAAAAACATTAATTAACATTGCCAAAAGGGTGTCGTCTCAGCATGTGTGCCTGGAACGGGACACAGACCGTTCGGAGACACGCTGGTTTTCAGCCGACACCGCCTAATTTAAACAAAACAAAAATATAATATAACAAGATAAAACAAACCTACACATTTTTATTATATAACTAACAACGTTTCAAATACGATCGAGCATTTATAGTTTTTATAAACTATATTTTTCTGTAGAATGATCGCAACCTAAATTACATTTACAGACAACAGAATACTACAGTTACTGTGCGCAATGCGACTTACAGTTTTACACGAAGGTTGCATATAATTACCATATGACTAGATCAGCAAAACATGGCGGTACTCCGAGGTAAGAAATAAACATACATATACTCACGGCTATAAATCCCAAGAAGCGGTAGCCAGAGCTAAGGAATCGGAAATTCCTCAGCCACTTTTTGGAGTAATTCGGGGAGAACATAGTAAAAATAAAAGTATTGTTGGTGATCCAGCCTTGTACTCTGAGTCGACTTGTCCCCTTCCCGCGGGAAGAAAAGGGGGTTTATTATTAATAAATAAAGGAAAAAAAAATTTGGAAACCAGCGGGAATTGAACCCACGACCTCCGGGTATAGGATAGGAGGTAGGGAACGCGAACACTACTTGTGGGAGTACTGTTAGAGCGCACACTACTGCTCACTCACTCGCACATAGCAGCGTCTCACTCATATCCTACATCGCGGTATGTAAATGTTTCTCGAGTTAAGCATAGATACAAATTATAAGTTGGTACACAGCAGGGTGTACTGGCCAGTATATCTTTGCTGTTTCCACATACTTAAAAAGTCTAAAAAACAAAGGATACAAGAATTTCGCACTAGAAGCCATTTACACTATAGCTCAATTAGCAGAGCGATGGGAGCGTATACCCGAGGTCGCGGGTTCGATTCCCGCTGGTGATGATATTTTTCTTTCCTTTATTTATTATTAATAATAATCCCCACATGAGGTTTTCATTAACAAAATATTCTTATTACTCGTATAAGAAATTTTATTCATTGTATGTATATCTATAATTTAAATCTTTTTGTTCATGAAAACCTCATTTGGGGATTATTACTAATAATAAATAATAAACGAAAAAAAAAATAAAAGAAAGAAAAATTTCGACATGGGCGGGATTCGAACCCGCGACCTCGGGTATACGCCCCGTCGCTCTGCCAACTGAGCTACCGTGTCAATGGCTGCCAGCGCGAAATTCTTCTATCCTTTATTTCTTTTACACGTTTTAGTAGTGTTTGCGTTTCCTACCGAATTTTTTACTGATTCGCCTGTTTCTTTCCTTTATTTATTCTTTATTTATTAGTAATATGTATATCTATTTATATCTCTAACCAAAAGTTGTTCTGGAAATATATCCGGAAAGAAAAGGGAGTTTCCCAAAACGCGAGAGTGAATGTTGTGAGAGATGAACAGGGTGAATTGGCGACGGATGAAAGTAGCATCAGACGAGTATGGAAGAACTATTTTGAGGGACTCTTTGAAAAAGAGGATTCATCCATTTCTTCGCCAATCAGCAGTAATGTTGATTGGAACGACGTTATGGGTGACTTTAGTGACAGTGAGATCAGTATGGAAGAAATAATGAAAGCAATGAAAAGTATGAAACTAGGGAAAGCGGCAGGGTATGACAGGATAAACACTGAAATGCTGAGGGCTGGTAAAGGGGTGGTGGCTTCCTGGTTGTACTTCCTTTTCCAAAAATGCTGGTCGAGTGGCAAAGTGCCACAAGACTGGTGCAAAGCGGTGATTGTGCCTTTATATAAAGGAAAGGGGTCACACCAGGAGGCTAGAAACTACCGTGGAATTAGCCTACTCAGCATTGTCGGTAAATTGTATGCAAAGGTTTTGATTGAAAGAGTGATGAATGAAACGGATGATAAAATTTGGGATGTGCAAGCAGGATTTAGAAAGGGAATGGGATGTATGGACCAAATCTTCTCTTTAAGGAGCATCACCGAAAAGTTCTTAGCTAAGAACCGAAAGGTGTATTGTTCCTTCATTGATTTAGAGAAGGCGTATGATAGGGTGGTAAGAAAGTGTTTATGGGAGGTGTTATCCAAGTTCGGTTTGGGGAGTCGACTTATACGTGCACTGGTATCACTCTATGAGGATTCCAGTGCATGTGTGAGAGTAAACGGGGAAAATACTGACTGGTTCGGGATCTCTCGGGGTGTCCGACAGGGTTGTGTAGCTTCCCCGTGGCTCTTCAATTTGTTCATGGATGACTGTTTAACAGAGTTGCGTGAAAGTGATTATGGATTGAGAATGGGTGGATTCATCATCAAATGCCTCTTATATGCCGACGATCAAGTGCTACTTGCATCATCGGTGGAAGAGCTGCAAGAGATGATGAATATTGCATGTGCGTCTTTTGAAAAAAAGGGAATGAGGGTGAATGTGGATAAAACAAAAACTATGGTTTTTGAGAGAGAGGTGAATATGACCGAATGCGTGATTGAGATTAATGGTAAGAAAGTGGAACAAGTGAAAGAGTTTGTATATTTGGGAAGTTTGTTTACTAGGGATGGAAAGTGTGATGAAGATATCGAGAGAAGAGTGAAAAAGGGTAATGCGGTAAATGGAGCGCTGGATAGTCTAATGTCTAGTCAGTCGGTGTCTGAAAAGGCCCGAATGGCTGTGCATGATGCTGTCCTCGTTCCTACGCTTATGTATGGCAGTGAATGTTGGGTGTGGCAGAAGAAGCATGAAAGTAGAGTGAATGCAGTAGAAATGAGATCCCTCAGAAAAGTGTGTAATGTAAGGTTATGTGATCGTGTGAGGAATGATGTGATTCGTGAAAGGTGTGGTGTAAAAGATGATATTGTAAGAAAGATAGAAAAAGGAATGTTGAGATGGTTTGGGCACATAGAGAGGATGGATGACAGTAAATTGGTGAAAGAGATATATAGAGCCAATGTGGAAGGTAATGTTAGTAGAGGACGACCTCGGAGGACACATTTGGATCAAATAGAAAATGTGCTCAAAAAGGCAGGTGTCCGCAGTATGAAGAATAAAAGAGCATGTATGAAAAGATTGATGGATGTAAACGAAGCCAGAGAGGTTTGCCAGGATCGTACAAAGTGGCGATCGATAGTCTCTGCCTACCCCAATGGGAACTAACGGCGTGAGAATATGTATGTATGTATGTATGTATCTCTAATATCTATTCTTCAGATTCGAATGCGACTACTGCGGTGAAAAATTCTTCGACAAATCAACAATAGAATACCATATAGACAAAAATCATATGAATATATCGCTAAAATGTCAATACTGTTCTCTTGTCATAAATTCGAGGCAGAGTCACAAGAGACACGAAACGAGACATGTGAGAAAGAAACCTGACAAAAAGTTTGTTTGTCATATGTGTGGGAGGGAATTCTCGGTGAGTTTTTGTTGGTTTGAATAGTTATAACGTTGCTCTCCGTGTAGTGTCGGCTTAGAATAACACTACCCCATTTCTACCCGTGGGTGAACGTAAGAGGCGACTAAGGGTATAGGGGCTTTTTAAGTGATTTTTTGGCGATGTGGTTGGAGACCCGTCACCAAAAACATTTATTATTACTATCTTTTTCCCAATCAACTTCCAAAAGTGGCTGAGGAATTTCTCATTCCAAAGTTCTGGCTACCCCGTTAAGGGATTTATAGCCGTGAGTATATACTTACTTATGTATGTATGTATGTAGGTAGTTATAACGTGTAGTGCCGGCTTAGATTGTCACTACCCCTTTCTACCCATGGGTTTCGTAAGAGGCTAAGGCTTTTTAAGTGATCTTTGGGCGATGCGGTTGGAAACTAATCAGCGATACTTTATTTCTACCATCTTGTCTCCTAGCAACTTCCAAATGTGGCTCAGGGGTTTCTAGCTCTGGATAACTCCTTTGGGGTTTGTGGCCGTTAGTATATGTATGTTTTTCCTATTTTGGTGTCTTGAATTGAATACATACATATACTCACGGCTATATTCCCTAGAAGGGGTAGCCAGAGCTAAGGAATTATAAATTCCTCAGCCACTTTTGGAAGTTGAGTGGAGACAAGATGGTAAAATAAAGGTTTTTGGTGATGGGTCTCCTACCGCATCGCCCAAAAATCCAATAAAAAGCCCCAATACCCTTAGTCGCCTCTTACGACACCCGTGGGTTGAACGGGGTAGCAACATTCTAAGCCGGCACTACACGGCACATTATAATCCATTTTAATCATCTATGTACCTAATAACAACCATGATAGTCCAATAGCTAGAACACTGCTCGTCAAAGCAGACAGTTCTAAAGTCATATGTCTGATTAATTCATCATGGTTCTTAACGGTGAGGAAAAACACCGTGAGGACACCCACATAGCTAAGTTGTGCTTAAAACATGGGCACTCTGAACACCAGCCCCCGCGTATATTATGTGAGAAATGAGATACTGACAGATTTTGTGAGAAACTGATAGATGAGCAATCTGTCAAATTCTCACTTCTCGTGTGACATACGCGCTCTCACAAACCTCACGCTAACAGTGCATAATATGCCCGTATATATATATTTTATTTTACCTAGCTCAGGAACAGGAAAATGTTATACATTCTGTGTACTAAGTATCGGGAATTTGTCAATAAAACAAAAAATACAAATTATTCATCTAATTTATTTTATCGCCTTCAAAGTAGGCCCCATCGCTTGCAATTAGGGGATTCGATCCCGGGATCCCGGAATCCCGAAAACCGGGATCCCGTAATCCCGCTCATATTTTAGTCCCGAAAATCTCGGGATTAAATCCAATGAATCCCGGGATTTTCGGGACTTATTTTTTTTTTAAAAAACGCAATGAGTTAAGTGGAGTATTAAACTATTTACAAAATCCTCATACTGAGAAGACTGAGTTAGAAACTGATTGTGACTTAAAGGAGTTATTTTCAAGTCCAAGCAAGATGACTATAAAAAAACAGATTATTTTGATAGCTGGAAAAATTGAAAATAGTGATAATGAAGAAAATGACATGAACATTGAACCTACGCAGACAACTATTAAGACTGATTTAACATTAAAAGAAAAGCTTCAGAACGAAATAGAAAACAGTATGAAAATAATAAATCCTGAAGCATTTAAAGAAACTGATCTTTCTAAGATCATTAAACAAGAAATGAATCTTTTTGAGGCTAGTTCCACACGAGGTCATAATTTGGAGAAGGCTTATAAAAATTTTTGACGATTCTTCCAACTTCCATCGAGCCTGAACGCGCGTTTCCGCTGCTTCATATTTGTGCAACAAATTAAGAAGCATGCTTTCGGATGAGACGTTGGATGCGTTGTTATTTCTAATATTTTATTTTCGTGGCTTAAATAAGTAAATTATAGTTCCTGGTCTATTTTATTTAAAATATTAGTAGTCCTAATAACATTGATCTCTTTTGACAAATATTAGAAGTTGATTTTTTTAAGTTTATTGTAAAATTTAAAATAATTTTTATAAGGGCCTACTCGTAGTTTGTTAATTTTATTAGAAGAAATAATAATTTTGTTTTGTTTTTGAAGATTTAAGTAAAGATTTAAAATAAAAGGTTGATTTTGATATGTTTACTTCTTTTTAATTGCTACCGTTTTCTCTACCAATAAAATACCGGGACTATCCCGGGATCCCGGTATTAACAGTCGATATTCCCGAAATCCCGGGACTAGAAAAATCGACCAGGATCGAATCCTCTACTTGCAATACATCATCTCAACCGCTTCACCCAGTCTACCATACAGTTTTCATAGGCTATTTGCGGTATGGCCTTTAGCTCATTCAGCGAATTTTCTTTTATGGCTTCTATCGACTCAAAACGTTTTCCTCGAAGTGGTAATTTTAACTTGGTAAATAACAAAAAGTCAGACGGAGCCATATCAGGTGAATACGGTGCTTGGTCGAGAACTTTTGTTGAATTTTTCGCTAAAAACTCTTTACTATAATGCTGTGTGTGATGGTGCATTATCATGGTGCAGTATCCATGAGTTGTGTTGCCACAAATCTGGACGTTTTCGGCGGATACTCTCACGCAAACGCTTCATGACGCCTAAATAATATTCTTTATTCACTGTTTCTCCCTCTGGACGGAATTCGGAGTGAACCACACCACGGTAGTCAAAAAAACTGTCAGCATCACCTTGATTTTGGAGCGACTTTGCCGCGGTTTTTTGGGTCTCGGCTCGTTTTCGAGACGCCATTCTGAAGACTGTTGGCTTGTTTGCATGTCGTACTCATAAACCCATGTCTCGTCGCCAGTTATTATACGTTTCATAAAGGTCGGATCCGTAGAAGCTCGGGAAACCATGTCTTCAGCGACATGCTTTCGCTGCGCTTTTTGAACAAAATTGAGCTCTTTTGGAACTAGTCGAGCGGCGACGCGTTTCATGCCTAAAATGTCAATGAGAATGTTGTGGACGGACTTAAAAGATATGTTCACCTCACAAGCCAACTCTCTCAGACTCATACGTCGATTTTCGAGCACATTCTGTCGATGTTTTCTTTGGTCGTAGCGGTTGAAGGTCGACCAGAACGAGGCAAGTCTACTACTACTTCTCGGCCTTCTTTAAAAGTCTTATACCATTCATAAGCCTTTATTGTTTTCGATATACACGATTCGCCGTAGGTATTTCGCAATATTTTTAGTGATTCGCCACATGAAATATCATTCGAAACACAAAATTTAAGGCACACTCTTTGTTCAACAATATTTTCCATTGTAAAAATCGCCGAGGACTCAAAACTATGACCAACAAAAAATGTAGTTTAAAACAAATTAAATGACTAAATGACGGAATAAATCAGTACAGTGCTACCAACATGTAGTAAAAAAATTTGAACGACCTCTTTTACGCGGGTCTTTTTATTGACATATTCCCGATACTTTTTACACAGAGTAGTATTTTGTATTTTAAGTAACTTACTAGTTTGAGACGAATATTATGTATTTTTGAAAACTGAATAAATTTTTATTTTTATTATTTACTAGCTGACCCAAAAGACTTCGTACTGACAAATTTGTTTATGACAAAACTTTAGGCGTTTGGGCTCATAGTTCAATTAGGCGTGAATATTTTATTGGTCCAATTTTTCCGGAATAAAAAGTATCCTATTTTTTAAATTGAGTCATTATCTAGCATTCTGCCAAATGTACATATACATTGTGTACTTGAAGAGCCTTTTCGCCACAAACACATAAATATCCAAACATCTAAACTTTCACATTCATAATATTAATAATAGGTTTTATTTCTTTTCAGAATAAACAAGTTCTCAGAGATCATATCAATTCTCACACAAACAGACGTCCGCACAAATGTAAACAGTGTTCCGCAGACTTTAACTATAAGTCAGCCCTATTTCTTCACTATAAATATGTGCATTCTGATAATCCAAAGAAAGTTGTAATACGTAAGAAAAAAGCTGTGAAAGATGGTAAAAAATAAATGTATTCAGACAATCTGTGGTTGGAAACCCTGCTGTGTACCAACTTATAGTTTTTAATTAAGCTCGAAAAACATTTCTCGACATCAGAGCCATTTGGGCCGATATCCATTTTTGCAACTTTTCAGGAGGCCTAAAATAAAATTTCAACTTAATAAAATGCTAAATAAAGTCCCTTATTGTGGAGTCTAAACTCATTTTTTGTGTCAATTATTTAATGACAATATGAATGCGCATACTCTAAAATAATTTTCTCTGCTCTTTTGGTGAAAAACACAGATTTTCTTTCTTTGGGTATGGATATCAGTCCCATTTTTCAGCTGCAAATAGTATGCTAAAGGCACATGTAAATAAAAGACTTAATGACTGTGAACTTTGTACAAACACTAGAGGATGATGTTTAAATGAGACCTTTTAGTAAATTATTTTTTTATCTTATACTTTATTAGAAAAAAGGCTGAAATCAACATCAGACCCAAAAAGTTAAATTAAATTTTAAAATATCTCTATACTTATGTTAACAACAGACTTTATGGTTCAAAGAAAATTACACGTTAATTGAATTTTAACTTGCGTATGTTTACATCAGTCTATATAGCTCTAGAACACATTTAATAACTAGGTCTTACCTCAAAATATTACCATTTGACTCAAAATCTAATACAATTCTTTTCTAGAAAGTTGAACATATGACTTAACTATGGGTAATATCGGACTCTTTGGTTCTAAAATTATTTTTATAGCAGATGCTTTATTTTAGAATCATTCTTTCATTGTATCTGAAACCCCGTTGGATAAGTAATTTATACCCGGTAGGTATCAAATTAAGAAGAAAAAATAAACATTAGTCCTCGATTTGTGCCTCTGGAGCATCAGACACGTCATCCAGATGAGGTACATTTTTATAATAAGTGTAAAATTGAGTAGGCACCCAATTCATTAAGGTTTGGAGGTCCCTGTATTTTGCCGTAGAAATCGGCTTTTCAGTTTCGTGCACATTTGGTATTACTGGGGAAACAGCAAAATTCTTTTTCAGATTCCGGTTTATGTTAACTTGACAAAAATCATAATCGCTAAATTCTGTTTTGAAAAAAAGCAACCCAGGAGCCTCCCTTCTTGACTGCCACTAAACAGTCAAGGAGATTTTGAAATCATTTCCTTTGGTGTCTTTTTTGCGCTGGATCAGAGCGCCCGATTTTTTAAAGAGATGAGTGAAGTCTTTGAAGTAACTACAACTCATTTCATTTACGTGGAATGGATTGCAGCTGGCACATGTTCTTATGAATTGGGCCCAGTCATGGGGGATTAGGATCTCCATGGTTGAGAGACGCTTCTTTTTTCGTTCAATTATGGAGTGGACGTGATCCACTTCCATATGTGTATGCCCTCTAAGCAAGAATTTGTGAAGAAACATATAACATAACATAACATAAACGTTCACGCCGAATATCCCCGAAGGGGTTGGCAGAGGTACTAATACTTCTGAACATCACGTGACTTTGTCACCTGGTGTTCAGAGTACCCACGTTTTGCATGGACAGTGTACTCACGTGATAGGGGGAAGAAAGAAAGAAGAGTGAAAATATCATATGGTAGCATGCTATTACCATATTATTCCTATTCTGCCCGGCGCAGTTATCTGTCCATATTGTTAGTTCTTCAATTGCAGGGGTAAGATGTTTTTGACACCATTCCAAAATGCAAGAAGCAATTTCATTGCCTCCCCGCCCAGCAATATTCTCTGGCCAGACAAAATTATCTGTAGTTTTGGTATCCTCTTTTTCAAAGAGTTCTTCAAAATAGTTCTTCCATACTCGTCTTATGCTACTTTCATCCGTCGCCAATTCACCCTGTTCATCTCTCACAACATTCACTCTCGTGTTTTGGGAAACTCCCTTTTCTTCCCGGATATATTTCCAGAACAACTTGTGGTTATTCCGGAAATTATTAGAGAGTTTCCTCTCACACCATTCTATCAGATCACGCTTTTTCTTTTCTATTTTCTTCTTAAACTCATTCTTAACTCTCTTATATTCATCTTCCCTATTCTTCACTACATCATCTGTTACTTTCGCATCAATTCGTTTACTAGCTTTAATCGCTAGTAAATCTAACCAAGCTTTCTTCTTATCTCCAACTGCCTCTTTCACACCTTTATCCCACCAACTTGTTGGTGGTCTATTTGTTCTTTTACTCAATCCACATACTTCCGTCGCGCATTCAACCGTTGACGATTTGAGCACATCCCATACTTCTTCTATTCCCAATTCATCCTTCATCTCCACGCAACTTAGCCTGTCGTCCAATTTCTTCATATATTCATCTCTAATATTTTCATCCTCTTCCAATTTCCCCACTTTTATTCTCGCAAATTCAGTTGTCGACACTTTGGCCCTGTGACGCCAACGTGTGCACAGTCCCCTCAATCGTGATATCACGAGAAAGTGGTCTGTGCCAACGTTAATGCCCCTATGGACTCTGGTGTCAACAACCTTTGCTCTTAGCCTTTCATCCACTATCACAAAATCTATCATACTTCTCTCGCTTCCTCTCTGTCTAGTATACATATAGATATCTTTGTGTTCAAACAACGTGTTCGTAACACAAAGATTCCTCTCCAACATACATCAATCACTTTCTCACCATTCTCGTTCACTATTTTATCACCAAACTTTCCTAAAACTCTTTCACAACCGTTGCTTGACACACCAACCCAACCATTAAAATCTCCTAACATAACAATTTTCTCATTTTGATGACACCCATTCGCAACATCGTCTAACAGATTCCAAAACTCCTCTCTCTCGGATAGTGATCTGGACATGTCCGGAGCATACACGCAAATTATGCGCATCCGGACAAGCCCTACCTTCACCTTTATCCATAGGAGCCTTGGACTCACACACGCATAATCTTTCATGCACTTAGCCATCCTTTCAGATATCAGAAGTCCCACGCCTTGGCAAGCTCTGTCACTCTCGACAACTCCCGACCAGATAGCTGTAAATGGGCCAAGTTGTGAAACCTCTTTTTCCTTGCGCGTCGTTTCATTTACACACAGAAAATCTAGTTTTCTTTCTTCCATAATCAAACATACTTCATCTAATTTTTCATGCATCCCTCCACACAATTTTCACTAATTCGGGAGGCCACTTGTTTATCTTTTCAGATAGAATGCAAATGTTGAAAACGCCTAACTATCACATAATTTAAATCTTTTTGTTCATGAAAACCTCATGTGGGGATTATTACTTATAAATAAAGAATAAATAAAGGAAAGAAAAATTTCGACACAGGCGGGAGGTCGCGGGTTCGATTCCCGCCTGTGTCGAAATTTTTCTTTCCTTTATTTATTCTTTATTTATTAGTCAACTATCAACTTTTATTTTACCGCGAAAACTATAGCAAACTAGTCATCACAGCACTGTGCCAATGAGATGGCGCGAGCGAGGATGTTTATGTTTTGTCTTGCTCATACGTAGTGAGGAAATTTTCTTTGTAAAATGAGCGCCATCTCTTTTCGACGGACTGTGTTATGAATGTACACAAATATGCTCCGAGCTATAAGATCTGATGTTGACATGACTCTTATTAGAATTGCTTTTTTCTCGTACCAATGTGTCTGATATTGAAATGAGATCAACTACTTGCATTAATTTACGTTAGTTGTTTATAACCGACCGTCAAATATTACGTAATTTTTTTATTCTTACAGCCATATAGTTTTAAATTAAAATCAGTCTGTATAGTTCCAATGTATCGTGGACATACAACCCTTTTTATGGAATTGAACTTTTGAACAAAAAGAGATAGAGATACGTCGGTTAGCCCAAAAGAAAGAGGACAAAAAACTTCAAACAGATATATAAAAAAGTGATTTTCGTAAAAATTGCACATCCGACCTAATGGCTCTGATGTCGAGATTTATATACCGCCATGTAGGATATGAGTGAGACGCTGCTATGTGCGAGTGAGTCCGCAGTAGTGTGCGCTCTAACAGTACTCGCACATGTGTATGCAAGGATCCTGTGGCAGTTTTGGGGAGCAACTGGAGACACAAAAATCAGTTTTTTTGTTTTGTTGAATCCTATTTACAGTTATGTGCAGAGAAATCTCCAAAATACACCAAAACATTCTGTAAAAAGGTGACTGAGGAGTTTTAAATTCCTTAGCTCTGGCTACCCCTTCTAGGGATTTATAGCCGTGAGTATATGTATGTATAATGTATTAAACTTCACTACTGAATTATAATTGTGATTAAATAAATGTGATAATAATTTGTCGTTTTATTTCAATATTAGTCGACCGCCCCATGTCCATACGGGTCAGGGTGGTCCTCATTTTTCCACTTTTCATTAATTAGCGCACCACGTTCTCATATCCTTATCTACCCTAAAATATGAGAGAATTTCTTACTCTGGAACTCTGGCTACCCCTTCTAGGGATTTATAGCAGTGAATATATGTATCTTTGTAAAATGAGTTAGCTTTTTTTTTTACGGATTTTGATAACTACCCCATTTCTTCCGGTGGGTGTACGTAAGAGGCGACTAACGGTATTGGGGCTTTTAAGGGATTTTTGGGCGATGCGGTTGGAGACCCATCACCAACAACCTTTATTTTACTATCTTCTCCCCACTCAACTTTACAAAAGTGGCTGAGGAATTTCTAATTCTTTAGCTCTGGCTACCCCTTCCTGGGATTTATAGCCGTGAGTATATGTATGTATGTTTTTAAACCAAGGGGAAAATATGGTGCAATACAGGAGCGTATGGTTGTATTGCTTAACAAATCTCAATGAGGAAGAACCTAAACTTTCATTGTATTTTATTAAACAACCGTCATAGCTCAGTGGGTAGAACATCGCTTATCGGGCCGACGATGTGGATTCAAGTCCCGGGGCGTACCTACACCAATTTGTCTTTTCTAAAAGTCATATGTGTGGCTAATTTATCATGGTTGTTAACGGTACACCCTTCGGCTATTCCCAGTAGAACTAATGAGATTTTTTTCCCCCAATAGTCTCACCGAAAGTAAGACATAAAAAAAAAGTCAAAAGGTTTATTTTACAAAATAAAGTTAAATACTAACATTTTTTGAACGTCAAAATTTTAAATTTATCAATAGTCCGTTGCTTTGGATGGTGTTCGTAAAAAGAAGAAGCAACAAAGAAACTCTTGACATTCGCATTTTTTTTTTAAATATGGTTTGTTTTGTACAATTTCAGTTTATAAACATGATTTTACTTTTTCTTACTTTGTCTATGCGACCAAACCAAACGCTAGTTTGACATAATTAAAATCAATTGTCCATCACAAAAAACCAATCACATAACGTGAGAAGAAAAATCCTCACCAGACAATTATTCCAAGTAATAACGAGGGAATATTTATAGCTTTACGGACATGGTAATATGCGCGTTGGAACCTTGTCGTTTAAAAAATCTTGAACACTGTAGTAAGATTTCTTTAAAAGCATGGCTTTAATTGCCTTTTTAAAAGATGCCACACAGATGACATAGACATTGTCTGTCATATTTTTCCCATAGTCTTACTGAACATATTGTTTTAAAACATAGGCCTCGTAACTATTAGACATAGGCAGGACCTTATCATAAAATTTGCTATTGTTTTTAATAATTAAACATACACTTTATTGAAATATTCAGTTTACTAATTTATCAATAAGAAATGTTAATATTTGGCCACGATTTTATTCTATTATTTTGATAAATGAAATTAAAGTTTTTTTGAAATTATAACAAAAGGAGCTAAAAATGTGTGTTAATTTAACTTTCAATTCAAGTACTAGGAGCGCATAAATTACAAGTGGTTTTGGCTTATTAACGCCCTTTAATGCGAAAATCTGTACAAGTATTTTTCCGCGGCTTTTCAATCAGGCTATAAAGACAGTTGTCACAGTTCCCAAGGTCTCCCACAAGGTGCACCGATGACTTGGTCAAAATTGCGGGATGCCGATGGATGAGGGCAGCACAGAATCGGCTATAGTGGAGATCTTAGCCCATGTCCACTTGTTGTATAAAACCACTTAAGGCTTTTTTATTTATGCTGCTTTTATATTTATGCTACCCTACGGTACTTTAAATACGAAATATGGCAAAACATAATAAAAAAATGCAAAGTTATAATACCTTTAGAGAACTGCGTTCTGGCGGAAAATATATTACAACAACAAACCCATTTCCATATAAATATTGTGAAATATTTGGTTTATGGCAAATGCACCTCGATTATGGCTGTCGCTTCTTACGACCGATTGCCGTGTAGTGCTAGCATAGAATATCACTACCTCTTTCTACGAATAATCATTTCACGAAATAAAACACAAATTGCTAATAACACTTTATATAATACACAAAATGATTCTAAATTTTCTGTGGCAATCCTAATAACTTCCTTACTGCAACATCATAATTTCTCAGACTACCCGCCGTTTCACCTCCATTTATAAGTTCTGAAACCGCTTCTTTATATTGCTGTGCGTTTTCAATCTCACTTATATCAAAATTGACGCATTCTTCGTCTGTAAGAGTCTTGGCTTCATTTTTCGATTTAAAATACCATCTAACCAAAGATTTTTTCGACGCGTTTTTATCCCAATCATAATATTCCATATCGTCCTCAATTTTTTCGGACTCCCAATCTTCAAGAGAAAAGGCTTCATGGTAACATGCTGCTAGTAAGTAATTGACGTAATCCAAATTCTGTTTCCGCACTGGACAACGATCGGCTGTGATTGTAACCAGATCTGTCGATTCATCATATCGGTCGCCAACTAAACGCAAAAACTTATCTCTGGCATGTTTATCCAAGTTTAAATCTGCTAACTTTATCCTTAGAGTCACGATTCTTGCCAAAGGATTTCTGATTGAGGGACTAGCATGGCAGTAGTCAGATGTGATCACTTCTTGAGGATAATGTTTTTCAATAGCTTCCTCAGAATTCAGCAACTGAGGCCATTCGGTGCAGAATTTTTTGATCGCTTCACATTGCATTTTGATGACCGGTGGAGTTAGATGGAGGAAATTTGGTATCTTCATTAGCTCAGCATTTGCTTTCTTGCCAGGTGGCGCTTTGCCTCTAATGGCATAACCTTGACGGAGGGGCAGAGGGACAGAAGATGGATGAAAGGTCTTTGGTCCTGGCCATACGTTGCCCCAATTCTGTAACAAATTGGACATAATAAATATATAGTTGCTTATAACTAATTTGGATGAGACAATGACTAATATTAGGTCCTTGTACTCTGTATACATATTTGTTATAATGACTGTTTATTCCTTACTAAAATAAAATAAGTTAAGAGAGGAAGGGAATACTAATCAGTAACCAAGCGGAAGACTAATGACATAAATCACCGTGCTCGCAACAATCCAAAGACCTAAACCAGTGGGAGGCAAGGTAGGTACTAATTTAGAGATTTTGAATGTCAAGTGTCTGGTATGGTATGCTTCGTAATACACTTTTTAAATTCTCGTGGTTTGTAGACATTATACATTGGCATTAACCAAGGAAATACATGTAATTGATTGAAATATTTCGTTGGTATGCTTCTTGTCCTGAGTAGCCTCTGTAGGCTTTAACTATTAAGTGACCGCGTTGTCATCAGACACCTTATTTTGGGAATTGTAATGCTGTGTCAGTCAAAACTGTCAATGAATAAGTGGGGGATGAGAGGTAAACATCACAACATTATTATTAAATTATTAATTAACAATAACTAAATCTCTCATTTATATTAAATTATAAACATAACCAATGCATCCCTTGCATGGTGTTCAAGGAGTTATTTCTCCAGGTGCTTGTTGCAGGTTGCAATGAATAGGCTCAGCAAAAACTCAAAAATTCAAGAAATTCTTTTATTTAGAAATCTAAAACATATAGAAGAAACTTGGCTATTAACCATCATGCAAAATTTTATTAAGGATGAAGAGTGATTGGAGAAAGCTTATACATTTATAAAAAAAATAAAGCTAACCATGCCAAACTGTTGTAGTCCACTAGCAATACATATACTCACGGCTATAAATCTCTAGAAGGTAGGTAGCCAGAGCTTCGGTTTTATATTATATGTTAAAAGTCTTTAAACCCAAAGGAACACTGAAAATTTTGAAGATATAATCGTAAGTTCCTCCCTTAGTTTGGCGGCTTCAGAGAATATTCATTACAAAAAACAAACCTTTCCTGATAAATTATAGTATTGCTAAAGAAGTATATATTACCTGATCTGTCGGCATCCTATCAATTCTGTCGGGCTGCACATCTGTTCTTTTAAATTTCCGCCTTTGCATAGTTTGTTTCTTTTTCATGATATCAAGAACTCTGAATTCTTCATCTTCTTCATGATTTTTTGATGTTATTTCGGCTCTGCTAGAGCTGCAGCGCCACAGTTTGGTGCCCGTTGCTGTCAATAACTTACATGGTCTATAGTGCTTTATGAAAATACTCATTTTCACCTAATATCATAAATAATTCTAAGTGAACTTCTACAAAATAAGCAACATTTTACTTTCTCAATCTATATGAAATTAAATAAATTAAGGTTATGTTCGATTGTTCACAGATTATACACTTATGTATGACTTAGACATGGGTTGATAAGGAGTGATATAATCCAATGATATATATCTGTCGTGGCCATATCGTAGATTTGAACACATCGTGAAATGATCGACCATTTCATGAAATAGTCACATTTCATGATGTGGCCAACTTGATTTGACCAGATCATAAAATCATCAACGTTTCACGATTTGGTCATCCACGCTTGGCCAGATCGTAGGAATAGGGTGACCTGTGAAATGCTATCCAAACTCTACGGTTTTGAACATATTGCTCAGTTTTTTCGTAATTTGCAAAGTGCCCGAGAATCTTTTCGTCGAAAACTCTCTTCCTCGTTTAATAACAATGAACAAACTTTTTCACTGCGACAAACAACACTTTCGCCAACGGCCGCCATCTTCACTCATAAACAAAGCGCTTTCAGCGCCTCTACCGGTAATTAATGTACCTTTTGTGTAATTTTACGATATGACCAAATAATCTTAACCATTTCATGAAGCGGCTGCACGTTTAGTTGGCCATATCGAGAAACGATTTCTTATCATTGATCTGCCCAAACCACATCACGATGTGGCAAATAAACAGTTGAACATTTCATGAAATGTTACTATTTCATGAAATGATTGATCACTTCACGATGTGTTCAAATCTACGATATGGCCACGACATATCCACAACGAATCAATCTATCTCTCTTATATCAGTGCCCGTCCGAGTAGATCTTTATATCCAACTAGATCATTCTTGTCTTTCGTTCGGGAGAGATCGTGTACCACTCGTGCACAGTCGTTGGATGTCGTATATCTGAACTAGATCATTCTTGTCTTTCATTCGTGAATGATCGTGCCGCTTCGTTGGATGTCGTGCAGAGCTATAAGGACACGGTATTTCTCTATTGCTTTGATTAGAAAGAGAAAGTATATGACAGACGCGATTCTTTAGAAAAAGGCGTGCATTTATGATGCACTATTACTGTGGGTGTGAGCAATATTTCTGTTTTAGCAATAGCGATTATATTATAATTTTAGCTAACAACATTAACTCATTAATTTCAAATTTACTATTTTTCAACTACAAACTTTCTAGTTTATAATCAACCAATAAAAATTGACTCGATCTGACACTTATTTTTAACTGTTTTGATCAATCGTACTTCACTAATTATATGTGAACCATTGCTTCCTGATACATTTCAATTAGATCTAAATAGATCAGAAGACATATTCAGACATATTTCCATGTTTAGATATAAAGATCTATTTCGATATAAAGATATAAAAGAGCGATATATATATATGTCAGTTCAAACAAAAGATCTATTATATCTTAATCACTAAAAGGATCTAGATTGGCCATGATGTCTATATCACTTATTTATCAAATAACTGCATAGACAAAAAAGTAAAGCGTAAAAAAGTAACCCGAGGATAGAGATTAAAAATCTGTGCTGCCATCTTGTGATTTTACAATGTCTTGCAACACAACATATGTACGATATGCACTGCATATCATCTTTCTCATTAAACTACTCAATAATATCAATCAATAGCAATAGATGGTCACCCTTCTTAAAACGAGATACTGCGTTCAAGTTGGGCATCTTTGTTTAGGACACTGGTACTTGATCCTCTATTCTATACAGGGTGATTTCGGGGTCGTGATCCCAACAATTTTTTTCTGACTCAGTAAATGATTGCGATGCTACCTATATTTATTTTAATGAAAACAAAGATGACTCGTTATTTACTTTTTTTTATTTACTGACTCTAAATGCGTGGTTATCCTACTTTTTATATTACACCTTTTTAGAAAACAAACTCTTTGTTAGAATACTTAATAATTTATGAGTAATAATGTGACAACACGTCAAAGTCAATAAACAATAAAAATAAATGACGAAACAAAGATTTAAAATAAAATAAATTAATTATGCCTCCGCTCCGCCGTACCCATTTTCTAATATCGAGCGATCAGATATGGTTATGTTTTACTATCAAACACACAACACTACCAGAGCAAGTGAGATGTTTCATCAGCAATATCGTCATATTAATTGCAACTACTGCAACGATTGTTAAGTCCATGCACTTGACAAAAAAAATCTTGGGAAATAGTAGGGTGACCATGATCTCGAATAGTCGCAGTTATTTTTTGTAAACTTAAATAAGTCGCTGGTGTACTGTTAGTCCTATCCTAACCTATCGTGATGCTTAGGAGAAAGTAAGTTAAATGCTTCTTTCTTGCTCCACGACCCCGTAATCACCTGTATAATACATCCATGATTTAATCAAACAAAATATTTTGATTTGTAATGAAAAACATTGACAAGCACCGTTTTTTTAAAGTTTGTGGTAGTGGTGTGAGCTAACTCCATATTAAATTGCGTCGAAATCATACCTAAAACGTACCAAAATATATCTTAAGGTGGCAGGTACAAAGCGCTTCTTTTTGTTCAACATGATGACCGCGAATATCCCTCATTAAAATGAGACACTTTAACACGAGTTTTTAAGATAGGTAAACGGATAACGAGTAGAATTATTGAAATTTCGTTTCATTCATATGCATATCTATGTCTGATTTTCTCCTTTTAACTGGACTTCAAGATTTACAGTTGCGGAGACAATATCAAAGAGTACTTAGTCTTTGTAACTTTAGTATAAACTATAAATACTTTAAAAGTAACATTTAAAGTTATACATCTTCAGATTTACTGTGGTGTCGTGAGTGATATTGCCATCTTTGTAGAAACGCATCCAGTTTGGTTTATGCTTTAAAGGGGAGCATCCTAGGACCTTAAGTAATGTTAACGTTAGCTGTGATCCGTTTTTTTATCTTCCATATTATCCACGGCCTATCCTTCTACAACATGAATGAGTTTACTCAAAATCAAAATGATAATAATATGTTACAAAAATGCCGATGTTACATCTGCCAAGTATTTGAGGTAAAGAGCGAAACTCGTGATATTTTTTCTACTACATGCTCTTTACACATAAATTAAATCGGAATGTCTATTTGTAATATTACACGGTGCACTAGTTAAAATTAAGGTGGATAGATACTGCTAATTAATGGGATGAGCGAGAGGGCAATAATAGAATTAATCTGTGAGCGTGAGTGGGATCGACGACCGTCCGTCTGTTTGTCTACTCTGCTTTGTTTGACTCTAAATTAAACATATACATCAATATCATCTGTGCTATATTTTTGTGCTTGTGGTTAGGAAACTAAAACATGAACTACCTACATACCTATGTAAATTAATTAATTGTGTTACGAGTGATGTTATAATAAAAGTGACTATGGTTTACGTTGTGCTAATATTATAAACAATAGTTTGAAACTTCCTTCCAAGAATAAATTGTACGCGAGGTAAGTTACGTCGATGTTTTTTTTGCGTCCACCCTACCTCCATTTTGATCAGCTGTGACTTGTGACCACATTCTTATTATAATCTTGTTGCGATGTGTGTAATATTTTTCGGGTTATTAATTTGAATTGTATAGACGAAAACTTGACATAATGTTGATGTAAATAGCATGTTTAAATGACAGCCCGTGAAAGTTTAAATGGGGGTAGTTTTTGACCTACTAATTTTTACCTACCCTCCACGTTGGAATAAAATGTATTTGTTATTTAGGAGTTTTTTCTTTGTTTTTTTTTTTATTGTCATTCAATAACATACAAACACATACTCACGGCTATAAATCCTTAAAAGGGGTAGCCAGAGCTTCAGGTAACAATTCCTCAGCCACTTTTGGAAGTAAAGGAGGGAAAAGAAGGTAGAAATAGGGTAGTGCCATTATTAAGTTATTTATTTAATTTATTTAACAAAATTGCAGTTTAATTAGAGCAGATACATTTAATTTTTTGAATTATTTAATAGATGCTTATGGCTGAAAATTACTCTTAATCAATGGAACAGGTGGTTACAATACATATGACCAATTCATCCCATTAGTTATTACTGGGGTAGATAGATACTACAGATTTTCACTTTGTTATATTGTAGAAAATATATTGTATGTATGAGAAGATTGATGGATGTAAACGAAGCTAGAAAGGTTTGTCAAGATCATACAATTTGGCAATCAATAGTCTCTGCCTACCCCAATGGGAACTTATGGTGTGAGTATATGTATGTATGTATGTTCTTAAATTCATCATTTAAAGTGTCTTGGGCACAAATGGCATGGATTTTGATCCTGAAAGTAATGATTAAAATAATATGACATTATAAATAGTATTTATTATTTTCTGATTAATTATGGTGCTTGTCTATGTCTGGTGTCTGATTGAAGTACAAGTACCATGAGGAACCTATTCCTTATTTATTTATTTCAATAAGGCACAGTAACAGAATACAGACCATACAATATAATACATTACATTAGCAAAATATCATTTCAAGACTGTTTTCCAATTAATACTGATTCCTTATGTGTAAAATTACATTTACTTTACAATCTTATTCCCAGTCAACTTCCAAAAGTGGCTGAGGAATTTCTTATTCTGAATTTTTGGCTACCCCTTCTAGGGATTTATAGCTGTGAGTATATTTATTTATTTAAGATTATCATATTATATTTTAATTGTTTTGTGTATTTTGTGATGTATGAATGTATCATATCTTTTTTTTTTACATATGCCAGTTTTAGATGTATGTTTATGTTAAAGTCCTTTCTTACGTTTGCCAGAATAATTTACCAGTATGGGCTAAAATGGTGACTATGATTAAAAAATTCTATAGTAGACAGAAAAAGGGTTGCTGTGTAGTGTTGGCTTAGAATAACACTACCCCATTGCTTCCCATGGGTGTTCGTAAGAGGCAGCTAAGGGAGTTGGGGCTTTATAAATGTTTTTTGGCTAATGTGGTTCAAATCTCATTAACAAAAACCTTTGTTTTACAATCTTATCCCCACACAACTTCCAAAAGTGGCTGAGGAATTTGATATTCTGAAGCTCTGGCTACTCATCTTAGGGATTTATAGCCGTAAAATGAATGAACATACATACATACACATACTCACGGCTACAAATCCCTAGAAGGGGTAGTCAGAGCTAAGGAATTCGAAATTCTTCAGCCACGTTTGGAAAGTTGAGTGGGGAAAAGATGGTAAAATAAAGGGTGTTGGTGATGAGTCTCCAACCGCATCGCCCAAAAATCCCTTAAAAGCCCCGATACCATTAGTCGCCTCTTACATACACCCACCGGAAGAAATGGGGTAGTGCTATTCTAAACCGACACTACACAGCAAAAATGAATGTATATGTAAGTATATATGAATAATTTAAAAAGAGCCTAACTTTTTCACCTAACTGTTTGTGCCATGTTAGTCTATTCGTCCTCACAACATCCATGGCCGAGTAGATAGGTGACTCACTTCTCGGTCTGGAGGTTGCGGGTTTGATCCCCGCTGAGAGCAACTTTTATAATATTTAATATGTATTGTAGAGTTAGTATCCCATTATACAAGTTTGTTTACTAATTTAGGGGCTAACTTGATCTGTGTATAATATGTCTGCATCTTGTTTTATTATTATTGAACAACCAAAACATCTCATTTTACAATCTGTTCCTTACTCAACTTCCAAAAGTGGCAGTGGATTTTCTAATTTCTCAGCTCTGGCTACCCCCACTAAGGATTTTCAGCCGTGAGTATATGAATGTATGTATGCAAAACATCTTAACACCTTTGATTTTTTATTTGATGGGTGTCCAGCTTGGGATCTGGTACTACCATTAAAGGGAATATTATTTTGAAGTTTGTGGTTATTTCTTTCTTGGACTTACATACATATACTCTCGCCATTACTTCCCATTGGAGTAGGCAGAGATTATCGATCGCCACTTCGTATGATCCTGACAAACCTTTGTAGCTTTGTTTACATCCATCAATCTTTTCATACATGCTCTTTTATTCTTTATACTTCGGACACCAGGTGACAATGTCACATGATGTTCAGAAGTGTTAGTACCTCTGTCAACTCCTTGGGGGATATTCAGCGTGAGAGTTTGAGATATAATATTACACGAATGATTTTCCCGTATGTTTGTCTGTAATAAATAGGCTTCATAGGAGCACAACAGGTTCAACAAATTCTTTAAGCAATGGAAAATCCTTTAAAAGTTAATATCATTAATGTTACTATCATAGGGGGTCAGAAACTGTAAAGAAACTTAACACCATACGTACATAAGCTCGGCAGACCATAGATACATATAAATACGCCGTTAATTCCCATTGGGGTAGGCAGAGACTATAGAATCCTGGCAAATCTCTCTAGCTTCATCTACACCCATCATCAATTCTTCATATAATTCTCTAGTTTTTCCAAATATATGGTCGTCTTCTACTGATAACCATTCACTTTGGCTCTATAAATACCTTTCCCTAGTTTATCATGAGGCAGACCACTAATCTTATATATAAAATTCACTTGCCGTGTAGTGTCGGCTTAGAATAGCACTACCCCGTCTCTACCGATGGGTGTACGTAAGAGGCCACTAACGGTATTGGGGCTTTTAACGGATTTTTGGGCGATGCGGCTGGAGACCCATCACCAACAACCTTTACTTTACCATCTTTTCCCCACTCAACTTTCCAAACGTGGCTGAGGAATTTCTGATTCCTTAGCTCTGGCTACCACTTCTAGGGATTTATAGCCGTGAGTATATGTATGTATGTTGTCACAGAGTTTGGCACCAAACTCCTCCGGCGAAACGGCTGAACCAATTTAGTTGAAATTTTGTATACATATTCGGTAGGTCTGAGAATGGGTTCTAACTATTGTTTATACTCCTTATAGGGTTGTACACCCCTTACATTTTATTTTTATTTTATCCTCATACGAAAAATAATTGTTGTACATTTTGAGGCAGCTTGATCTGTCTGTTATATTAAGAAGTTTGCCGTGTAGAGCCGGCTTAGAATGTCACTACCCCTTTCTACCCACAAATGTCGTAAGAGGCGACTAAGGGTGTGGGGTTTTTTAAGTGGGTTTTGGGCGATGTGGTTGGAGACCCATCACCAACAACCTTAATTTTAACATCTTTGTCCCAACAACTTCCAAATGTGGCTGAGGAGTTTTTAGCTCTGAAGCTCTGGCTATCCCATTTTGGGACTTATGGCCGTGAAATAATGAATGTACGTAGCAATTGATAGTCTCTGTCTACCCTTATGGAGATAATGGTGTGAGTTATGTATGTATGTTGTATGTTTTGCTGTGTAGTGTCGGCTTAGAGTAACACTACAACGATTCTGCCGTTTGGGTGAACGTAAGAGGCAACTAACGGTATTGGGGCTTTTTAGGAATTTTCCATACCACCCATCACCAAAAACCTTTATTTTGCCATCTTTTCCCCACACAACTTTCTAAAAGTGGCTGAGGAATTTCTAATTCCCTAGCTCTGGCTACCCCTTCTAGGGATTTATAGCCGTGAGTATATGTATGTGTTCTTTTACATCTATCCTCTAATTAATATGACATAGAAATAATAGTGAAGGGTTTCCATTAGTACATTTTCTTATGAATGTTATGTTACGTCACTTACATTATTTATTTATTTATTTTCATTACTCATGTTCATGACTGTAATACTCTGAAAGGATAGATAGAGATTCAAATACCACATCACTTTTGCATCATTGAATCAATTAAATCGCCGTGTAGTGTCGGCATAGAATGGCACTACCCATTTCTTCCCATGGGTGATCGTAAAAGGCGATTAAGGGTATCGGGGCTTTTTAAGTGATATCCATTTGATGCGGTCGGAGACCCATCACCAACGATACCTTATTTCTACCATCTTGTCCCCTATCAACTTCCAAATGTGGCTGAGGAGTTTCTAGCTCTGAAGCACTGGCTACCCCTTTTTGGGATTTATGGCCGTGATTATATGTATGTACTTTTACAAATTGAAAAATAATAATTATACCTGAATCCGTTTCTGCTGGTAGATAATGGTAAGAGGTGACTGGGTATTGGGGCATTTCAAGTGATTTTTGACGTTGAGATGACCAACAACTAAAAACCCTTATTTTACAATATTTTCCTCACTTCCCTTCCAAAAGTGTCTGATGAATTTGTAATTGAAGCTCTGGCTACTCCTCTTAGGGATTTATAGCCGGGTAATGGGGTAAATGGAGCACTGGATAGTTTAATGTCTAGTCAGTCGGTGTCTGAAAAGGCCCGAATGGCTGTGCATGATGCTGTCCTTGTTCCTACGCTTATGTATGGCAGTGAATGTTGGGTGTGGCAGAAGAAGCATGAAAGTAGAGTGAATGCAGTAGAAATGAGATCCCTCAGAAAAGTGTGTAATGTAAGGTTATGTGATCGTGTGAGGAATGATGTGATTCGTGAAAGGTGTGGTGTAAAAGATGATATTGTAAGAAAGATAGAAAAAGGAATGTTGAGATGGTTTGGGCACATAGAGAGGATGGATGACAGTAAATTGGTGAAAGAGATATATAGAGCCAAGGTGGAAGGTAATGTTAGTAGAGGACGACCTCGGAGGACACATTTGGATCAAATAGAAAATGTGCTCAAAAAAGCAGGTGTCCGCAGTATGAAGAATAAAAGAGCATGTATGAAAAGATTGATGGATGTAAACGAAGCCAGAGAGGTTTGCCAGGATCGTACAAAGTGGCGATCCATAGTCTCTGCCTACCCCAATGGGAACTAACGGCGTGAGAATATGTATGTATGTATGTATGTATATGAATCTATGTTGTGTAATTTTACTTACTTTATACGTTATCTCCCATCCATTGGTCCCTTTGCGGTAGGCAGAGACTATCGATCGCCACGTTGCCACTTCGCCTCACATTCATTATTCTTTTCATATACAATTACTCAGTTATCTAGTTTCACTTTGGATTCTATTTGTTTACAACCGTGATAGATTAGTGGGTCGAATACCGACGTTAAGGTTTCAAATCCCGGGTCGGGCCTACACCAATTTGTCTTTTATAAAGACATATGTGTGGTTAATTTATAATGGTTGTTAACGGTGAGGAAATCCATATAGCTAAGTTGTGCTTAGTCTTGTGACAGTGTATTCGTTGAAAGCGATAGGCCTTAAAAGTACTCTGTCCAAATCGTGGTTGAGTACCCACGTTTCTGAGTAGAAGTATCTCTGCCATCCCTTCTGGGATATGCGGCGTGAATGTTTGAGTCTTTGGTAGCTTTCTATCTGTAAAGGTAGATAAATGGTAAATAGCCTTCCGAATTTGTAAAAGAATCGGTGGTAGGTAACGCTAACACTACTTAAAAAGTGTAAAAGAAACAAAAGATAGAAGAATTTCGCACTAGTAGCCACTTTACATTATAGCTCAATTGGTAGAGCGACGGGGGCGTATACCCGGAGGTCGCGGGTTCGATCCCCGCTAGTGTCGAAATTTTTCTTTCCTTTATTTATCCTTTATACATGATACTAGTTTGCTGTGTAGTGTCGGCTTAGAATAGCACTACCCCTTTTCTTCCGGTGGGTGTACGTAAGAGGCGACTAACGGTATGGGGCTATTAAGGGATTTTTGGGCGATGCGGTTGGAGACCCATCACCAACAACCTTTACTTTACCATCTTTTCCCCACGCAACTTCCAAAAGTGTCTGAGGCTTTTCTAATTCCTTAGCTCTGGCTACCCCAACATACATACATATTCTCACGCCGTTAGTTCCCATTGGGGTAGGCAGAGACTATCGATCGCCACTTTGTACGATCCTGGCAAACCTCTCTGGCTTCGTTTACATCCATCAATCTTTTCATACATGCTCTTTTATTCTTCATACTGCGGACACCTGCCTTTTTGAGCACATTTTCTATTTGATCCAAATGTGTCCTCCGAGGTCGTCCTCTACTAACATTACCTTCCACATTGGCTCTATATATCTCTTTCACCGATTTACTGTCATCCATCCTCTCTATGTGCCCAAACCATCTCAACATTCCTTTTTCTATCTTTCTTACAATATCATCTTTTACACCACACCTTTCACGAATCACATCATTCCTCACACGATCACATAACCTTACATTACACACTTTTCTGAGGGATCTCATTTCTACTGCATTCACTCTACTTTCATGCTTCTTCTGCCACACCCAACATTCACTGCCATACATAAGCGTAGGAACGAGGACAGCATCATGCACAGCCATTCGGGTCTTTTCAGACACCGACTCACTAGACATTAGACTATCCAGTGCTCCATTTACCGCATTACCCTTTTTCACTCTTCTCTCGATATCTTCATCACACTTTCCATCCCTAGTAAACAAACTTCCCAAATATACAAACTCTTTCACTTGTTCCACTTTCTTACCATTAATCTCAATCACGCATTCGGTCATATTCACCTCTCTCTCAAAAACCATAGTTTTTGTTTTATCCACATTCACCCTCATTCCCTTTTTTTCAAAAGACGCACATGCAATATTCATCATCTCTTGCAGCTCTTCCACCGATGATGCAAGTAGCACTTGATCGTCGGCATATAAGAGGCATTTGATGATGAATCCACCCATTCTCAATCCATAATCACTTTCACGCAACTCTGTTAAACAGTCATCCATGAACAAATTCTTCACGGGGAAGCTACACAACCCTGTCGGACACCCCGAGAGATCCCGAACCAGTCAGTATTTTCCCCGTTTACTCTCACACATGCACTGGAATCCTCATAGAGTGATACCAGTGCACGTATAAGTCGACTCCCCAAACCGAACTTGGATAACACCTCCCATAAACACTTTCTTACCACCCTATCCTACGCCTTCTCTAAATCAATGAAGGAGCAATACACCTTTCGGTTCTTAGCTAAGAACTTTTCGGTGATGCTCCTTAAAGAGAAGATTTGGTCCATACATCCCATTCCCTTTCTAAATCCTGCTTGCACATCCCAAATTTTATCATCATGGCTACCCCAACTAGGGATTTATTGCCGTGAGTATATGTATGTATTAATTTTATATTCTATTATATAGATTCATCCATGATACTAGTTGACCCGCGCAACTAGTTTCTTAGTTCAGCCCCGTAGCAAGAGGCGTTTGAAAGCGAGTATGTCATGTAGGGAGTGAGATACTGATAGATTTTATATGAGCAATCTGTCAGTTTCTCATTTCTCATGTAATGTACCCGCTCTCACAAGGTTTTTGCTACTTAACATAACATAACATAAACGTTCACGCCGTTTTATCCCCGAAGGGGTTGGCAGAGGTACCAATACTCCTGAACTCACATGGCAAGCGCCATCTAGTTTCCAGAGAAGGTACCCACGTTTTGCTTAGACAGTGTACTCACGTGATAGGGGGCAGGCCTATCGCCGTTTTGTACGAATACACTGTCACATGACTAAGTACAACTCAGCCATGTGGGTTTCCTCACGATGTTTTCCCTCACCGTTAGCAACCATGATAAATTAACCACACATATGACTTTAGAAAAGACAAATTGGTGTAGGCCCGTCCCAGGATTGGAACTCACGCCCTTCTGTTTTTCGGGCGGGTGTTCTTACCCACTGGACTATCATCTTGTTACTTGTGGAGTTAATATTCGTATTGGTTTATAATTTATTATAATAACTATATTTGCAATTTTATTAAAAAAAAGTGTATTGAGTACCAAACAAAACATCTAATTAATTTATCGATCTACCTTCCAAATGTAGTCTGGAAGAGATCGCTTTTAGCGATAAGACCGCCAATTGTACCTCACTGTAAACTGTCTGATCATATTATTATTTTTGTAAATTTGTGTTTGATGTGCAATAAAGAGTTATTCTATTCTATTCTAATCTTGTTAAAAACTGTACCCCTACTTTACCCCCCTAGGTTTGCCTTATATAGTTTATTTTCTATTGTTGATCAAAGCAAATATATAAATTTTCATACTGCTAAGTCCAGAATAATAAGTATACTATTAAAATATACATAATAATAATAATAAATATAAAATTACGACATGATAGTCCAATGGGTAGAACACCCGCCTGAAAACAGAAGGGCGTAAGTTCCAATCCTGGGTCGGGCCTACACCAATTTGTCTTTTCTAAAGTCATATGTGTGGTTAAATTATCATGGTTGTTAACGGTGAGGGAAAACATCGTGAGGAAACCCACATAACTAAGTTGTACTTAGTCATATGACAGTGTATTCGTACAAAAACGGCGATAGGCCTGCCCCCTATCATGTGAGTACACTGTCCCAGCAAAACGTGGGTACCTTCTGTGGACACTAGATGGCGCTGCCATGTGAGTTCAGAAGTATTGGTAGGTACCTCTGCCAACCCCTTCGGGGATAAACGACGTGAACGTTTATGTTTATGTAATAATAAAATTGAGGTTTGAAGTTTGTATTTGGGTCTCCAACCGCATCGCCCAAAATCCCTTTAAAGCCCCAATACCGTTAGTCGCCTCTTACGTACACCCAGCACCGGAAGAAATGGGGTAGTGCTATCTAAACCGGCACTACACAGTATTTATTATTCTTTATATTATAATTATTAAGTTCAGAATAATAAATTTATGTTTTTAGTCTTTTAAATATAATTGTGCATTTAAATTTTATTTGCTTGATATAGCAATCTTACTTATATTAAAAAAGATAGAAAGAAAATATTCATATTTGACAAATACAAAATTCCATACATAAACATACATAAACGTTCACGCCGAATATCCCCGAAGGGGTTGGCAGAGGTACTAATACTTCTGAACATCACATGACTTTGTCACCTGGTGTTCAGAGTACCCACGTTTTGCATGGACAGTGTACTCACGTGATAGGGGGCAGGCCTATCGCCGTTTTGTACGAATACACTGTCACATGACTAAGTATAACTCAGCCATGTGGGTTTCCTCACGATGTTTTCCCTCACCGTTAACAACTATGAAAAATTATTACTCATAGTAGTATGATTAAGAGATCGGTAATATTTCATTAAAATTGAAAGGTAGGTTATTGCCGCTGTGTAATGCTGGCTTAGAATGGCAATACCCTTTTCTACCCACGGGTGTCGTAAGAGGTGACTAAGGGTATGGGGATTTTTTAAGTGTTTTGGGGCGATGTGGTTGGTGACCCGTCACCAACCATACTTCATTTCTACCATCTTGTTCCGTATGCACTTCTAAATGTGTCTGAGGAGGTAGTCCCTTAAGCTCTGACTACCCTTTTTGGGATTTATGGCCGTGAGTATAATGTATGAATGTAGGTTATTTATAAGTTTTGAAATTCTACAGTGCAGCCGATTTTGACCATAAGAATTAATGGAAGGTTCTGTCATTAACATATTCTTCTAGGCTTGCCGAGTTCTAGAGTCCTTGCATCTATTTTATAATAATGTTTGGCTAAGGCTAATAAAGCAAATATATTAATAAATTTGTAATAAAAAGAAGAGCATATATGAAAAGATTGATAAATGTTAATGAAACTCAAGGAATTTGCCAGGATCGTACAAAATGGCGATCGATAGTATCTCTATCCCAATACGAATAAATGGCATGAGTGTACGAGTATGTATGTATAGTGACTACATTCTTGAATATGATATTTACTTTTTAATTTCAGGTAATATAAATCAAGGAAACCATGTCTTCCCAGATACCTCCATCCTTAGATATTTATGTTGAAATAGAAGATGATGATAAAGACGAGGAGTGGGTCGTTAAATTACAGGAAGAGGCAAGGAAAAAATCCAATCCATCCCCGATTGTCATTGAAGAAACAATTGTTGAGGCTGAGCAAGATAAAACTGTAGAAGAAAATCAGATTAATGCTAAACATGATCCAGTAGAAATCAATGCCAAAGAAACTGAATCTACGATATTAGTTACTGTTAAAAACAAATCAACAGCAATCGAAAACCTTGAGATCATAATAAAGTCCGAAATCACTGAAAAAGATTTTGGTACACCAGTTGATAAACATACAGACGAAACAACAACTGCTACAAACAATCTGGTTGCTGAATTAGCCAAGGATGTCATCATCAAGGATGCTAATAAATCCGATGATGATGATGATGCAGGAAATCTTGTGATAGACGAACCAGAAAAAAGTGATGATATCAGTCAACAACCAAATTCTGAACTTGATGGCTATACAGACACTGTAGATTATACCAAAAATATTGGCAAATTAAGGATCGTTGATGTCAAAAGTTTACAGGAAAAAAGTTGTTCAATAAATGAATTGCAAGAAAGTTTGGAAGAGTGTCTACAGGAATGTTTGCTGGAAAAAGGTACTGATGAAGATCAGAATTCAGCTTTTCAATTCATTCATTCATCAGGTCAGCAGAAAGAAATTGAAAATAATGAAATTCAACCAGAAAAAGATGTAGCCGACGATAAAACTGTAGAAAAAGATGTAGCCGACGATAAAACTGTAGAAAAAAATGATACTCAGCTGAAAATAAATGTGCAAAACAAACGTGTGTCTCCTAAAAAAAAACCTATTGCTAGTTCCGAAACTAAAAATAGTTTTATATGGACTAACGAAGTAAAGGCTATAACTGCCGGTGTAAACGATGCTTTTGTAGTTTTGCGAAATCTAACTCTATATTTCGATGATGTACAGTATCGTAGGAAAACAGGCGAGGTTCAGAAATTCAACTTCATTTGCCATTTTTGTGGTGTGACACTTGTTGATGATCAAGAATTCACCAGACATTTGGGAATGTCGCATAAAAATGATTCAATGTTTATAGCTCATGCAATAAATGGTGCTATCATTAACGTTTTTGCTACAACAGAACATGACTTGCCTGGGCTCACATATGATAGCTTACAAAAAGAAGATTTTTACAGAAACTGCGCTGACAAAATATTAGCGATAACACACACGTTAGTCGCGAACAGTATAGTGGCTTACAAATGCTACATATGCTTAAAAACGTGGGAACATTACTCTCAATTCTTGAAACACTTGATTGACCACAAAAATAATATGTTGTACTTTCTAACCGAATTCGAAAGAAAGTTATCATGTGTATTTCTGGTAGTCAGTAACACAACGGTTTACTTGAGCAGAGAATTGCCCTTATACAACGATTCTGAGCATACAATTTATAAGTGTTTTAAATGTAACTCGAATTTCGGTGACCGCAAATCATTTGTCGAGCACGCAAAATCCAGAGAATGTCCTAGTTGTAGAAAAAGGTTTCTGGATTGCAGCTTATTTAAGAAACATTTAGGATCATGTCGGTTATATTTTGCGAACGCTTTCCCCAAGATTTGTCAATGTGGTGTTTGCATTTTTAGTAAAGAGCAAAGGGCATGGCACAAGTGCAATATGAATGCAGTTCTGGGATTCAACTGCGTCACATGTAACTTTTTGGCGACAACTCAAGAGCTTCTGACCAAGCATCAGCTAGAAGAACATATAGTTAGAAGTGATAAATTGATGCAAAATCAAAATAAAACTTGCAAGCTTTGCCATCAGAAATACGTAGTGAGAGACTACCATTTTTGTGTTGCCCGTGGTTTTATGCATCAATGTGAGGTCTGTCACAGACAGTTTCAGAATTCTGCAATGTATTTAACGCATAAATTGTGTACCCAAAAACGCTTGAAGTGCCTTCAGTGCAACGAAATTGTACTCTGTACATGTTTACTGATACCACATTGTATAGAAAAACATACAAGTAATTTTACATATATATTTAAATGCGGGTATTGCACGGAATACTTTACTAAGGAAGAAATTTTACACCATAAGCATGGAAAGACAGATTTTTCTTCAGGTCATAAAGTAAGTTGTATTTACATACATACATATACTCACGGCCATAAATCCCAAAAAAGGGTAGTCAGAGCTTCAGAGCTAGAAACTCCTCAGCCACATTTGGAAGTTGATAGGGGACAAAATGGTAGAAAAAAGTATCATTGGTGACGGGTCTCTAACATCGCCCAAAAACCACTTTCAAAATCCCCATGCCCTTAGTCGCCTTTTACGACACCCGCGGGTAGAAAGGGGGAGTGATATTCTAAGCCAGCACTAAACGCCATTTTTTTTACATTAAGTAGAATAACTCATATTTTCCAACCTGCAGTCTTGAAAGCTCAGTGGGTATAACAGCGCTTATCGTGCAGACAATTAGGGTTCAAATCCCGAGTCGGGCCTATACCAATTGATTTTTTATAAGGTCATACAAGTGTGTGTGGTTTTATCATAGTTGTTAACGGTGAGGGCAAACATCGTGAGGAAACCCATACTTTACATACTTTACTACATGTCTTTAGATAGTTTAGTTTATTTTTTTCTTTTGAATTAACTGTGTGTGTATCTTGTTTTAACTTGTGATCATCTGTTATTGGCCTTATTTACTGTACTGTTTCAACTTACTATATAATGTGTTGCTGTTGATGATCCTTATATAATAAATAAAATAAAATACCTTTACCTTTAGTGCCGGCTTAGAATGTCGCTACCCCTTTCTACCCACGGGTGTCGTAAGAGGCGACTAAGGGTATTGGGGCTTTTTATTGGATTTTTGGGCGATGCGGTTGGAGACCCATCACCAAAAACCTTTATTTTTTACCATCTTTTCCCCACTCAACTTCCAAAAGTGGCTGAGGAATTTATAATTTCTTAGCTCTGGCTACCCCTTCTAGATAAATATAGCCGTGAGTATATGTATGTGTATGTATGTAAAATACCTTTAGTGTTTATAGCCAAACCCATTCTCACTTAGCTATCAAGGAATTTGAATGAAATTGTTTTTTTTTTTCAGTTGTTGGTAGCTAAATCACAATTGGTGGGAAATGATTTAATTATCTACAAAAAGAAGGAGGACTCTAAAGGTAATTAAATTACGAATCTATTGAACAGTAAAATAGCTGTGTAGTGTCGGCTTAGAATAACACTACCCCATTTCTGCCGGTGGGTGTACGTAAGAGGCGACTAACGGTGTTGGGGCTTTTAAGGGATTTTTGGGCGATGCGGTTGGAGACCCATCAGCAACCACCTTTATTTTGCCATCTTTTCCCCACTTAACTTTCCAAAAGTGGCTGAGGAACTTCTAGTTCCTTAGCTCTGGCTACCCCTTCTTGGGATTTATAGCCGTGAGTATATGTATGTATGTATGTGAACAGTAAAACTTTTTACACATCATAACACAAATTATTTACAATAGTAATGGGACAGTCTTATTAAGAAATACTATTGGCGGTCTAATCGCTAAAAGCGATACATATAATCTAATTACATACATACATACACTCACGGCCATTTATCCAATAGAGGGGTAACCAGAGCTTTAGACCTCGAAACTCCTCAGCCACATTTAGAAGTTGATAGGGAACAAGATGGTTGACATTAAGCATCGTTGGTGATAGGTCTCTGACCGTATCGTCCAAAAACCACTTCAAAAACTCACGGGAAGAAATGGGGTAGTGCTATTCTAAGCCGACACTAAACATTTGGCGACTCAGAGTATTGAGGCTTTTTAAGTGGTTGTTGGGCGTTGCGCGTGCTTGCTTGCATGCATACTTTCTTGTTTGCATGCTTGCTCCATGTAGGGAACGGGGGGCGGGGTATACTACCTACATAAAAAATGCCTGCAAAAAAAAAAAAATTTACACTAAATTTAGAGCCACACCAGACTCAACTAGAGTCTATTTTATTTTTATACTCACCCTATCCGACTTAGCTTAGGTACACTCCTTTTCCGCGCCAGGGCGGCCTTCAGCCGCCCGGCAAACAAAGTTATGGTGACGCCGCATAGGCCGCAGGGCCAGCAGCACCGAACCGGAGGGGTTTTAGTCGGTAAAAGTCCGACATACCTATGAGGATTTCCCCTCCGGTAAACAAAAAAAAAACCCTGCAAAATTAATCATAGCAGTAGGTATCATTCAATACATCTGTATTTTAAATGTATGGCAAAATTATTTTATGAGATAGTGATTATTCGGAAAAGCAATAAGGTGGAATTAAGAAATATCTAGTTTTTGATTCTGCGGGAATCCGTTCTAGTGGTTAATCATAATGATAGTAAAGAAAAAAAAAGTCGATAATCTGGAATGTAAGAATATGGTATTTAAAATTTCGGTGAAACAATATTATGGCAGTTAAAAGAAAGTTGATTAGTTTTCGGTACAATCATATTCTGGTTTAAAAGTTTCGGAAATACAGTATTCACAATTTAACGAATGTGATCTACATCCATATTTATTTTCTAACTATTTGAATGATCCACGTATAAGACTCCAGAATCCAAAATAGAGTTTGTTCATGTTTTTGGTCCAATAATAAAAAAATGCTTTTTTCTCTTCTAGAAGTGGAAGATTTACTACGCAATATAATATCAATTTCATATATTGAAGACGATGACCTCAATCAACCTGGAAAGCCACTCACAGTAAAAATAGTTCCTAATGATGACGAAATGCAAAATACAGTAGATTCATGTGATCTTTTTATCCCCGAAAATGATGAGAGTGATCACTTAAGTGTAAATGAGACTAGAAGGAAACTATCGTCCGGTGAAAAACAACAAATTATTGAATCGAATAATATAAATCAAATGAAAGTAGTAACTAGCGATAATACAGAAATCGATATCAATGAAATGTTGAAAAAACCAATTCATTTTATATCCTTCGAGAACACAACTGAAAATTTACATATAGAGATTGATTATCCTAACGAAGAACCAAAAAGCATTTTTAGAAGCCATAAAAGAAAAACACCGAAATGTTATGGAAGAAGATTAAAAGAGCATGATAAAGTGGCGGGTGTTAATAATATTGATGCGACTAGTGATGTTCATAATGATAACCAAATTATGAGTGAAGTTAAAGTAGAGGTAGCTGATACTGAAGTCAATGTAATAAATACTGCAAATAATCCTGATATAAGTAAAACTGGATTTGAGCGTCCATCAGAAGTGATTGTTAAAATTGAAAAAGAAAATCTAGAGGTAATAATAAAAGATGAAATTGAAGAAATTGATCCTGGAGATGAAAATGAATATATCATGCAGGAAATCGATGACATTAAACACGAAACTGAAGTAGAGTTTGATGATATCGATAATTTTATACAAAACACAGACGAAATAAGTCTAGATGAAAGTGACATTCTTAATGTGGACGATGATAGTGAGGATGAGCCGCTTAATAAAAAAAGAAGAGGTAGAAAACGTACAAGATGCCTTGTCGATTATTTGCCGAAAATAATGGCACAGCCTTACTGCAACAAATGTAACAAAAAACCAAAAACCCTCGAATATTATGTACAACATTTATTTTCGGAACACGGTTATCAATTGCACGAATGTCCGCAATGCCATCGAATACAAAATTCAGAAAGAGCGTTAATGTCTCACATAACGTCGCATGTAAGAAAACTGTTTTACAAAAACATAGTATACGAAGATAATGCGTCTAAAAGAC
Organism: Bedellia somnulentella; assembly: GCA_963576735.1. Lineage (NCBI taxonomy): Eukaryota > Metazoa > Arthropoda > Insecta > Lepidoptera > Bedelliidae > Bedellia > Bedellia somnulentella. Next base: position 4,255,184 of record OY755198.1, read on the forward strand.
TGTTTCAATGCATGAAATGTGATAAGACAGTTCCAGAAACCAATCATTTTAGGCACTGGGACAAACATCTAAGTATTGCCGATAATAAAACTATAGAAGAAAGTGATAAAGGTAATGAGGTTGATATGTTAGTCGATGCATTAACAGCAGATACTGACTATTACAGGAAAATGAATCGAGGTGTGAAATGTCTTGCTTGTCCAAAAGTCTTCAATAGATATCATTGCCTGAAAGTGCATCTGTCAGAGCATTTATTAAACCATGCCTTAAAATTTATGTCTGGTGGCCTTTTGACGTGTCAAGTTTGTGGTCGCAAAATGCAGAAAAAGGACTTCAGGGGTCATATGAGGAGGCACAGCGGTGGTATAACGGTGTATACTTGCAAGATTTGTGAGATGACTTTTAGTGATTCGAGCAACTTTAGCAAGCATAGAAAGAAGCATAATACACAGCTGTATGTGTGTGATATGTGCAACCGGAAGTTCAACACGAAACCTATGATTGAAAAGCATATGATGGTGAGTTAAAATCATTTATTGTAACATAAACGTTGATGCCGTTTTCCCCGAAGGGGTTGGCAGAAGTACCAATACTTCTGATCTCACATGGCAGCGCCTTCTAGTGTCCAGAGAAGGTACCAACGTACTCATTTATTGTATGTAACCATCAGTATAATCTTCATTGAGATTTGAGTCTGAGTGTAGTATCGGCTTAGAATAGCACTACCCCATTTCTTCAGGTGGGTGTACGTAAGAGGCGACTAACGGTATTGGGGCTTTTAGAGATTTTTGGGCGATGCGGTTGGAGACCCATCACCAACAACCTTTATTTTACGATCTTTTCCCCACTCAACTTTCCAAACGTGGCTGAGGAATTTCGAATTCCATAGCTCTGGCTACCCCTTCTAGAGATTTAAAGCCGTGAGTATATGTATGTATGTATGTATGAGTTTTTTGAGTACTTTGTCTAGTTAGTGTCATGAAATTGCGTTGGTGTAAAATGGTTAATAGGTTATGTTATATCATCATCCATATTTTTTTAGTTTTCTCAATGCAAGTAAGTTGCACAACAACATTTTGTAATCAATTAGGGAAAAAAAAATTACACCATTAGGACTCGAACCCGACCTTTCGGTTAACGCCCCGGACGCTCTGCCAATTCGGTATGCAAAGTTTTACTGAAGTGATGCTGATTACAAAACTATTTCGAGATATTATGGTTATAAACAATATTTTCTTGAAATTATATCAATTGAAGCTAAGATGACTGTTATTTTATCAAAAAACTGTAACAGTGTTTGACCTTCAATGTTGTTTCAAAGACATGCGGTTTTGCAGTTTATTAATAAAATATCGAAAATCATAGGTTTGTTTAGTATAATATCGTAATAATTTCGTTTGACATCACAAATTCGTATTATGTTTTGCAATCAGCAACATTTTCATAAAACATTTCGCTTCATTTGCATGTCGCTACGTGATTTTATCAATCGATGACGTCATAAAGTGCATAAGTAGAACAATCTTTAAAAAATCATTACTTTACAATTACTCATTTTAAATGAAAAATATTCAAATTAGTCTTTTATTTTCTTGTTTACTATCAAATAAAAATATTTAATAAATACAAAAAAAAACTTTGCATACCGAATTACTCATTTCAAATGGAAAATATTCAAATTAGTCTTTTATTTTCGTGTTTACTATCGAATAAAAATATTTAATTAATACCAAAAAAAAACTTTGCATACCGAATTGAGCTATGGTGGCGAAATTCTTCTTTCCCTTGTTTCTCAACACCGTAGTGGTGTGAGTGCGAAAAAAAATCTTCCCTTAATTGATAAGTAATAATCCCCACATGAGGTTTTCATGAACAAAACATTCTAATTAAATAACATTTTGTATCAATTTAATTGCATTAAAGAGGCAGGCATCCGAAGTATGAAGAATAACATACATACATATACTCACGGCTATAAATCCCTTAACGGGGTAGCCAGAGCTTTGGAATGAAAAAATCCTTAGCCACTTTTGGAAGTTGCTTGGGGAAAAGATGGTAATAATAAATGTTTTTGGTGATGGGTCTCCAACCACATCGCCCAAAAATCACTTAATAAGCCCCTATACCCTTAGTCGCCTCTTACGATCACCCACGGGTAGAAATGGGGTAGTGCTATTCTAAGCCGACACTACTAGTGTATGAAGAATAAAAGGGCATGTATGAAATTTCATACATAAATAAATTTTGTACGTTATGTATTTTTTACATATAATCGTACGTATACTCACGGCCCGAAATCCCAAAAAGGGGTAGCCAGAGCTTCAGAGCTACAAAGTCCTCAGCCACATTTGGAATTTAATATGGAACAATATGGTATAAATAAAGTATCATTGGTGGTCTCTCTAAACGCATCGCCCAAAAACCACTTACAAAGCATAACCTTAGTAGGAAGAATACGGAGCTCTAAGAGTTCAATTCAATAACGCGTTTAGGGCGCTGATGGGGCTGTCACGTTTTTGTAGCGCCTCCTCAATGTTCTCTGAGGCGCGTACAGATGATTTGCACGCGATTATGCGGAAGAGGAGTGCTGCTCTAGTAAAAAGAGTGCGGGATAGCTCTAACAGCGTCTTAAGGATGGTTGCGGGCAGGTACGATTGTCTGTATATTAATCACTGCTGTGGGTTACATGTGCCCTACCTGCCCGAACCCCGACGTTTTTAATTGTAAATAGTGTACATATATACATATTCATAGTCACTAGGTACTAACAAACACATAGAATAAGTTTACTAACAAGATTGTTACTAACACATAGAATAAGCGTTACTAACAATATTGTGCCACGGAGTTGTACGTAAATAAACAACTTATTATTATTAGTTGCCTCTTACGACCCTGGGGTAGAAAGAGGTAGTGACATTCTAAGCCGGCACTACACGGCAAAAATGTACCTTTTGTAACTAAATATATATTTTTCAGAACCACACCACGGAACCAATTGTTTGTACGCAGTGTCCAAAAGTGTTTTACTTTGAAGCTGACATGAAGAAACATATAAAGGTTGGTGAAAAATAATTTATTATAAATATAGATTTAAAACCCCTCTCTCCACTCAACTTTTCAAAAATGGCTTAGGAATTTTTAATTCCTTAGCTCTATCTACCCCTTCTTAGGATTTATAACCGTGAGTATATGTATGTATGTAGATTTAAAAAACATCAACTCAAACGTTCACGCCATATTGGCAGAGGTACCAATACTTCTGAAAATCACGCGACATTGTCACCTGGTGTTCAGAGTACCCACGTTTTGCATGGACAGTATACTCACGTGATAGGGGGCAGGCCTATAGCCGTTTTGTACGAATACACTGTCACATGACTAAGTACAACTTTGTCATGTTGGTTTCCTCACGATGTTTTCCTTCACCGTTTAAAAACCATGATATTTCATATATGTCTTTAGAAAAGACGTATTGGTCCGACCCGAGATTTAAACCCTCATCGTTTACGATAAGCGGTGTAGCATGAAAAAAAAACATGGTATTAAAAAAATCTTGTGCAACAATAAATATAACAAAAGTCAGAGTAAGACTGTGCAAAAATAAAAATATGGCCTAGTGTGGTTCGTCCGTGGAGGGTTTATAGTAGCAAGCACAAGTAAGGGAAGCGTTAAACCAAAAAAATGAATATTGCCGTGTAGTGTCGGCTTAGAATAGCACTACCCCGCTTCTACCGATGGGTGTACGTAAGAAGCTACTAATGGTATTTTGGCTTTTAAGGGATTCTTGGGCGATGCGGTTGGAGACCCATCACCAACAACTTTTACTTTACCATCTTTCCCCACTCAACTTTCCAAAAGTGGCTGAGGAATTTCTAATTCCTTAGCTTTGGCTACCCCTTCTTGGGATTTATAGCCGTGAGTATATGTATGTATGTATGTATGTTTTTGACGGAATCTAAATGGAAACTTATCATAGTTTATGTATGTTTCATTTGCAGTTTTACAAAATGTATAGCACATCTCACATCAGTATTACATCTTTAAAACGACTGAACAGATTGTGTCCCAACCAAGTGCTTTTTTTTCGATGTAGTTAGAGACCCATCACCAACATCCTTTATTTTACAATTACACTCACAAGACTTTTAAAACAACATTTGATTTTCGGATATTTAATCCCGTAAATGGTGTTCTTTCTCAGTTATCATGGTCACGGGAAGACCTCAGTTATTTGTCATTATACGTATATTTAACGACGTGATAGCTCAATGGGTAGAACACCGGTTAGCGTGCAAGCGACTAGTGTTAAAAATCCCGGGTCAGGCCTACACCAATTTGTCTTTTCTAAAGACATATGTGTGGTTAATTTATCACGGTTGTTAACGGTGAGGGAAAACATCGTGAGGAAACCCACATAGCTGAGTTGTACTTAGTCATGTGACCGTGTATTCGTACAAAACGGCGATAGGCCTGCCCCCTATCACGTGAGTACACTGTCCATGCAAAACGTGGGTACTCTGAACGCCAGGTGACAATGTCACGTGATGTTCAGAAGTATTAGTACCTCTGCCAACCCCTTCGGGGATATTCGGCGTGAACGTTTATGTTTATGTTATGTTATGTAACATTTGATTTTCGGATATTTAATCCCGTAAATGGTGTGCTTTCTCAGTTATCAGGGTCACGTGAAGACCTCAGTTATTTGTCATTATACGTATATTTATGTATTTTTTATAAATTAAAAAAATCCTAATGTGGCTGAGGAGTTTCTAGCACTAAAGCTCTGGCTACCGCATTTTAAAATTTATGTATGTATGTATTATTATTTTTTTTCCGCAGCACCACAACAAAGAATGCTTGTTCAGATGCGCGGCTTGCAACGAAGCATTTGTCTGCATCAGAGACAAGTGGGACCATGAATTTGAAAAGCACGGGTTGAGCAAAGAGAGGTTCGATTGCCATCTCTGTAATGCGAGGTTCCGGAAGCTGATGTCTCTGAGGCGCCATCTGAAGGCACATTCATTCACACACAAACATTCATAAAATCGACGGTCGCAAATATATATCGGTTCTTTCGCGTTCTTGCTAGCGGAATTTCCCACTTTTTCGTGCGTAACACATCCTCAATCTAGATCGCTCTACACAGTGATATAATTGAAAGGAACGTGACACTTTTTCGTGTCTTATCACCACACCGATCTTGTTTTATCTATAAGGTAATCTTAATGATGGAAAGGTGACACTTTTTCATGCGTATCACATCATCAATCTAGCTTGGTCTACACAGTGATATAAATTATAACAACGTGACACTTCCTTTCAAACTAAAATTAACCGCGAATGCAATTGGTCATTTAGCCCAGTTTTTTTGTCGTTCCACAAAATTTGATTCATATGTTGGTATCAGTAGAAAAAAATGATATAATATAATTTGTTCCCAGTTAGCTACCTCATGTTATTGGTCTTGACCTCTTTTGGATAAGCCCTAAGATGCTATTTCCCCCGAATTTAAGAAGATTGAGTCGCTTGAGTCTCAAGTTGCAATATTGGCGCTGTCAATGTGCAATTTGGGAGCACCTGCCTTTTTTTACTTTAAATAATTGCAAAATGTTTTTATATTTTAAATATTTTTGAAATTCAGTTAATTACTATCATTTTTTAACGTTTAATTAACCGACTTCAAAAAAAGGAGGTTTTCAGTTCGATTGTTTGTATGTATGTATGTTTGTCCACGATTATCTCGGGTTTGGCTAAAGCTATTTGGATGCGGTTTTCAGAAAAGTATTTCTTACATTTAGGGGGGGTTTTAGTGCTTTAACCGACTAAAAAAAGAAAGGAAGTTCTGTGTTTGACCTGTATGTATGTATGTTTGTCCGCGATTTTTTTACTGACTATTCACATTTTTACAAAATATAATTTGTACAATTTTTGTTTAACATTTTTTTTGTCCTGAATATCACATGGTAATAAACACTTTGTATAGCTTTATATAGTTTTTTCGGATAATTATTATCACAAGTGCCTAAAATTTAAAATTGTTTGTATGTAAATTAAAACAAGAACAAGAAGTATAGCTGAAAATTAATTGAGATCTAACATAAGTTATATCTACTTTTTTAGTATCGAATTTCTCTTTTGATTCAAAGTTTGTGATTATAATTCAAATGATACGATTTTAAATAATTCCTAATAAATTTGTGTTTCAAATTTAAGGTTAAGCGGAAATGTTATCTCTATTTAACAAAAATAATAATAATATAGTTGATACAAAAGCCTTTTGTGGCAGTGTACCATCGTTATTATTATTTGGTATGAAACAAAAAAAAACTCAATTGTTTAAAATGTTTTTTTTAAACAGATAACTATTAACTGTAAGTTTCATAATCATAACATAACGAAATGTATTCCATTGTTAAATATTTCGATGACTGGTATATTGAATACGTTGATTTATATATTAAAATATATGGTTGAGTTAGTATCCCATAATACATGTTTGGGGCTAACTTGATCTGTGTATAATATGTCCGTATTTATTTTAATCTCGTGTTTTATCTCATCGAAAACGAAAATTTAATTAGATTGTAGACATTAATGGAATATTCTTTAGAATTGTTTGTTTTATTTGGTAAGGTATAGTTTTATACTTTAATTTTAAAGTTAGTTCTTTAAGAGCTGTGTAATATTAATGCCTTTTGTTTATGTTTTGCGTAAAAGCTTTACATTTAAGTTACTTGAAACATATCTGAATTTATATCTAGTTGTATTTTCAATACAGGAATATTTGCCTAAATCCAAAGATTCCCAATACATTTTTTTAACAATATTTAAAACCCCTGAAGGTCTATTTTTCACGTCGAGAACGTAATATCATGCGTATCTCTTCTAACTCCTATTAAAATGTATTTCTTTCTCCCTCGCACGATCGAATATTCGGATTTTGACATTTTGATCTGTATATAACAATATTAATAATGGCTCTTTCTATTCGATGAAACCAACGACAAACTACGGAGTTATCGTTGGATTCGTCGAATATCACCATGTATACCCACTGATTTTGTGCGAGCGAGACAGAAATAAATGTAAGTATAGGTAGAAGATATATACATTAGTAATTATCGTTCCAGATGTGAAGAGTAGACGTTCAGGAGTTCACCATAAAATGATACATCTCTAACGAGATATAATATTAACCAGTATTTTTTAACCGACTTCAAAAAAAGGAGTGTTCTCAATTCGACCGTATTTTTATATTTTTTTATATTTGTTCGCCGATTACTTTGCCATTTATGAACCGATTTTGATTATTATTTTTTCATTGGAAAGAAGATACTCCCGGATTGGTACCATGATGCGGATTTTAGGGTCTGATGATGGGATCCAGGAGAAATCGAGGTTAACCCTCGAATTTTATAGGCAAATGTACCACGGTTTACATATTTTCTGAACTTATTATATATACGCTCTCATTTTGGACACAACAATATTTTTACTTTACAAAAAAAAGTTATATCTTAGCCGTTGTATGCTTCACTGTTTAAAATTTTATATTAATCCTAAACTTAAACAAAAATTGTCGTATAAGAAAAACAATTTGCTAATAAAATTACCAGCCATATCACGTGACAGATTTTGTATGAGCAATCTGTCAGTTTCTCACCTCTTAAGTGACATGTGCGCTCTCACAAGCCTAAGGGCCGGCGCTGACTGCCGGCATGGCATGGCAAAGGATTTCGGTACAGATATAGCATTTTTAATCTTTTTACCATGCGTATAGAATTCATTTTGACAAAACGATGCCGAGGGAGGCCGCGGTAGGACAGCACGTCGGCATCGTTGTGTCAAAATTAAGTAAAATGAATTCTATACTCATGGTAATAAGATTAAAAATGCTATATCTGTACCAAAATCCTTTGCCATGCCATGCCGGCAGTCAGCGCCGGCCCTAATGCTACTAGTGCAGCTAATATTCGTTTTGGTTTAATAATTTTTAATAATTTTTAAAAAATTATTATAATTAAATTTGCAATTTTATTAACAAAAAAAGTGTATAAAATTGTTTTTGGCATTTAGGCTAAGTTAATATAATGTAATTCAGAAAATCAATGTATTTTTGTAATGAAGTAACGTTTTTGTGGATAAATAGTTTATAATGATTGAATGTTATGTTTTATATTATAATGGTGATGATCTTATTAAATATTTTTAAAAAATATATTTCTTTTATTTTGTGTTAACACGTGATTTGTTCTCATTGCATTGTGGTAGACAGAGAGAGAGAGAGAGAGAGCTGTGTAGTGTCGGCTCAGAATAGCACTACCCCATTGCTTCCCGTGGGTGTTCATAAGAGGTTGTTTGGATGAAGTTGAGCTACTCTCAATTTTAAATTAAGAAAGAAACATTTGGTATACACTAATTAATTAACAATAACATCACGTACCCACGTTTTGCATGAACAGTGTACTCACGTGATAGGGGGCAGGCCTATCGCCGTTTTGTACGAACACACTGTCACATGACTAAGTACAACTTGGCCATGTGGGTTTCCTCACGATGTTTTCCCTCACCGTTAACAACCATGATAAATTAACCACACATGGGTGTAGGCCCAACCCGGGATTTGAACCCACGCCTGTTTGCATGACGGGCGGAAGTTCTCATCCATTGAGCTATCACGATTATAACGGTATAGTATAATTACATACATACATATACTCACGCCTTGATTCACATTGAGGTAGGCAGATATTCGTACGATATAATATAATTAAATGATTGGTTAAGCTCTGGCAACACCTCCTTTTAATTAAGTCGTTAAGATATCTATAAACGTATTATAAACCATGTAAACGTATAGGAGTCTGAAATAATTAAACTGGTATTTTGAAAAGGTGTTGCATTTTAATTTTCCGCTACGTAAAACGGAAAACAAACAAACTCTGGACATTAAATTGTTTATATGTAAATCCATTCTTCGTCTCTCACTTGAACAATGCACTTATAATGTTCTATCAGTATTTATTTATTATATTTCTATGGTTTCGTTGCGGATCCTCTGACGTTTTAGATGATTTTGACTTGGGTAAGTACTCTAGTATCTGTTACAGTATCAACCCATGTCTCATGTGCATACTTAGGTATGTTTCTACCGAGAGATGCGATCCCACCTTGTAAAGAGATAATTGGGCATAGTCCAAAACACTGGCCTAGTACGGGTTAGAACTGAAAAGAAAAAAAAGATTTTTTTATTTAGCACACATATACAGTATTCGATGACATAATTTAAGGAAATGGTTTCGCTAAATTGGGCCCACAATCAGTAATTTCTGATTTGTGTATGAGTATACACAAAATCAGAACTGTTTTTCATTATGAGCCCTACATGGTGATGACAGTACGTCAGCAGCTATTTATATAAACTAGAAAATTAAAAACAAGTTAAAACAACCAAACAAACATATTTTCACTCATTACTAAGTCAATAATTATCAAAATTTTGAATAATAAATAAAAAAAACCCTACTAAGATTTAGGTCAGATAAATCCATCAACCATAATATATATTATATATATATATATATATAATATATAATGAGTGATGAGTGATGACTGCTACCGTGTTAGTAGCCTGGACCGACGGATTAATATCTTTAAGGTTATTCAAGAAATCCCTCAGCCACTTTTGGAAGTTTAGTGGAAAAAGACTATAAATCTAATGTTTATGAATATTGGTTTTCAACCTCATCGCCTAAAAAGCCCAAATAAGGGTTGCCTCATTCGTGTTCCCAAGGGAACTGGGGTAGTGATGTTCTAAGCCACTCTACACACCATCAATATCCTACTGTGTTTTCTTTATGTTTCAGCTTACTTGCCATGGCCGGAAGCTGTCGTACCTTATCATATATTCGCAGCAAATTTCTGTGAGTATGCAAAGGATTAAAGTGATTACCTACATACATATATACTCACACCGTTAATTGATTAGCAAAAATAAAAAAAAAATAAAAAAAATATTTTCGGACAGCATTAAATCCATTGTGTTAGTAATCTTAAAACTAGGTGTGTTAGTACTTATATTCTACTAAGGATTTGGTTATATTAATTAAGTGGCCGATAAGTGGACAATCCCCACTATCGGCTATCACCCTCAGGACGCCGTTGCTGCTGCCACGCACCCTGCGCAGTAGTGACGCAGCCTTCTTCCGCAGAATAGTAGAATAGTTCCAAAGAAAAATAAATTTAAATTTATAATTTTCTTACTTTCTCCAGCGGTCAGCGAATTAGATGCAATTACAATGAAACTTGGAACGTTCTCGAAAGGATCCTGTCTCAAGTTCGTGCCCATTTTAGCGGAGAATGCCATACAGTACCCACGTGTACTTTACTTTGTCAAGGTAAGATACATACATACATATACTCACGGCCATAAATCCCAAAAAGGGGTAGTTAGAGCTTCAGAGCTAGAAAAGTTGATAGAGAACAAGATGATAGATATAAAGTATCGTTGATGATGGGTCTCCATCCGCATCGCACAAAAACAACCTAAAAAGCCCCATACCCTTAGTCGCCTCTTATTGCATCCGTGGGTAGAAAGGGGTAGTGACATTCTAAGCCGGCACTAAACGTCAATGAAGGTAAGAGAATAAAATTAACAACATTTCATGGGTTAATATGTAATAGACTTAGAATTGTATACATTATTGTTCTTACGAGGCGTCTAAGGGTATTGGGGCTTTTTAAGTAAGTTTTGGGCGATGCAGTGATGGGTCACCAACCATGAGCTGACCTCCACGGTAGATATAGTTTTTTTTTTATTCAAACCAACAATAATAATATTAATTTGTATTTTATTTGAAGGCACCAGCTCTGTTTATGTTGGATATCAAACCCTTGTCCGAGGAGGCGAAGAGGAGTTTTGGTGATAGAGTAAGTGCTGATTAATTTATATATATAACATAATATAATAACATAACATAAACGTTCACGCCGTTTATCCCCGAAGGGGTTGGCAGAGGTACCAATACTTCTGAACTCACATGGCAAGCGCTATCTAGTTTCCAGAGAAGGTACCCACGTTTTGCTTAGACAGTGTACTCACGTGATAGGGGGCAGGCCTATCGCCGTTTTGTACGAATACACTGTCGCATGACTAAGTACAACTCAGCCATGTGGGTTTCCTCACGATGTTTTCCCTCACCGTTAACAACCATGATAAATTAACCACACATATGACTTTAGAAAAGACAAATTGGTGTAGGCCCGTCCCAGGATTGGAACTCACGCCCTTCTGTTTTTGGGCGGGTGTTCTACCCACTGGACTATCATGTCGTTTAAATTTTATTTATATATATATATATATATATATATATTTTCCCTCCTATATATATATATATATATATATATATATATACCCCATTTTGGGTAGGCAGAGACTATCGATCGCCACTTAGTACTATCTTGACAAACCTCTCTTGCTTCCCTTACATTCATTATTCTTCTCATAAATGCTCTTTTATTCTTCTCACTTCTCATTATTGGATACATGTAAATATTACCGAATTCAATTAATATTTCCCATCACTAGTTCCACACGCCACCGACACAATGCAGTCCACTCGTGCATTATATTTCTTCGGGATTATATTTCATACATATACTCACGGCTATTAATCCCTAAATAAGTTCTAACACACTTACAGATAGTATTCCATAAAATAAATAATATTCAATAAATACATTGTAATGGACGTTAAAAAAAGATGTGTGTTGACGAGTTTCTTACGGGTTCTTCTCTCAACAAAACACCTTCCGAATCCGAAGTAAACTTAGTATTAAGTTAAAATTTGACGTTCAAAAAACAAAGATTTATCTTTTTATTTTGAAATAAATGATTATTTTATTTATTTATTATTTTTTATTTATTATTTTACAATACATATGCAATAGCAATATATATAAAGATTTTTAAATAAAATACATATATACGTTTTACGACATATATAATAGAATATATAAACTTTTGTATGCAACACAAATAATATTATAGTGTTATATATACTCACGGCTATAAATCCCTAGAAGGGGTAGCCAGAGCTGAGAAATTGGAAATTCCTCAGCCACTTCTGGAAGTTGCGTGGGGAAAAGATAGTGAAATAAAGGTTGTTGTAGATGGGTCTCCAACCGCATCGCCCAAAAATCCCTTAAAAGCTCCAATACCGTTGGTCGCCTTTTACGAACACCCACCGGAAGAAATGGAGTAGTGCTATTCTAAGCCGACACTACACAGCAAATTATATTTCAAGCTCGGGTATATTTCATAAGTACCATTAATTAATATTTATATATTTTATTTATATTTTATTACGATCGCTCCTACAAAAATCGGACGTGGTCGTCTCGTCGGCAGGCACCCTTGAATGTATTCAAATAGAAAATAAATTTGTGTTTAGTTATGGAAAGGATTCACACGAAACTTGAACTTAGCCTTTTACACACGTTTTTAGTCCACGAGTCGTTAAGTTTTGCTCGCTATTTCATATGTAATTGTTACATTCAGGGGCGGATCCAACCCTCAATTTAGGTTGTGGGTATGCCCTTGGTGGCTATGGCTACCTAACCTACCTTAACAGTAACGTAATCTGTATAACGTTAGACTATGTTGTCCATCAAAACGATACCAGCAGGACTTGAACCCGCAACATCCACCGCAGGAGCGGATCCAGCCCTCAATAGGTTGTGGGCATAGCTACCTAAACTTCCAATTCCAAGAAGGCCTATTTATTGTAGCCCTAATAGACCACGAAAGTATGAGGCTGCAAGTTAGATAAGGGTTGTGGGCCACCTTGCCCACATGGCTGGATCCGCGCGGTTATATTGAAAGAAAGAAAGAAAGAAAAATCTTAATTCTCCTCTTGAGGACACAAACAATATAAAAAAAACAATAAAAATAGACTTAAACAACTTATACAACAACAAAAAAGAACCTATATACTAGAAAAAGACTAAATAATAATAATTCATAAAACACAAAACTTACAACTTACAATGTGCCCTCATTTGGCGAAAAGGTACCTGGCTCGGTATTTTGCTATTATCACATAAATTGACAAAAGCGCTGAAAATTATTAATTATTGAGATTAATAGAATAGAATGACTCTTTATTACACATCAAACACAAATTTACAAAAATAATAATATGATCAAACAGTTTACAGTGAGGTACAATTGGCGGTCTTATCGCTAAAAGCGATCTCTTCCAGACAACCTTTGGAAGGTGAGATCCATAAATTAATTATTTGGTTAATTTTCATGTGTAATTCCTACTCTCAGAAGGTTGACTGGAAGAGATCGCTGTTGTTCACCTGTTTATTGTACTTTATTCCGTGTATGGTTCTGGTATTCAATAAAGTGTATTATTGTGTATATTTCGTAAAAATGGAGATATAAAGTAACAAACTTTTAAAAAAGAAAACTCAAACGATCATCATTCGCCGTGTAGCACTACCCCGTTTCTTCCGATGGGTCTACGTAAGAGGCGACTAACGGACTTGGGGCTTTTTAAGGGATTTTTGGGTGATGCGGTTGGAGACCCATCACCAAGAACCTTTATTTTCACCATCTTTTCCCTACTCACATTTCCGAAAGTGGCAGAGGAATTTCCATAGCTCTGGCTACCCCATCTAGGGATTTACAGCCGTGAGTATGTATGTATGATCTCAGTTAAACAAAAAAAGTACTATGTTAAATTTATTAAACCTCCCTCTGAAATATTTTTGTCTTGTGTTGAAAACTGTATAGAAATCCGTTTGGTTGGAGGGCCTCCCTCGAAAAGTTCACTGATTTTGGTAGTTTTCAAACTCAATAAAATCCGCTCAATAAAGCAATCACACTCTAAATAAAATATATGTTCAAGTTCAATATCTTATCTTCAAAAATGACGGTTCATATTTTGTTTTTGATAATAATTGACAAAGAAAAAAAAATATTTGTGGGGGCCTTTTTTATCGTAAAATCTGATACTGCAGTCAGAATACTGCATATATGTTATCGATTACCTATCATTTGCGTAGACAATTGAGTAATCTATCATTGTAGTGATAATTTTCTAGTCTTTTTATCCTAATTATGGAGTTACAAAGCATTTTTCCTAAATTTCAATTTCAATGTTTGCGGGTCCCTGCGCGGAGAACGGGTGGCAGATGGCTGTTAGCCTTCATGCGCAGAGCTTGTGTCGGATTTTTCTGTAATATGGCTGCTTGCCGCTTCCCGCGCTTTTTTGATAATTTATTTTGGTTGTGCGCAACATAGTCGCTTGTTTCGCCTTACATTATAAGTTTGTCTCAATCGTAATATTATCGTTAATTTCACCCTCTCACGTAAGAACGAAATGGTCTAACCTGTGAAGTGCTTTGCGCCATAGGTTAGGGCATGAGTTCAAATATTCGGCTCGGCGTGTGCTTTTTGTTTATTTCTTTACAGGTAAAATAATTTTGTCTTTATTTTCGTTCGGTAATGATGATAAATGCATTATTAAAAATACTGCGAATTGTTCTGTTTTGTGAAAACGCTCGTATTACCCTAATGTTCCGTAAATCTAGCTGAAACAATTATTATCGTTTTGCTTTAAATTTACGTGATGTTTTTACATATCTTTTTTGTAATATTTGTACTTTTTTTAAAATGAAATAGAATATATTAAATATGTGCATTCAAACCGTTCTTCGAATAAATTATCTTGATTCATTTTATTTTATTAATGTGCTAATAATTCTAGTTTATACTTCGAAAATGTATAGCTTTGCGAGGGGATGAGTAGGTTCAAATAAATTCGCAACCACTCAACCGTCTCGTCAAGGTGAATTGATAGAGTAAGCTGATATTTATAAATTTTTAGACTTTCATTGAACTTTGCATTTTGTAAACAACTGTGAAAAAATAACTCAATCAAATAAGCTTTATACTAATTTATGAAATAATTATTTATATTTTTGCGTTTACTCATCCCACTATATCGACAAGGAGAAATCTTTGTATAACAGGCTAGTGTTTCTAATTAGATAAAAAAGTAAGTTGTTTGCTTTTCTTTTAAAATACCCTTTATTACATAGTTTAGTATAACCAAAGATTAAAAGTATTTTTTACCTTATAATAACGACGGAAAATTAAATAAAGGAAATAAACATGTGCAGAAAATCGAAAATTTCCAATTGAACAAAATACTTTTGAGCAACATACATACATATACTAACGGCTATAAATCCCTAAAAGGGGTAGCCAGAGCTGAGAAATTAAAAATTCCTCAGCCACTTTTGGAAGTTGGGAAAAAGATGGTAGAATAAAGGTTGTTGGTGATGGGTGATGGGTCACCAACCGCATCGCCCAAAAATCCCTTAAAGAGCAAACCTCTAATTAAGTAAATAAACAAATACAAAAGACGCATATTTATAGTCTCCTTCTAACAAGAAACTATAACCAAGTATATATTTATGAATTATTATTATGAATTATATATTATTGCTGTGTAGTGTCGGCTTGGAATAGCACTACCCCATTTTTTCCGGTGCCGGTGGGTGTACGTAAGAGGCGACTGGTAGTATTTACTAAATGCTTTCTCCTGTTTTATAATTTGTGCCGATTTTTTATTCAAGTGTGATTTTTGGACGTTGCGATAATAGCACGTTACGTTATTTCTACTGCAATCCACGATCACTTTTTTGTGCCGGCTAAGAATAACATAATCCCCTTTTACTTGGTGTCACATGAAACCTACTATCACGAGTTTTCTTCTCGACATTCCCCTCCTATATTCCGAAGGTGTCATAAAAAATAGTTTTGTGAGATTCAAGTTTTTGTTTCAGTTATTTTAATTACAAAATATATTCATCCAAGCGAGACATCATTATAATATCGATACGAATGTCGCAATTCTACAACTAGTACGAGACTATTTCCGTAGATGGCGCTTAATTTATGGTTATAATAGTTACTAGTGAGGCCACTAGATGGCTTATTTTACGAGTTTGATTAAAGGTGAGGAGACGGCAGGGGGCAAGCCCAAATGCCGTTTCAAGGTTCTTACTTTTTCGGGGACGCCCTTATCGAACTGCAAAGATCGAAACGTGTTTATTTAAGATACAATAAAAACGTTATTATTTCATACTTTTTATAGAAACGACGTGATATTTCAATGGGTAGAACACCGGTTAACGTGCAAGCGACTAGTGTTCAAATCCCGGGTCGGGCCAACACCAATTTGTCTTTTCTAAATTTGGTTAATTTATCATGGTTGTTAACGGTGAGGGAAAACATCGTGAGGAAACCCACATGGCTGAGTTGTACTTAGTCATGTGACAGTGTATTCGTACAAAACGGCGATAGGCCTGCCGCCTATTACGTGAGTACACTGTCCATGCAAAACGTGGGTATTCTGAACACCAGGTAGGAATGTCATGTGATATTCAGAAGTATTACTACCTCCATTCCCTTCGGGTGTATATGACGTGTTCGTTTGAGTTTATTTTTGTAGAAAATTTTCACAGATCTTTTTTTTTAGTCGATTATTTTTTTTATTGGCAAGGACGACGTCCGTGGCCGAGTGGATAGGTGACTACCTTCTCAGTCCGGAGGTTTTGTGTTCGATCCCCGCTGAGAGCAACATTTATGTGATGAGCATAGCTGATTGTTGCTTAAATTTTGATGTTATTTATATGTGTATTATTGTGTGTATTAGCTGTGTAGTGCCGGCTTAGAATAGCACTACCCCATTTCTTCCGGTGGGTGTACGTAAGAGGCGACTAACGGTATTGGGGCTTTTAAGGGATTTTTGGGCGATGCGGTTGGAGACCCATAACCAACAACCTTTATTTTACTATCTTCTCCCCACTAAACTTTCCAAAAGTGGCTGAGGAATTTCTAATTCCTTAGCTCTAGCTACCCCTTCTAGGGATTTATAGCCGTGAGTGTATGTATGTATGTATTGTATAATATTAAATGTATCGTTAAGTTAGTATCCCATAATACAAGTCTTACTTAGTTTGGGGCTTACTTGAACTGTGTATAATATGTCCGTATGCATTTTTTAAATAATATAACATACATACATATACCCACGGCTATATATATCCCTAGAAGGGGTAGCCAGAGCTAAGGAATTAGAAATTCCTCAGCCACTTTTGGAAGTTGCGTAGAGAAAAGATAGTAAAATAAAGGTTGGATAATATAAGCTGCTGTGTAGTGTCGGCTTAGAATAACACTACCCCATTTCTTCCGGTGGGTGTACGTAAGAGGCGACTAACGGTATTGGGGATTTTCAGGGATTTTGGGCGATGAGGTTGGAGACCCATCACCAACAACCTTTATTTTGCCATCTTTTCCCCACTCAACTTTCCAAAAGTGGCTGATGAACTTCTAGTTCCTTAGCTCTGGCTACCCCTTCTAGGGATTTATAGCCGTGAGTACACGTATGTGTGTATGCATAATATAAGCATAATCTATACCCTTTAATCACCCTTCCAGTACATCTACCTAAACGAGGACCTCATGCAAAGCCCGCTGTTCGAGATGCTGGTGATGCTCGAGCTGGGGTTTCCGCTAGAACATAACAGGATGGATCGCTTTAACTTCATTGATGTGCACTTTGAGAATGTTATGCCGGGTACGTTGCTTTTACTTTTATGAGTTTATAGAGTTTATTGCTGTGTAGTGTCGGCTTAGAATAGCACTACCCCATTTCTGCCGGTGGGTGTACGTAAGAGGCGACTAACGGTATTGGAGCTTTAAAGGGATTATTGGGCGATGCGGTTGGGGACCCATTACCAAACAACTCTATTTTACCATCTTTTCCCCACTCAAATTTCCAAAAGCTCTGGCTACCCCTTCTTGGGATTTATAGCCGTGAGTATATGTATGAATGTATGTATGTTTTTTAGTTTATAGAGATGTATGAAAAACTAAATGGCTAATAAAAGTGTTTTCTTTCTTTCTTCTTTCTAAAGTTTGATTAGCATTTACTTCCCAAGTAACACTAAAAGCCCTCTAACTATCTTTTTCTATACCTATGCAGAGCTTAAAGCCCGTAAAAGCTCGTATATAAGTTTGCCACACGTCTTAAGGCTTTATATTGGCACTCCAAAATCATTCTAACGCTCTAAAGCCGCATAGCGGTCAGATATTGGAATAATTCAATCCAGTTTTGCGGCTCTGATTGGATTCAAGTGCCATTGGCCGTAAAGTGGCATTAATCTGTCGTAATATCATGCCAAAAGCCGCGTAAACTCATGAAGATATACATAATAAATGTCTAAAGCCGTACATTAGCACGACAGGATGCCAATTTACGGCAACCATTTCAAAGGTCAACTGTAGCCGTGTACCGCCGGCTTAGAATGTCAATACCACTTTCTACTCACGGGTGTCGTAAGAGGTGACTATAAAGATATGGGGCTTTTTTAAATGGTTTTTGGGCGATGCGGTTGGAGATCTATCTGTGCGGTGTCGGCTTAGAATAGCACTACCCCATTTCTGCCGGTGGGTGTACGTAAGAGGCGACTAACGGTATTGGGGCTTTTAAGAGATTTTTGGGCGATGCGGTTGGAGACCCATCACTAATAACCTTTATTTTACCATCTTTACCCCACTCAACTTTCCAAAAGTGGCTGAGGAGTTTCTGATTCCTTAGCGCTGGCTACCCCATCTAGGGATTTACAGCCGTGAGTATATGTATGCATGTATGTATGTATCCATCACCAACATTACTTTGTTTCTACCATATTGTTCCCTATCAAATATTAAATGTGTCTGAGGAGTTTCTACTTCTAAAACTCTGGCTACCCCTTCTTGGGATTTATGGCTGTGAGTATATGTATGTAAATGTCTGTAAAATTCGTTCATTATTTTCTTAGAAATATACTTTTTACAACGCTTATATAAGTATCACCTGCCCTGCCTGTACGTATTAAAGGGTTTCTTTGGACTAGATTCAAACTTTGTACACTTATGAAAAATCAGGGACGATTTAATAATTTCACAGGTTTATCCCATTATCTTAAAAGGGTTCGCCAGGATTAAATACATACATACATACATATACTCACGGCTATAAATCCCTTAACGGGGTAGCCAGAGCTTTGGAATGAGAAATTCCTCAGCCACTTTTGGAAGTTGATTGGGAAAAGATGGTTATAATAAATGTTTTTGGTGACGGGTCTCCAACCACATCGCCCAAAAATCACTTAAAAAGCCCCCTTTACCCTTAGTCGCCTCTTAAGATCACCCACGGGTAGAAATGGGGTAGTGTTATTCTAAGCCGACACTACACGGCAAAGGATTAAATAATTTCGGTTAATTAAGAACTAAAAGTGGGGCTGGGCTCTGTGTGCCAAATTTTTAGTCCATCGAGCAACTCACGCTTTTTCACAACAATACTTATATTTTTCTTTCGTTATGCACTAACTCGTACAAACCTCATAACCAAAAAGTCATTAATCTATATGCCACTCGTATGTCCGTATATATTTGTATAATCGGGCTCTGAAATATCAAAACAATGAAATCTTATCAATAATTGAATCGTATTAAAAGACACACTTTATCAATCTTATCCTTATCACAAAACACTTAATCATTCAAATACATAAATACTGAAGAAAGCAGCTGGGTGAAGAAACAATGCACTTAAGTAAGGTTGTTGCCTGAAAACCAGCGTACGATATGATTATGGCTATTTCGTACATTATGCTTTTACTGTGTAGTGTAGGCTTAGACTAGCACTACCCCATTTCTTCCGGTGGGTGTACGTAAGAGGCGACTAACGGTATTGGGTCTTTTGAGGGATTATTGGGCGATGCGGTTGGAGACCCATCACCAACAACCTTTATTTCACCATCTTTTCCCCACGCAACTTCCAAAAGTGGCTGAATAATTTCTTATTCCTTAGCTCTGGCTACCCCATCTAGGGATTTATAGCCGTGAGTATAGGTAGGTATTCGTACATTATGCTGAGGCCCTTTTTGGTAGCATAAACATTCTACTTTGTATTATTTTTATACAGTGCATATTTGTTTTGTACCAAATAAATGCATTTCTTTCGTTTTTTCCATAAAAATAATCATTCTTCTGTAGGGGTAAATAATTTTAAAAGCGCTGAGGGAACAAAAAAGTTACTTTATTTTCTTAAATCATAAAACATGAAAATGACGCCAGGATCCGAATCGCCACTGTTAAATAATCGAAATGTCAATTTTGTAAATATAAGTTTCATTCAGTATGATACAGATTTTACAAAATAACTTTGTGAGCATGGCACAAAGTCAATATAGGCACAGCTGTGGGTTCATCAGGGGGTGCTCCGGCTGCACCAGCGATATCCATATGAGTATATTTCACATTCTTTTCATCCAAACCTGACACTTTCATCAAAAACCCACCGGCTAATTGATGATGCCTTTGCGTTTTCTTCATATCAACTTGAATCAAATCGTCACCAAAAATTACTCCCTCATTACTTGTCAGATCTTCAGGCCTGATGTTTGAAACTTCCAATTCTTCCCCTACTCTAGATCCACTGAATTGGAGTTTCTGGGAATGTTTCGTTGCTTTAGCACTATGGTTGTCCATTGCAGCTATGAAATTTCCGTAGCAAACCCTTGCGTGACCTGTTAGAGTTGCGATTGTATAGATATGGGGATTCAGTTCTTGTTCTGCAAGTAGTGTGAGCTCGTACAAAGCATCAGCCATCGCTAATCTACCTTCAGCGTCTGTGTTTGTTACTCTTATAGTTTTACCACTTTTGGAGACAAGTATTTCATCAGCTACATAGCTATTTTCTCCAATAGAATTCCGACAAAGACACAGGTATGCTACTGCTTTCAAATAAGGCGGTTTCAGAATAGCACAGGCTTTTATGAAACCAGTAATAGCGGCAGCACCGCATTTATCGCGGGACATTCCATTCATTTTACCGGATATTTTAAGATCAGCACCACCAGTGTCATATGTCACTCCTTTACCCACTAACATAATGGTTTCGTGAACTCGACTCATATCTGCTGGTTTATATACTAATTTGACAACTCTTGGTTGGTGTCTTTTCACTGGAATCGATGCTCTAGAAACAGCGTGAAGTAGGGGATAATCTTTTTCTATGTCTTCCATTTTATCTACGACATCAATTTTAACGTTCGGATCATCAATGAATACATTTTTGATATATTCAACTATCTTTGGAGGTGACATACGCTCTGGATCACTACCGCCAATATCTCTAGCGATTATTCTAGATCTTTCAAGTGCTATAGCACTAATAACTACTTTTTCAAAAGTATATTCCTCTATATGTTCTTCACGATACAATCCTAAACGCAGAAATTTACTTGCTGCATCAGGTTTTAATTCTCTTATTTGTAAAGGCACGTAAAAAGCTTCTAAAGCGCCTAGGATTGAGACTAAATCACCATCAGGAAAATCAACGAATTTTCTAACAAAAATCAGAGGCTTCTTCATTCCAGCTTCTAAAGCTCTAACCATGCCATTTTTAGCAGCATCATATATAACTTTGGCATCATGGTAAGGCGTAACATCACCAGTTGGCGCGAAAACTATTCTCCCGCCAGAAACATAGTCGCAATTCCAAACGCTAGGTTTTTTATTCACAGATTTATCAACTACTGTTATCTCTGATATAAAACTTTTGATATGAGGCGGTAATATATTAATTACATCGTTCGGATACAATATAATTATAACTCCATCATAGTCGAGAGAAAGGAGATTGGTTTCAATGAAAATATTTTCGTGCAGTTTCAGGTCAGCCATTTTGTTTTTCCGCGCGTGTTTTCGGGTTCAAGCCGCGCGTAATACTGAATTTTCCAGTCAGCTTGCATAGTTATCACCAAACAATAAACGATATTGGAATTATCTTGTTATAGATAATCTTATATCGATCTTTATAATTCAAAGTTCAAGGAGAATATTTATATCTTTTATTTATGATATAAGATGGACGTCGGCTAAAAAAAATTAAGCGAAGTGCAAGTTGGATGCAAACATACTTTCAGTTCCATTTTATCCTTTTAATAATTGAAAAGATATCAGGATCTAACAATGTAATCTTGATAATTTTTGGTAAAAGGGACTGACGGTCCGACAGCTGAATCTAGTTCAGTTTAGGTTTTTGTTATTTCGCTCTGAAAAAAATATTGTGTCTGGATAATAAATAAGTTGCAACACAAATAGTTAGAATAATTCAACAAAATAACGAAGAGTTTCATGTATAATAAAATTTTGTTTTACGATCCTTTTTATAGACTTCATTAAATATATCTCTTATTTTATTATAATTGCGGTCAATTGTTAAAAGTCAAGTTTGTTTGCATATATTTTGTTGTAAATGATATAAAATAATGTTTGAAAATAAAATTCGTTATACTCAACTCAATTCCAACGTTCACGCCGTATATTCCCAAAGGGGTTGGCACATGTACTAATACATCTGTGCAACATGTGACATTGTCATCCGGTGTTCAGAGTACCCACGTTTTGCTTGGACAGTGTATTTACGTGATAGGGGGTAGGCCTTTCGCCGTTTTGTACGAATAGCCATCCTCACGACATTTCCCTCACCGTTAACAACCGTGATTATTTAGTTCTTTTTTTTCATGAAAACCTCATGTGGAGATTATTAGTAATAAATAAAGAATAAATAACGGAAAGAAACGTGTAAAAGAAATGAAGGTTAGAAGAATTTCGCGCTGGCAGCCATTGACACGGTAGCTCAATTGGCAGAGCGACGGGGGCGTATACCCGAGGTCGCGGGTTCGATTCCCGCCTATGTCGAAATTTTACTTTCCTTTATTTATTAGTACATACATACATACATACATATACTCACGCCGTTAATTCCCATTTATTAGTAACCGTGATTATTAACTATACATTACATATGTCTTGAGAAAAGACAAATTAGCGTAGGCCCGACCCGGGATTTGAACCCTCATCGTTTATTAGCCATGTACTGCCGGCATAGAATGTCACTACCCTTTCCTACCCACGCGTGTCGTAAGTCGACTAAGTGCTTTTTTGGTGGATTTTGGGCGATACGGTTGGAGACCCATCACCAACGATACTTTATGTCTCTATCAACGTCATGTGGCTGAGGAGATTCTTACTCCAAAGCTCCAGCTAGCCCTTTTTGGGATTTATGGCGGTGAGTTTATTATTGCCGTGTAGTGTCGGCTTAGAATAACACTACCCTATTTCTATCCGTGGGTGATCGTAATGGGCGACTAAGGTTATAGGGGCTTCTTAAGTGATTTTTGGGCGATGTGGTTGGAGACCCGTCACCAAAAACATTTATTTATTATTACCACCTTTTCCCCAATCAACTTCCAAAAGTGGCTGAGGAATTTCTAATTCCAAAGCTCTGGCTACCCCGTAAAGGGATTTATAGCCGTGAGTATATGTATGTGTGTAGTTTATTATGTTAATTATTTGTTTTTCCTAATCACTCACTCTCTGTCTTGTTTCAGATTACAAGCATCTCTTCGAAATGGACTCCCATCTCACTCTGACTCCACTTCGCTTTATTCACTACGATATAGGGAGTGTCCTTCACTTCTCTGAGAAGATGTACTCTGTCAATGGATTTAATACTATTGTATTAAAGGTAGAGATAGTGTTGCAAAAAATTAGGGGCTGTATCAAATAATTTGCCGCAGTTGAATTAATAAAATTGCAAGGGTTGGGGATATGTTATCATAAGACACAGGTCATAAGAGCCATAATTGCAAACATACATTCATATACTCACGGCCATAAATCTCAAAAAGGGGTAGCTAGAGCTTCAGAGCTAGAAACTCCTCAGCTGCATTTGGAAGTGGATAAGACAGTGTGGTAGAAACAAAATATGAGTCTAAAACCACATCGGCCAAAAACCACTTAAAAAGAGCCCCAAGTAACTTAACAATTTAAGCTGTGTAGTGTCGGTGTAGAATAGCACCACCCCGTTCGAATGAATGGGTGTAGGTAAGAGGCGACTGAGGGTCTTGGGGATTTTAAATGGGTTTTTGGGAGATGCGGTTATAGACCCATCACCAACAACCTTTATTTTACAATTATTTCTCCACTTAACTTCCAAAAGTAGCCGAAAATTTTCCGGAAGTCCTTAGCTCTGGCTATGGCTACTTCTTTTACGGTTTTATAGCCGTGATTATAAGTCCTTTAAATGAGTTATGTCAATGTTTCATTGTAACAAACTCAGCGTACAGTACTAAACTCTCTGTGTGGCTCTAAAGCCGAATCACGGTATTGGGGCCTTAAAGTGATTGAAAGAAGGAAAGAAGAAGAAAGAAAAAATATTTCTTATCTATTAAAGGCACAAACACGAAGGTGTTATGAAAATGATATTATTTTAATCGTTAACATTTTGTTTTTATAGGATAAATCTGCAAAACAACCTAGGGGAGGCCTTACTGACGGTGACTACAATAAAATAGACGTCACATACGGTTTGCTTTGTAGAAAGAAACAATTTGAAAACAATAGAAGATATTCGTATAGAATAAAGAGAATGGCTTCAAAAGACATCAAAGTCATCGACAAAAGTCTCAGAGTTAACCCTGACATTACTCCACCACCAAATATAGACGATTTACACAGATATCATGAGTTATTTACCGAAGTTGGTATAGACCAACTAGTTAAAGAATTCACAGAAATTGCTTTTAATCTCTCCTCTATTGCTTTAGAGAAAGTCCGTGACAAACATTGCGAAGCAAACCAAAGAAGAGTCAATAATGAAGTTTCTTATACTGGCGACGTTTTAGGTGTTGTTAAAATGATAGCTAACTTCGCAAAATCTTTACTGGATAACGTGAAAAGTGATAAAGAACAGTTTTGTAGTACAGCTGATAGTATCTACTCTTTCTTTCGAGCTCGTTGCGAACATCCAAACATAACGTGTTGTTCGTACTTCTCTAACGGTTATGCAAATTGTGTCAACCCTATAACTCGATACGCGGAAAGAACTACAGTAAATGATGATAATATTATAGGGCGACAAGCAGTGGATACAAACTTAAGAGCGCGTGTTATTTGTATAGATGGAAATTGTAAGGAAGAGCGAGATTCTGACAGTTCAAGTGACAGTGACAGTAGCCGCAGTAGCGACGAAAGTAAAAAGAAACATCACTACTACCCGAATGATAAAACACGCCCGCATCGTCATAAGAAACATAGAACAAAATGCTCTAAAACTAGGAAGATTAGAACTAGGACTTTCCTTACAACGCAGTACGTTATAGGAGGTCGGACTTCTGTTAAACCAGTTCATAGATCTATCGACTCAAATGAGACTATAAATAATGTGACGAATACCACATCTACGGTTATCGTAGATGAATCTTCAAATGCAAGTTTTGTTGATTATAGGACTAATCATTCGTCTAATGTCAGTGGTTCAACGACCTTTACTAGCAGTGTAGTAACAGAGTTGATAAAAAAGTTGAGAAAGAAAAGAGAAGCGACTGAAGAAAAACCTTATGCAGGAATGGTTCCTACTACTATAAAACATAAAAATGGAGAAATGGATTCGGGGTCTAATTCTGAAGTTCGAAGAGCTGCTCACAGCAGTATGATAGATAATGATGAAGAACATGATGGTCGAGAATACGAGAAAGAAGATGTTTCTGAGATAACTAAAAAACCGAAAAAGAAAAAAGATAAATCATCAGATAAATCTTTTGAAGATATGCTTAATGAAGACATGTTGGCTTCACAAAGCAAAGTATCTGCAGAGGAAAAGCCATCCAAAAAAAAGAAAGTTACAAAAGAGAGGAAAACTAAAAAGAAAGATAAACCTAAAAACAAATCGTCACCCGAAGAGAAAGATAGCAAATCTGAAGAGAAAGTAAACAAGGATGAAATAGAAAAACATGACGACCACGAAGAACAGGAAGAAAAAGAAGGCAAAAAATTTAAATCAAGCAACGAAAGTGAGCGAGAAAAAAAACCAGAAAGAAGCAACGAAGATGAGAAAGAAGCTGAAACAAGGAAACCTAAAAAGCCAAAGAAAGGCGAAAACGATATAGAACCAAAAAAAAGTATGAACAAGAAAAACGAAAAGAAAATAGAACCTTTCAGTGAAAGCGTAGAAAAATATGAAAGAGTAGATAAAAAGCTGGATAAGAACCCAAGAAAGAAACATAATACAGAGAAGGCAACTAAGAAAGCGACTAAGCCAACAACGACGACTGAAGATACGCCTATAAATTTTAATCTACCCCCTACTGTTGCATTAAGTAAGGAGACTAAGGAGTTCTATGATGACAGGAAATGGGCTCAGGGAATGGTTTTATACGTGATTGATGAAGCTAATACCTGTAAGTAACATTTTTTTAAATAAAATTATCTAATCACTAGGAGTAGGAGTCGTATGGTAAGGGCCGGCGCTCACTGCCGGCATGGCATGGCAAAGGATTTCGGTACAGATATAGCATTTTTAATCTTATTACCATGAGTATAGAATTCATTTTACTTTATTTGACACAACGATGCCGACGTTCTGTCCTACCGCGGCCTCCCTCGGCATCGTTGTGTCAAAATGAATTCTATATGCATGGTAATAAGATTAAAAATGCTATATCTGTACCGAAATCCTTTGCCATGCCATGCCGGCAGTGAGCGCCGGCCCTAAGACTAAGGGAGAGACAGCCTTTGGTTGTTGGGCGATGTAGCTGGATGGATCCAACGATTTCAATATTATCATATTTTCCTCTTCGGCTTTCCATACATTACGATTTTTTTCTAAATCTTCCTAAAAAGGAGTCCATAATATCTAATTTTTTTGTCTTATTCATTGGTTAACGACCAATTTGGGTTCAGAAAATCAGTTTTACATAAAATAATAATATAATAATCTAGTATACCTCGCTTCTTACCCCGATACCCTAAGAAAGTTGAAAGAACTGGGTAGTGCCTTTCTTTTCTGCAAGAATATCAATGCACATTCTTACATATACTGACAGCTAGAAATCCCAAAAAAGGTATTCAGACTTTCAGAATGAGAAATTCCTACGCCAATTTCGGAAGTGGAGTCCCTGTCCCAGGAGGAATCCATCTAGGATTGTTAATAAAGCTTGCTCGTTAACAAGAACTAGGTTATTGTTAATCTAAGCCGATAATACCCAGCCAAATAACCGATATTAACTGCCTACTTACTATTTTACTGTGCTGTGTAGTGTCGGCTTAGAATAGTACTACCCCATTTCTTCCGGTGGGTGTACGTATGAGGCGACTAACGTTATCGGGGCTATCAAGGGTTTTTTGGGCGATGCGGTTGGAGACCCATCACCAACAACCTTTATTTTACCATCCCAACACAACTTTCCAAAAGTGGCTGAGGAATTTCTAATTCCTTAGCTCTGGCTACCCCTTCTAGGGATTTATAGCCGTGAGTATATGTATGTATGTATGTTACTATTTTACCACAGACAACACAACCGGCGTCCGCACGCGTCTGAAAGCCGTCAACGACATACTGACCGAGAGGACGTGCACATCTCTTCGAGAGATTGATGCTGATGAGGTGACAGAGTATGATGATTATGTGGTGATAGATACCAGTGCGGATTTCGTCACGGGCAGGGTCGGGAGGAAACAGGTGAGGAGATTATTTTTGTTGATCTACAAGACTGATAACTAAACTAGAAAAATAATAATAATATAGATGTTTCATAACTTTTTTTTAACAATAAGACACCAGTGACATATTTCAGCCGACATATGTCACTGACAATTGTCATTTTGGTGAAATAGGGGCCAGTGCGGACTTTGTCACGGGCAGGGTCGGGAGGAAACAGTTGAGGAGTATTTTTTAAAAATAACATAAACATAAACGTTCACGCCGTTTATCCCCGAAAGGGTTGGCAGTGGTACCAATACTTCTGAACTCACATGGCAGCGCCATCTAGTGTCCAGAGAAGGTACCCACGTTTTGCTTAGACAGTGTACTCACGTAATAGGGGGCAGGCCTCTCGCCGTTTTGTACGAATACACTGTCACATGACTAAGTACAACTCAGCCATGTGGGTTTCAGCCATTAAGACAGACGGACAGACACAAGAACGAGAATTAATTAGTATAACATTTTAAAGAACAAAACATAACATACAAGCTCAAAAGACATACATACATACAAACTAACGGCTATAGAAGTCAGATAGCGTGTTGACTATATCGTCATAGATACCAGTGCTGACTTTGTCACGGGCAGGATCAGGAGGAAACAGTTGAGGAGACAATATAAGAAATGTACTCACGGCTGTAATTCGCAAATATAAGAGCTTGAAAATTAGAAATATTGCTGCTACTTTGAAAAAGTTGAGTGGGGAAAGGATTCTAGAATAAATTTTCCACCCACATCGCCTAATAAACACTTAAATAAGCCCATAGGTGTATTGTATTTAATAAATAAACAGGCGACAACCAAAGTTTAGTTGTTAGTGTACTGAGTAATTCAAAATTCTATGAATTTTCCGCCGCTGGATCTAGGTTGACTAGTGTTCGAACTAAGACAGAAGTTTAATTTAAATCTGTTTTATCTTTAATTCTCTGTTCTCTTCTTTATCTTTAATTCTGTTTCATGTCAAATTAATAGTAGAACGTAATCTCTATAAAGTTAGACTATGTTGTCCATCAAAACGATACCAGCAGCACTTGAACCCGCGACATCCACCGCAGGAGCGAATCCAGCCCTCAATTTAGGTTATGGGCATAGCTACCTAAACTTCCAATTCCAAGTCTGCCTACTTATTGAAGCCCTAATACACCACGAAAGTATGTGGCTGCAAGTTAATCAGGGTTGTGGGTATGCCCACTTTGCCCATATGGCTGGATCCGCGCATGATCCATCATACATCGGGATAGGGGCGTATATCGGGATGTCGCAGGTTCAAGTCATGCTGCTGTCGAAATTATTCTTTCCTTAACTGATTTGTAAAATCTCTATATAGTTTGTGATTAGAACTTTTGGAGCTATATACTTTTAAAAACGGCGAACATAACCTGATTTATTCAGCCAACCAGAGCTCTGTTTTCGCTCACGTATTATTTTACGTTTAGCTCAGTTAGTTGATCAATTTACGAAAATGGGGCCGAAAAATACATAAACATAACATACATAATAACATAAACGTTCACGCCGAATATCCCCGAAGGGGTTGGCAGAGGTACTAATACTTCTGAACATCACGTGACTTTGTCACCTGGTGTTCAGAGTACCCACGTTTTGCATGGACAGTGTACTCACGTGATAGGGGGCAGGCCTATCGCCGTTTCTGTACGAATACACTGTCACATGACTAAGTACAACTCAGCCATGTGGGTTTCCTCACGATGTTTTCCCTCACCGTTAACAACCATGATAAATTAACCACACATATGTCTTTAGAAAAGACAAATTGGTGTAGGCCCGACCCAGGATTTGAACACTAGTCGTTTGCACGATAACCGAGTGTTCTACCCACTGGGCTATCACGGTTGTTGTTGCCGAAAAATAATATTATAATATTTTGTATCTTAATGACAATCTGATGAAAGTTGATATATTACCTAGGTTATATTATATATTATATTATATTATTGATAAACTAACGGAATGTATTATGCTCCGGTGACAAATTTATACATAAATTCATATATGGGATCAGCAAGTATATTAAATAAAAAAGTGTGTTAAGGATGACTGTCGTGTAGTGCCGGTTTAGATTGTCACTACCCCTTACGAAAGCTACCCACGGGTGTCGTTAGAGGTGACTAAAGGTATGGGGCTTTTTAAGTGCTTTTTGGGCGATGCGGTTGGAGACCCATTACCAACGATACTGTATTTGTACCATCTTCTCACCTATCAATTTCCAAATGTGGCTAAGGAGAATCTAGGTCTGTAACTCTGGCTACCCAGTTTTGGGATCTATAGTCGTGGGTATATGTAATGTATATATGTACGTCTGTACTTAGATAGATAAATATTTAGATAACGCGATGTAGGATTATGAGACGCTGCTAGTGTGCGAGTGAGTCCGTCGTCTAGAGATCGGTACACATACATTTGCATACGTAGTAAGAAGAATACAGTATCATGGCTTTATATCCCAGAAAGGGGTGCCCAGAGCCGAGTCTATATTTACTCGCATATTTTTGTCATAATTTAATTAAAAATAAGGACACCGTTTTTAGGACAACTAAACGTTTTTAAGTATTTTGGTTGTTAGGTATGCTGTGTCTGCTTAGAATAGCATTACCCCATTTCTTCCAGTGGGTGTATGTAAGAGGTGACTAACGGTATTGGGGCTTTTAATTGGGCGATGCGGTTGGAGACCCATCACCGACAACCTTTATTTTAACATCTTTCCCCACTAAAGTTTCCAAAAGTGGCTGAGGATTAGTAATGCCTCCGAGGGATTTACAGCTGTGAGTATGTGAGTACATACAACTAAGATTTATTCAATCGCAGGTCACCCCTTACGATATTTAGCGTGAATATATATAGCCTAAGTTTCTATTGATGAAAGTATTCAAAGTAAATGCATTCATAATATATTTCAAATCGAAAGGGTTGATAATTAACCCTTATAATAATTATTATTATACATACATACATACATAGACTCACGGCTATAAATCCCTAGAAGGGGTAGCCAGAGCTAAGGAATTAGAAATTCCTCAGCCACGTTTGGAAAGTTGAGTGGGGAAAAGATAAAGGTTGTTGGTGATGGGTCTCCAACCTCATCGCCCAAAAATCCCTTAAAAGCCCCGATACCGTTAGTTGCCTCTTGCGTACACCCACCGGCAGAAATGGGGTAGTGCTATTCTAAGCCGACACTATACAGCAATTATTATTATAGAGTATGTATAGCTGAGCCAGAGGCCTATTCTTGTATCACATGAGACTTTTCATGTTATTATTAGTTATTATGTTAGTAGTACCTGTTAGGGACGGCTAAGAATAGCACTAACACATTTTGTTCCCTGTAAGAGACGATTTAGGGATTTTGGGGCATTTTAAGTGATTATTAGGCGGTTGCTCTGGCTTCCCCTATATGGGATTTATAGCGGTAACTATATATACTTATGTATGTATATTGTGTTATTCCAATACACATCATACATATATCCTCACGCCGTTAGTTCCCATTGGGGTAGGCAGAGACTATCGATCGCCACTTTGTACGATTCTGGCAAACCTCTCTAGCTTCATTCACATCCATCAATCTTTTCATACATGCTCTTTTATTCTTCGTACTACGGACACCTGCCTTTTTGAGTATTCCAATACAGTTTCTTCTTTTATTTATTTGCTATATTGTATGTTGATTTATAGGTATTCTGTTGGAGGCATTGAATAACAAACATACATACATTCATACACAGACTCACGGCTATAAATCCCTTAAAAAGGTAGCCAGAGCTTCAGTATAAGAAAGTCTTCAGCCACTTTTGAAAATGTGTGTGTGTGTGTGTGTGGGGAAAAGATTGTAAAGTAAAAGGTTTTTAGTGCCGGGTCTCCAACATCATCGCTTTAAAAAATCATTTTAATAGTCCCAATACCTTAAGCCGCCTCTTACGAACACCCTGAGGAAGAAATGGGGTAGTGCTATTCAAAGCCGACACTACACTGCTAACAATATATGAAACAGCTGACACTATGAAAAAAAACTCCCTTATATATTTAACATTCAATATTCTCAAAATTCCACTATTTCTTTACTATCGGTTTCCAATGAATACCTATTGATATTCTATTACTTTCTAGAATAGTCACAAGTCTATTAAAAATACCGCAGAATTATAACCCGTATGACTATTGAAATAAGAGCTTCTATCGTTAAAATGATCATAAGACCGGCCCCTAATAAGTACCTCGACCCCATTCATCAATGAAAGCACGTGTATGCGAGTGAAATAGCTATACACAAAAATAAGTTAGAAAGAGAGAGACGGAGTGAATCCACGTGCTTACTGATACTGTTTATCACAATTTAGTGTGGACAGCAGTATTTGAAAGTTGTTTTCTTTGTTTAGTGGGAATTTAAATGTTTTGTGAAATTTTAAAGCAAAATTTTGTATTTTCTATGATTTTGATATTTAAATCAAATTGATAGTAAACATTAGTATAATAACTTTTCTCTGTTGTGATTTTGAATGAGCAGCTCTACAATTTTATATTCTTATATCTCCATAAAACATGTAAGCTTAAAATCGTTTCATGCAAATGTTTTTTTTAATCTACATTTAGTAATATTAATCACACAATGTAAGTCTCGTTATAGTATTTAAATAAAATAATATCCAACCACGATATTATTAGTTTTGATAACAACGATATGATAAAAAGTAAATGGTATCAATTTAAAAAAAAAACAATTGACAAAACTATACAGCAAAAAACACTCGATTTTTTAAACTATGGTTACAAAAATATCTAATCGGCTAAAGAACACCCTATCACAATTACTCGAACAAAATACTAGGCTAGGGTAAAATTACAAGTAGCCGGCAAATAGATTTCTCACGTTGGTATCCCTAAAACCAACTCAACTCTGATTGGCTGCCGCGTGGAATTCTCTCGAATGATCGCGAACGTCATTGGCCGAGGATATAAATACAGGTTCGCGCGCCATGACACGGTTTTTAAAACGTAAACTGACGTTTGCGAGTGTGACGTGACTTTTAAAGTGAATTTTGAGTGAAAATGGTTGTGATTGGTATTGATTTAGGTACAACAAATAGTTGTGTTGCTGTTTATGTCAACGGAAACGTGGAAATAATACCAAATGAATACGGAAATCGTACGACGCCATCTTTCGTAGCATTTACGCCAACACATCGGCTTATTGGGGAACCGGCAAAGTCACAAGTTTCCGCTAATTCACAAAACACAATTTTTGCCGCCAAAAGAATAATTGGCCGACGATTCGATGATTTAGGATTACAAATGGATATATCTCATTGGCCTTTTAGTGTCGTGAATCATGATGGTAAACCGAAAATAGCAGTTCAATATAAAAGTGCAAGAAAGTTTATCTCCGCTGAAGAGATCAGTAGTATGATATTAGGAAAGTTAAAAGAAAATGCTGAAGCGTATTTAGGACATGAAGTTAAGAATGCAGTTATAACAGTACCGGCTTATTTCAACAACGCACAAAGACAAGCAACTAGATCTGCCGGAATTATTGCCGGACTAAATGTGTTAAGGATTTTAAATGAGCCAACGGCTGCCGCCATTGCTTTTGGAATACAAAAAACATTTAATGGACTCAAAAATATACTAGTTTACGATCTAGGTGGAGGTACTCTTGATGTAACAGTATTAACAGTAGACAAATATGTATTTGAAGTGAAATCCACAGCCGGTGAAACCAGAATGGGAGGAGAAGATTTCGATAACCGGTTAATAGCATATTGCGTCGAAGATTTCAAAACGAAATACGGGCAGAATGTGTACCGATATCCAAAGTCGATTCGGAGATTAAAAACGGAAGTTGAACGCGCTAAAAGATGTCTGACTTCCGCTTTAGAAACTACAATTAATATTGATAGTTTACACGACGGGATAGACTATCATGTGAGGATATCGCGAGCTATGTTTGAAGATCTTTGCTGTGATTTATTC
Organism: Bedellia somnulentella; assembly: GCA_963576735.1. Lineage (NCBI taxonomy): Eukaryota > Metazoa > Arthropoda > Insecta > Lepidoptera > Bedelliidae > Bedellia > Bedellia somnulentella. Next base: position 4,288,852 of record OY755198.1, read on the forward strand.
AAAGATACATTAACGCTAGTTGAAAAGGCTTTGAACGATTCTAAAATACCAAAGAATCATTTACACGATGTAGTTCTAGTTGGTGGGTCGACAAGAATACCTAAAATACAGAGTATTCTCTTAGAATATTTTGATGGAAAACCATTGACGGTGTCTTTGAATCCTGATGAAGCTGTAGCCTACGGTGCTGCTTTACACGGCTCAGTTTTAAATGGGGTAGTCCATGAGAGTTTGAAAGATATACTTTTAATAGATGTCGTGCCGTTATCATTAGGTCTTGAGACAGCTAGAGGCATTATGTTCAACATTATTGAACGTAACACAGCTATACCTTGTCGAAAATCTAAAATCATAACTACTTTAGATGACTACCAAACAACTATGACTATAGAAGTGTATGAGGGGGACAGAGCATTAACCAAAGATAACAAACTAATAGGTTTATTTGACTTCAATGGAATAATCCCAGCACCTAGAGGCATTCCAAAATTAAATGTCGTTTTTGATTTAGATGCGAACGGTATATTAACAGTTATAGTCAAAGATACAACAACTGGCGCTTGCGATGGAATTCTGATTGAAAATAAGTGGAGATTAAGCAAAGAAGACATAGAGAAGATGAGGGCTGAAGCTGAAGTGTTTAAAGAAGATGATAGAGTAAGAAAGTTGGCTTTGGTTGCAAGAAATCAGTTAGAAACCTACGTTTATACTTTAAAACAAGCAGCGTTGGAAGAAGGCACAAAACTATCAGAGTATAATCAATTGTTGCTGCTAGAAGAATGTCAGAAGGAGATAAGATGGCTGGATGAACATTTGGAATGTTCTCGAAAGGTTTATGAGACGAAAGAGATGCAGCTGTACCGGAAATGGAATACGGTGCTGATGGAATTGACAGGAAAGGAGCGGCGAAAGAGATTTAAGTCTGGTCCATCCGGTTGTGATCAAGAAAATTTGCCTGAAGAACTAGGGATTCCATAGAAGATGAAAGAGTAAGTACGTGTCTTTTAATACATGTTTCTTTGATATTTCTTTAACATAATGTAAAGTGATATAATTAGCATTAAGCCGGAGTAAGCCATAAGTTTATTTTAATTATTGAACTCCGATAATAAGATAGTATAAAGATTCTTAAGACCCACCCAAAAATCGATTTTATTGCTGCTATTTTAATGCTTTACGAACTTTTTCGCAAACCGTTTCGCAGAAAAAATAATCCGCGGGAACTCCGAGTTAAACACGCCTGAAAGTTTGTTAGAAGCAATTTTACTGTGCAGTGTCATCGATCCAAAATATATCTACCTCACTAGTTAATAGAATGTTATGTTTAAGTCTGAAAGAAGCGGTTTGAAGAGCCATTAACCAAGAAGTTCCTTCATAGAGGCTGTGTTTTTACAATTTAAACTTGAAGACTTCCACAATTTTTCGGAAGAAGAAGATTTTTACGAGGTCTGCAGCAAGAAGCGCTATTCTATCGTCACGATTTCGGTTTGAATGAGATGACAGTATACGTTACTATGTAAGTGCGAAAGAGATGGCTGCTTTATACCACGCGATATCTAGTTAAGAGGTCGCTAGTACTAGCTATGCTGGATCATTCTTATAGCATGAGCTCGTCGGTTAGAAAGAGATGGCGATATACAAGAAGATTTGAAAAGATAGTTGGGTTTTAAACTATGGGATTGGTAGTTAAATGGACAAGAGTGCTAGCACTGCTGGAAACATCAACACCAGAAATTAAGTTTTTTTTGGTTTCTGTCTAAGTGGACGACTCAAAAATCTATTTATGTAAATATGAAAAAAATTGCAAGAACATTAATTTTCACTGACCTACAGACCTCGTATCGAAAAGGAAAGGGGAGAATTTAGATTAAAGATGAAGATTTCTACATCAAGCTTAACTGGAAGAAACCACTGAATTACATACATACATATACTGACGGCCATTAATCCCAAAAATGATGTTCCCTATTTATCAACTTCCAAATGTGGCTAAGAAATTTCTGATTCCAAAGCTCTGGCTATACCTTAGGGAGTTATAGCCGTGAATATATTAATGTATGTCAATCCATAATGAGTTACCATGGTAGACTATGGCCTTATTTTTTCAAGATATGGCCCTTTGTGTAGAAATATATGTGCTTTGGCAACTGAAATCTTCGGATAATTAAATTAGAATGTTTTTGTTCATGAAAACCTTATGTCGGCATTATTTCTAATAAATAGAGGATAAATAGAGGAGAGAAAGCGACGGGGGCGTATACCCACAGGTCGTGGGTTCGATCCCCGTTGATGTCGAAATTTGTTATTCCTTTATGTATCTTTTACTTTGGGTAATTTCTTAGAATGTAAGTGTGAATTTTTATACATTTTAGTGTTTACTTTTGTAACCGACTAATACAAGAAATCCAGATTGACAGCAAAGACCAACGTTTGTACTTAAAAACTACATCTTGGCCTAAGCGTGAATTCTAAAACACATATAATTGCTGTGCAGTGTCGGCTTAGGATAGCACTACCTCATATTTTCCCGTGGACCCATCACCAAAAACATTTATTTTAGAATCTTCACTGATCCTAAAGCTCCATTATGGATTAACGTTTATGTACATATTAACGACAGCTAACATTATCTTACAGTGTCCTGAAAGCCGAGTAGTGTAGGTTTATAATAGCATTAACCCATGTCCAACGACGTCCGTGGTCGAGTAGATAGTTGTCTAGCTTCTCGGTCCGGAGGTTGCGGGTTCGATCCCCGCTGAGAGCAACATTTATGTGATGAACATAAATGAATGTTTCTTAATCTTGGATGTTATTTAAATATGTGTATTATGTAATATTAAATACATCGTTTAGTTAGTATCCCATAATACAAGTTCTACTTAGTTTGGGGCTAACTTGATCTGTGTATAATATCCGTATATTTATTTATTTAATTTTTATGAGGCGGTTCAGGGTTTGGAGGCTTTAAAGTTGATTGTTGGAGACCGATCACTAACCATCCTTTATTTTTCATTTTTTTGAGTTGCTCAGGATACTGTTTTTTTTGGTTTATAGTATGTATGGCCATTTGACACTGTTCAATGCTTCTTATCACGGCCTGATTTAGGGAGGGCAACTGGGACGAAAGCTACGGAAAAAATAATCTAAAACGATTTTTGGGCGAAATAAGATCGTAAGATTTCGTTCTTTAACCCTTAAATTTGATTTCACATAATTGTTGTTTCCGTTTACATTTAGATGTGTTTGTTCTATACTAAGGGAGTCTACTTGATTTCACAATAAACTATTTTGTTGAAAAAATGGTAAAAATAATATATTTTTACTTTGCTTTACCTACGGCTTAGAATAGCACTACTCCATTTCTTCCGGTGGGTGTGCGTAAGAGGCGACTAACGGTATTGGGCCTTTTAGGGATTTTTGGGCGATGCGGTTGGAGACCCATCAACACACACACGGACACCAACAACCTTTTCTCCATCTTTTCCCCACTCACATATCCAAAAGTGGCTGAGGAATTTCTAATTCCTTGGCTCTGGCTAACCCTTCTAGTGATTTACAGCCGTGAGTATATGTGTGTGTTTTTTACTTTATTTTTAAAATAATTAGGGGTGAGGTGGCTTCCGCTCCTTTGTTGCCCCGAGGCCTCGGGACCTCTTAATCCAACCCTAATTCTAATCTGGAATTCCTAGTTAGTCTGGAACCAATAGTCAAAAGCTATATTTTGTATTTTTATAGGAATGTTTATGTAAATTAATAATTTTAAGTTTCTTTAATTAGTTTTGATATGATTTTTTGATTATTTTAAATAAATGTTTCTCATTCCTTTAAATGTTTTTTTTTATATTACTCGATAAACCCTAAGAACACTCGATTGAAACATCAAAGTGATTATTGGGGGAGGTACCATCCTTAATTTTACTACCCTTTGCCCCTCTCAACTTACTAAAGAGGCGAAATTCCTCATTTCCTATTCTGAATCTGGCCACTTTTTCGGATTGGTAGCCGTGAGTATATATGTATGTGGTATTTACTTATACTTCAAGCCAATTATTCCCATTAAAAGGTATACAGAGACTATCGGTCGGCCACTGCACGAACCTGACAAATTTCTCTTGTTTCTGTTACATGCATTATTCGTCTATTATTTTGTAGTAGACAAAGATTTTCTAATTAATATCAACGCAGGTTACGGCTATTTTTGTTACTCGTTTTCAATGATTTTAATTAGTTACTTACTTCAATGTGATATTTTAAAATTAACTTAATTGAATTTTCGCCTATTTAATATAAAAATGTAAACATAATTTTATGCCCGAAACGTATGTAAAAATGTGTATAGGATAAATACAACTCAATCTTCTTTACCATTAATTTAACATCTACATCTAAGACAAAATATACTTCCATAAATTATTTTGTACATTTATGAACAATACTAGTGGTCCACCCCGGCTTCGCACGGCTGATGTTAAGTGTTTTTCACTGCTTACCATCTACGATATTTAGCGTGATGATATATAGCCTTTGTTGCTTCTGAAAGTTTACGCTTTCCGTTAATGAGAGATTTTTTAAATCGGTTTATTTGTGGCCATACAAACATTCGATCAAATCTTCCCTCATTTTACATACATACATACATACGGCTATAAATCCCTAGATGGGATAGCCTCATTCCCTCATTTTAATATTATAAAAAGTATCCTTTGTCCTTTCCCCAGTTGCGAGCTAACTATCCACCAGTTTTCAGGTAAATCAGCTCATCCGGTCGTGAGTTATAAATAGTGTAACTAAGGGCCAGTTTTTTGATCCGTGGTTAACTCAACCATTTGTTAAAAATCGTAACTATTAGTTAAATATCAGCCAAATGCATTTTTTGACCCGTGGTTAGAGTAACTAATGGACAAATATCGAACCAAAATGGATTTACGATTTGACTACTGGTTAGACATTTAACTATAGTCAATGTAACAAATGGTTATATTTTTAACTCCGGATCAAAAAACTGGCCCTAACACGACTTTCTATTATTTACTAAAGTCTAAAACTTACTATACATACATACATATACTCACGGCTATAAATCTCTAGCTGGGGTAGCCAGAGCTAAGGAATTAAATAATCCTCAGCCACTTTTGGAAAGTTTAGTGGGGAAAAGATGATAAACTAAAGGTTGTTGGTGATGGGTCTCCAACCGCATCGCCCAAAAATCCCTTAAAAGCCCCAATATCGTTAGTCGCCTCTTACGTACACCCAGCGGAAGAAATGGGGTAGTGCTATTCTAAGCCGGCACCACACAGCAAACAACACGACAACACGACTTTCTTTTATTGTATAGATTTAATTTCTTTGGAACTAAACTTTACCGAACCTTTTACTGTCACTTACTGTCAAACTAAAGCCGCTAGCATTTTCGTTGCAAGGTTTTATGCATACTTCCACTAGATGGCGCCAGTTGTACAAATCTACATCTCGGTATGATTTGTTCTTTAGACTAGTATATAATAATTCTCCACTGTGTTTTATTTTACTTATAGGAGCATATTTTAATAATAATAATAATAATAACAATTTTTATAAACCTCCCTTGGCTTGGCCCGGGGCAGGTTTAATAATAGACTAATGAATAAAAAAGAAAAGTGTAAGTTTTATTAAATCAGTGTAGTGTAGTGTGTCAGCCAGACCAGAGGAAGTGGATTAATATAAACAGATAAATTAAGTTCTGTTTATTTATATAGAAGTTGAACTACTTTTTTTTTAATTTAACAAGCGGAGTTTTGTCTCTTTGCGATGCCCGATTTGCAGCTGTGTATTAATATATCGAATCACAAAAATGGCGCTAAGTTTTAAATTATTATTTTGTTAATTGTTTAATTTTATAATGATCTTTGTTTTTCAGTTATTGTGTATTTTTTGTCACTGCTTACGGTTTTGTTAACATTGTTTTTAATTATTACTTTTAAATGCTATTGTTTTATTTTAAATTTATTTATCTTTAGTGTTAGTTTTAAGTTTTTTTTTTATTTTTGTGTTGTATCTTATTTATGCCATAATTACGGCGAATAAACGTTATTCTATTCTATTCTATACAATGTACATCGCAAAGTTGTAAGACATATAACCGCGATGGCTCAGTGGGAAAAAGACCACCTATGGTTCGAGGCTTGGGTTCAAATCCCGGGTTGGGCTTGCACCATTTTATCTTTTGTAAATTCATATGTGTGGTTCATTTATCGTGGTTATTAACGGTGGAGGAACACATCTTGAGGAAACTTGCATGGCTAAGTTGAAATTAGTCAAGTTACAGTGTACAAAACGGCGATAGGCCTACAACAAAAAGTGGGTACTTAACACCAGGACACAATATCACGTGATATCCAGAATAGTACCTCTGCCAACCCCTTCGGGGATATTCGGCGTGAACATTTGAGTTTGAGTAGGCAAGATGTGCTTAAGTATTGATGATTATTTGACGACGTCCGTGGTTGAGTGGATAGGTGACTAGCTTCAACGTCCGGAGGTCGCGGGTTCGATCCCCGCTGAGGGCAACATTTATATGATGGGCATAAAGGATTGTTTCTTAATCTTGCATGTTATTTATATGTGTATTATATGTCATATGAAATATATCGTTGAGTTAGTATTCCATTATACAAGTTTACTTACGCCCGATTTCTGAATTGAGTATTCAAGCTGAGTACGACTTAAGTATCGTTTTGTCTCATTCGGTTGTTAAGATTTTAATGCGACAGAACGTTACTTAAGTTGTTCTCAGCTGGAATACTCAATTCAGAAATCGGGCGTTAGTTTGGGGCTAACTTAATCTGTGTAAAATATGTCTGTACATGCATGCATATACTAACGCCGTTAATTCCCATTGGGGTAGGCAGAGACTATCGATCGCCACTTTGTACGATCCTGGCAAACATCTCTAGCTTCGTCTACATCCATCAATCTTGTTATACATGCTCTTTTATTCTTGATACTTCGGACGCCTGACTTTTTGAGCATACTCTCAATTTGGTCCAAGTGTGTCCTCCGTGGCCGTCCTCTTCTAACATTACCTTCCACATTAGCTCTATAGATACCTTTTACCAATTTTCTATCATCCATCCTCTCGATAGATATGTCTGTATATTTATTAATTTATGATAACCAGGTGTTCGGCAGCGAGGAGCTGTTCAAGGGTGATCAGCATCGCCAGCACGCGGCGATGATGGCGATGGCGATGCTAGGGTTCTACTGGGAGGTGGCCAGACACGACCGACATGATTTTATTAAGATACATACTAAGAATATTAGGCCTGGTAAGTTGGATTAAGTTTTTTTTTAATAAAAATTAACATACAAATGCTCACGGCTATAAATCCCAAAAAGTTTGTAGAAGATTGTAAAATAAAGCAATAAAGCCGCATCGCCCAAAAACCACTTAAAAAGCCCTAATAACCTTAGTTGCCTCTTACGATCACGCATGGGAAGAAATGGGGTAGTGCTATTCTAAGCCGAAACTACAAAGTGGAGATCTTTTTAATTAATCATTTATTTCTATTGCTGTGTAGTGTTGCACACATAAAGTGTTTTTGCCGTATGTTGGCGGCATAGAATATTCAACACCCCTTTACTTCCCACGAGAGTCGTAAAATAAAAGGCGACCTATTTTCAATTTTCATGCGAAATCTCTACTCTTAAAAGGTTGACGCTGATCACGAAAGCGATCGCTATTTAGCGATAAGTCTGTCCGTTTTTTACCTATTTATTGTATTTCATTCTGTACCTTGCACATTTAAATTGCTGTGTAGTGCCGGCTTAGAATAGCACTACCCCTTTTCTTCCGGTGGGTGTACGTAAAAGGCGACTAACGGTATTGGGGCTTTGTAAGGAGCTTTTGGGCGATGCGGTTGGAGACCCATCACCAACAACCTTTATTTTACCATCTTTTCTCCCGGCAACTTCCAAAAGTGGCTGCGGAATTTCTAATTCGTTAGCTCTGGCTACCACTTCTAGGGATTTATAGCCGTGAGTATGTGTATGTATGTTCAAGAGGAAAAGATTAGTCTTTTTATGAAAATCAAATTGTAATTTAAAATTAAGAAATATACTATTAATTTGGATTAGGAAAGTGTATTGTGAGAAGAACTCGGAAGATATTTGTGAACAAACATCCTTGCACACTCGGCTATAAAACCTAACAGTGGTAGCCAGAAGTTTTACAGCCACTTTTGGAAGATGAAGAGAAGAACGGTCGGTGACGACGTTAGCGATAACACTCAATAATTTCTTGAAAATCGCACGTTACGATTTATTACACGTGGCATGCTATTTTACGCCAATACTACACATACATACATACATGTACTCAAGGCTATAAATCCCTAGAAGGGGTAGCCAGAGCTTAGGAATTAGAAATTCCTCAGCCACTTTTGGAAAGTTGAGTGGGGAAAAGATGGTTAAATAAAGGTTGTTGGTGATGGGTCTCCAACCGCATCGCCCAAAAATCCCTTAAAAGCCCCAATGCCGTTAGTCGCCTCTTACGTACACCCACCGGATGAAATGGGGTAATGCTATTCTAAGCCGACACTACACAGCACTACACTACCAGATAATACTACACATACATACATACATACATATACCCACACTATTAATTCCCATTGGATTAGGAAGAGACTACCAATCGCCATTTTGTACGATTCTGGCAAACTCCGCTACCTTTATTTACATCCATCAATATTTTCACACATGCTCTCTAACACAGCTATAACTATAACACAAAAGATCTTATCACATAAAACCTTCATTCACATCCATTGATCTGTTCATACATGCTCACAAAAACAGCTTTAAATAATAATACAAAAGATCTTATCACAGAATCCGATCTCTTCCAGACAAGCTCCACCACTTCGAAAGACTACCCGCTGAGGCCACCCTGCCTATCTCGTATGACTATGAGAGCGCGACACACCCATCTTGGAAGTTCTGGAGAAAACCTGGATACACTGACAAGTCTTGTGTTGCTACTTTTAAGGATGTTGTAAGTTGACCCACTATTTTTATATGGAAAGTTTAATCATTATCAGCTAATAGATGTCCACTGCTGGATATAGGACTTCCCCAAAGATATTGATGACAAGTAGTATAATACAAACATCAGATATTGCCACCCGTGTTCAGAGTACCCATGATTTGCTTGGACAGTGTACTCACGTGATAGAGGGCAGGCCTATCACCATTTTGTACGAGTACACTGGCACATAACTAAGTACAACTTAATCATGTGGGTTTCCTCACGATGTTTTGCCTCCCCATTAACCACCAAGATTAATTCACACGCATATGACTAGAAAAGACACATTGGTCTGTATGATAAGCTCATGTACTGAGCTAGCTTTACATGTACTCAAATACTTTTTCTAAAACAACTTGACTGATTTTGACAGAACTTTCACTGGTAGATAGCTTACGTATAGTAAGAAGCAACTAAGACTACAACTTTCTTTATTTAAATACGCTTAAAACAAAGATGAATCTGGCCGGAATAGTTTTTATTTTTAAAATTTCAGGATCCCGACGGCAAAGTAATGCGCGCTCTAGGACAGCATGAGAAACTACTGTCAGACAGCGATATTTTGAAAATCAATAGCATCTACGGAGTCGACTGCTTTAGAAATCCTAAAGATTTTAAGGCTAAGATGTCTAAGCATCTTAAGAAGAAAAAGGATTCTGACGAATAAAAAAATATGTGACAGACGTCATTTTATAAAAAAGTGACAGTTGTCATTTATAGTAAAAAAACTTAAGAATGTAGGTAAATTGTTTTTGTAAACCGACGACTTAACCGCATGAACTGTAGTGAAAAGATTTGAAGCCTTGTATTTAAGTGATTTATATTTTTTTATTTTAGTTTTTTTTTGTTATTGTCTCAATCTTATTACGTCTTATTATATTTTAGATTTTTTTATGTTGATCACTTTTTATTATTTTTTTGTTTTGTTATATGGCTTCAATATCTTTTACAAACGGACACTCGAGTTGACTTCCAACTTTACACATTTTTAGTGGCAGTTAGAAAAAATATAAAAAATAGTAGCAAGCCTTAAAGGAAGGCACAAAAATGAAAAAAAATATATATTTAAGGTAAATCTAAAAAGAAATATACAATATACCTAAAAGCAAAATAAAGTTTGTTTTTTTTTATATTAGAGAAACCTTCCCGTATTATTGATTATACTACTATATAATCTGCCGTGTACTGTCGGCTTAGAATAGCACTACCCCATTTCTTCCGGTGGGTGTACGTAAGAGGCGACTAACGGTATTGGGCCTTTTGAGGGATTTTTGGGCGATGCGGAGACCCACCGACAACAACCTTAATCTCACCATCTTTTCCCCACTAAACTTTCCAAAAGTGGCTGAGGAATTTCTAATTCCTTAGCTCTGGCTACCTCTTCTAGAGATTTATAGACTTGAGTATATATGTATGTACTGCGGAAGCCTGCCTTTTTTGAGCACATTCTCAATTTGATCCAAATGTGTCCTCCGAGATTAAACAAATCACACAAAAATCTCTTTGAAGGTCCAAAAAGACTAAGTTGAATTAAAGACACCCCCGGAAGACGTGGATTAGCGCTATTCTGAGCCGACACTACTATTTTTCCGTGAATCTTCAGGTAGGTACTATCAGTCAAGACAGTCTTGTTCTGGTTCTGCAAAATGAAAATTCATTCATGAAAATAAACATACATACACTCACGGCTACAAATCCATAAAGGGGTAGCCGGAGCTTCATATTCAGACGCTTCTTACGATCCATGCATGGGATGAAATGGGGTAGTGCTATTTTAAGTCGACACTTCACAGCATATATCATTTATTTCAAAAGAATAAGATAAATCTTTGTTTCTTTAATATCAAATTGTAGCTTAATATGAAGTTAAAATATACGTCTTGAACTTTGGATAAGAAAGGTATATTGTTTTGAGAAGAACCCGTAATAAACTTATCAACACACTTTTTCTTAAGTTCTATACATTTTAGCACTATCACGTCTCTTCCTATGCTGTGTAGTGTCGGCTTAGAATAACACTAGCCCATTTCTTCCGGTGGGTGTACGTAAGAGGCGACTAACGGTATTGGGGTTTTTAAGGGTTTTTGGGCGATGCGATTGGAGACCCATCACCAACAACCTTTATTTTACCATCTTTTCCCCACACAACTTCCAAAAGTGGCTGAGGAATTTCTGATTCCTTAGCTCTGGCTACCCCTTCAAGGGATTCATAGCCGTAAGTATATGTATGTATGTACATTTTAGCACTATCACGTTTCTTCCGGCGGGTATCATACAGGGCGACTTAAGAGGGTATTGGGGTTTTTTAAGGTTTTCTGCGATGCGGTTGGAGGTACGATCGCCAACAACATTTACTTTACAATACTTCCTAGTTACTCAAAAAGTGGCGGATTATTATTCTGAAATCTGAAACCCCATTTTGGATTTATAGATGTAACTGCATCATCATCATCATCATCAGCCTATAGACGGTCCACTACTAAACATAGGCCTCCCCCATAGATCTCCACAACGACCGGTCCTGAGCTGTCCTCATCCATCGGCTTCCCGCGATCTTTACCAATTCGTCGGTCCAACTTGTGGTACTGCATCCTCCGGTACTTGGCTGCCACTCCAGAGCCCCAACGGAAATATGTATGTTAAAAGATTAAATGAAAACACAGTTTCAAGCAAATCTCATAGTAATATTTATTTAACAACGTTTAAAATATTTACAATAGAATTACTAATTTAATTTACATTAAATTCGATATATTACACAAACCAAGTAGATTTTTAGTTCGATAACTTTGAAAAGTAACTATTACAATATGAAATAGATCCTTTTTAAAAGCTTGTTTATTCTGCAATTTTAAAACGATGTAGAATTTCAAGATTATATTTGTTGGTATCGTCTTATTCATCTGTTATACTGGACGCAAAAACTCGTGGTAGATAATAAATAAATCGATTATTTTTCCAATGTAACTGTACATATGGTTCTTGCCAATACATATTTCCATGCACTAGCTAAGGCTGAGCATGTATCGCGTGGGATAATATTTAGTAGAAATGTTTTGCGTTGAATTATTACTTTCTAAATAAGAATAGCAAGAAATTAAAACATAACATTAAAATTAAAGAAATGTGATAAATTAGAGTTTTAAACTTTGATCACCTTATATTTTGTATGGTATAGCTCAATACATCAGATGTTTTAAGTGCAATACACACTGAACCCACCGGGCCGACATATGTCAGCAACTTTTTGGCGGACTAGTTTTCATACAAAAGATAGACATAATTCTTTCAACACAGGTAGCCAGGTAGTGTCGCCGGGCAATGTCAGCGACCCGGCGGGCTCAGTTATAATTGCGCTTTAAAAAAAATCTTAACGAGCTATCTAAGCTTATAATGAAACGCAATACGAGAGTATGTGCCCCGTTATTTTTTCAATAGGATTGGTTGCTGCTGGCCCTGTGGCCTGAGGGCCGCCCTGGCGGGGCAAAGGAGTGTACCTAAGCTAAATCGGATAGAATGTGCCTCGTACGACTTTGTGACCTCACTTAAGTGCAAAAGAGAACGTAACATACGCTGTCTCATTTACACGTCAGTTAGTACATTTTCTATTGGTAAGATTCTTTAAGATTTTTATTAAGGGAGTTTAACATTTTTACATAGTAATGACAGATATTTCTATAATATTATAGTTTCCGCTATTGTTTGAGTGTATAAAAAGGTAACGTCTGCCTTAACACATCATTTTCTCATAATTTAGAGACAGCATTTTTCCCGAGGTAGTAGGTAGCCTTAGAGACAGTCACGAATATAAAGTTTTTTTATCGTAGAGGTTGTAAATTACTATTCCTTATTCTAATGTGACATCTGTCAGTACACGTTGTAAATTAAGTGATCTAACTTTTTTTTTGTTTCACATGATGATTTTAGTGTTTTCATAGAGAACTTCACTAAATTAAATTTTTAAATTAATTGCCTTATTTTACTATTTAACAGTCTATTTTTATTTCATTTTAATCATCATTTTAGTTGTATGTTGTATTTTAAGTTATAATATTGTCAATGCTGTGTGCACTGTTGTTGGCATTATAACTGACCAAGACTGTACATTGAGTCTGAATGCTAATTATCTTATTATGCTGTTGGTGAGCCATAAATAAATAAATAGAGCGGAAACCAAACGTATTTCGGTACAAAAACTGCTAAAAAAATCGGCTGTATTGGTTCATTCAATGTTCAGACTTCTGTTCCTCATTCATTTGCTTCGCGTAAGTCAATGGAAATACACTAAAACACTTAAAAGAAAAAAAAAGATATTATTTATTCATTGCCTCAGGGAACAATAAAACATTACAATTTTTACAATTATTTTTTTCTGCTGTGTAGTGTCGGCTTAGAATAGCACTACCCCATTTCTTCCGGTGGGTGTACGTAAGAGGCGACTAACGGTATTGGGGCTTTTAAGGAATTTTTTGGCGATGCGGTTGGAGACCCATCACCAACAACCTTTATTTAACCATCTTTTCCCCACTCAATTTTCCAAAAGTGGCTGAGGAGTTTCTAATTCCTTAGCTCTGGCTACCCGTTTTAGGGATTTATAGCCGTGAGTATATGTATGTATGTAATTTTTACAAAAAACACACACAATTTTAACAAAGAACAAAACAAAAAACACAAAAAATATTAATAAAACATTTAGGGACATACATAATTAAAGTCCCCTCAGAGGCAAAGAAAAGGTTGCTGACTCAGCATTTATTAAAGGCATAGCCTTTAAAACTGATTTTCAGTCAGGACCATTGTGTCACGCCACGGACCCGAGCATATCTATATAAGTATCTTTATATTTTATTTCTGTAAGCCTCTTTCTTGCCCGGAAGCCTGTGACGCGATGAGTTAAGCTAGAAATTTGGTTCGGGTATCGTTTTGTAAAGTTCGCGGCCGTGGTGTGCACAAAATTCAGACATCTGATGTAACTGGATTAAGTTAATTGTTACAGAATTTCAAAGTTTCGATTTTGGCCCATAGACTTTGCTTGAGTGTCATAAGCGCGCGCAAACTTTAGTCGATCAGAGATGCGCTGTGATTGGTCGGATTTTTTTCAAACCGGCCAATTAGAAAAATTCACTAGAAATTCAAAAGAGCTGCGCTGTGATTGGTCGGAAAATTTCGAAATAAACTCATTTTATTGGACGCGACGTAGTCGCGCCAGGGTTACCCACTAGTATCTATAAATACTTACGGATGTTGACATTCTTATTTATTTAGTTAAGTTCTCTATTAGTTCACTATACGTATCTTGTTTCTAAAATATCAATTCTATAACTAACGATCAAATGAAGTGCTAGCTATCTAATAAGTAAAATTTTGGCAGGCTATACCGAAATTCGGCAGCATTTAGTTATAGATAAGGATGAAATCAGAAACTCCTTAAAATTGCCTAAAATCTAAATGACTTCCAAAATATTAAGTGGAGTTTTTTATGAGCAAATCTGTATTTTTATGTGTAAAAATAATTTGGAAAGTAATTTTATACATAAAGTTTGGAATATTGATGTGTTTTTAATAAAAAAGTGATTAAAAACAGAAAATAGGAGGAAATACGATCTAAACTTTTTATTAAATTACAGGCGTAGCAAAATTTATTTATACTTTTAGTTGCCTAAAATAGGTAAGATTGCTACTAATTAATTTTCTAAATTGTTTCACCTATTCTGCTATTGTAATAACTCTTTTTACAATTTGTATTTTTTTTTATATTAATATATTGCTTTAGTGAATTTATATTATATTATTTAAATATAATTTTATAATTTATTCACAATGATTTGAACTTTTGGTCGACGGTATCATAGAAAAAAAATGCTAATTAAAGGAGAAAAATACTAAGTAAGACAACATTATTTTAAAAAAAAAACGCCAGTTTTTACTTTTAAATTCGTATTTTGCTTATACTTTTTTACATATTTGGAAACAAGTTATTCATAGATAACTGAAATATATAAATAGTTACTGAAACAAGGCTAAGGAATAGAAAAAAAAACAAAAAATACAACTCAAAAAATAATGTATTCACTGGATAAATTAACAAAAATAATATACAAATTAATAGGAATTATTTTGCATGTCTCTCCTTACGACATTACATACAACTATTCAATTGGCCATAGTTTTCAAATTTACTCGCCATTTTATATAAAGTGAGACTTTGTATCAACTTACGCAGACTTTGTATTATATAAATGACGTAAAAAATTACGTTATGACGTAAAAGTCTCACTTTACATAGAGAGTGGTACTAACGTGTACTCCAAGTAATATCTTCGTTTTGCTTATAAAAACGATAAGTTAATATGAATTGAATTTTAAAATACACAAATAATTATTATCAGTACACTTTATTAAAGAAAGGATACCGAGTTATAATAATAGAGCATTTTTAACCTGAATATTGTACAATTTTGAAATAAGCGTTGCTTGATGTCAGAACTACAAAATTTTCTTAGATAAATTTCCTGAATGGTAAAAAGCTACTAGATTTTGTTTATTGCGATAAAAAAAACACATTATTTTTATTATATTTATAAGCTGAGGGTTATTATTTCGAAGGGTTTTTTTAATAAAATTAAAAAACAAAAATATTATTTATAATTTTGCAAATAAATTAGTTATTGGATAGGTAGAGATACATACAGTATACAGCCTTAGAACTTCTATTGCAATCTGATAAAAAAATATACTTTTCAAGTGTACTGCAGCAAAAAAAACAAATAATAAAATAAGCAGATATTTTCTATCTTGTAGCATTCGTTATAGTACATATTTATTCTCATATTTTATCTAAAACAAAAATAAAATATAATAACAATATTCGTTTAAAATTATCTACAACCATAGTTTAAACATTAACAGTGTTTTTCACATTTGTTTAGAATTGGAAAATAACATAATTATATTTCTAAAATAATTTTAATAATTTTAGTTTCTAGATAGATGGCGTTTCTCATACAAACCCTGTCGCTTAAGCTAGTTTCGGCTTAATAGTGCAAGATTATCATTCAAATCGAAAACGTGTTTATTTTAACTGGCAACTATATTTAAATTATAATTCCGCCCTTATTCCCTTAAAATTAAGAGCATATTTATTTTTTTATCATAGTACTGTATATTAGTTTCATTAACTTTCAGATTGCCTGGCATGATAAAATACGTTTTTAAATTACTGCAACATAAGACGTGTGCCGAAAATTTTAATTAAATATAAAATGGCAATAATACGAAGATAAAATATTCAACTAACATATTAAATTAAATGGCTTAACATTATTATATAATCTGTTAAAGATTACACTGGCCAACACTATTTTTGGTGCCGTTGTTTTAAGACCTGATTATGAAAGTAATTTCTTCACTGATTTCAAATATGTAATCAGTTTTTCTGTATCAGCTCTAGTTTTGAAAATATTAAAAAAAAAAATTTTTCAACGAAAAAACACATTTTTTATTAGTCAGTGTACAAAAAACTCCTCTTAATAGATTTTCTTTCATGTTTATGCATTGGGTTGTCTCTCATAAGAGCCCAGCAGTAATCAGCCATCATGTGAGTATCCCATCTACCCTGGTATCGATCCTCCATGACTTTGATGTCCTGATGAAACCGCTCTCCTTGTTCCTCACTTAAGTCACCCAGGTTATGCGGGAAGCAGTCCAAATGGCTGTGTAGGTAATGAACCTTGATGCTCATATTACATCCCAACTTTTGAAAGCAAGAAAGCATTTGGTTTACAATACTTTCATAATCTTCTGCCTTATGATTACCAAGGAAATTTTTGATCACTTGCACAAATGAGTTCCACGCAGCAAGTTCCGTTTCATTCATAGATGTTGCGAAGTTATCATCTTTAATTAACTGTCTTATCTGAGGACCGTCAAATATTCCAGCCTTGAGTTTTTCTGTGCTTAAAGCTGGAAATGCCCTCGTAATGTATTGAAAGCATGAGCCCGATTTGTCTAATGCTTTTACAAATTGTTTCATGAGACCAAGTTTTATGTGTAGAGGAGGTAAAATGATCATTTCTCGGGGGACTAAAGGTGTATTTATAACATTTTGCTTTCCAACAGCTAGGCTTTCTCTGATCGGCCAATTTTTTCGTACCCAGTGATTCGGTTTATCTCTACTATCCCAAAGACACATAAAACATGGATACTTTGTATATCCACCTTGCTGTCCCAACAGAAAATTAACCATTTTGAGATCGACGCATATAAACCATTGGTGGTTATCATATTTAATCTTTTCTAAAAGCAGTGCAATTGCTTCATACTCTTCTTTCATTCGGGTAGAATGAGCAATTGGAACACAAGCGTGTTTATTACCATTATGAAGCAATACACATTTGAGACTTCTTTTGGAACTGTCTATAAAAAGACGCCACTCAGTTGAGTCGTACTTTTGTAAACCCATTCTTGTTAATAAACCACCAATATCATTGCAATAAACAAGATTGTTATCTTCAGAAAAATATGGTAGCAAATCGCGTTCTCTTTGACGGTAAAATGTAACTCTTGTGTTTGGTGAAAGCAAATTCTTCTCTTTTAATCTAGAAGCCAACAATTCAGCACGCTCCTTTGAAAGATCTAGATCCCTTATCAGATCATTAAGCTCACCTTGTGAAAAAAAACGAGAGGTTCGATTCAACTCGCCATAATCACTGTCGATCTCGGGATTTGCTTGGATTTCGTTATATTGTTCCACTTCGATATCTGGCAGCGAGTGGTACGTAGGCACAGGGACACTTTCGGAATGAGGTACAGGTCTTTTCGCTGATGGTATATCAGGATATGTCCATTTACTTCTATTCTTTCGATTTATGCCGACAATCTTAACCAAACAGAAATAACAGTCGTTGAAGTGATTTTGTTGTTCCCTCCAAATCATCGGTATCCCAAATTTCATACATCTTCTTTTGCAATTTGTCCATTGTCTCAAATGTTCTCTGCATGTTTTACACACAAAATGGGGCACCCAAGGCTTATCTTGATGCTCAATAGATAGGTTGAAGTATGCGAAATATGCATTTTTCACGAACTCTGTTATGGGTTTTCTGTTTTCCTCAAACGTATATTCACCACAAATATAACAAAATGAATTAGGATTGGTCAAACAACATCTTGATGAGCTTGCCATTATGCCAAAACAACGAAATTGATGAAAATAAAAGAATTGCGATACTTTGTTGAAGTCAAAGTGACGAAATTTTAAAATTGAGGGTAGTTATGAAATTAGAGCTGATACAAAAATGGCAGTTGTAGGTTTGTCATCAGAGACACGTTCAAAAACAATATCTAAACAAATTTTTACCGCACCAAAAAAAAAGTTTTTTTTTGTTGGCCAGTGTTATCATTTCATCTATCAATAAATATGAAATTAATTGTGATTTACATTTCAAAGTAGATCAAAGACACAAACCGTGCTAATTTATTTTATTAGTACCGAGGTTTCACACTAGATGGCATTGCCATTAACAAGAAAATGAAATTATGCATGTAATAAAATATATATCTATAGTCTGATTTTTAATTCGAGTCAGTAAAATGACAGGTGCAACTGTCACTAACTGTCACTGATACATACAAAAAGATGTATCAGTGACAGTTGCACCTGTCATTTTACTGACTCGAATTAAAAATCAGACTTTAGTCAATGATAAAAGAGTTTATATTATACAAAAATAAAATAGGTAAAATTATTTCTAGTAGATGAAAAAGATTTTTTATAACTAAATTTCTTATCCATATGTGTTTTTAAACATAAAACCTTTTGTATAATATGTGTTCGAATAAAAATAACTTTATTTTTATTTACTTACGATTTTTTTCGGTATAGATTTACTTCAGCTCCATCTAGCGTCAACTTTCGGTACTAACTTGACAGACGTCAAAATACGTAGACATTTATAATTTCAGCTTACAATAAAGTCTATCTATTATAATATGAATAAGAGGTTTTATCGGCAAGAAGTAATAGGATAATGTTAGAAACAACTTTATAGAACAATACTTTTAATAAATAAGCGTCATGTGTTTTTTTTTATATTATGTGGTTAGTCCAACGTTGTTCTTGAAGTATATCTTAGTACATTTGGTATAGATCATTTTTTCAGACAGTGACTCATCACCCGATACTTTATTTCTACCATCTTGTCCTTTATCAACTCCCAAATGTGGCTGAGAAGTTACTAGCTCTGAATCTTTGGCTACCCCTTTTTGTTTTTTTTTTATTTTGGGTGCATTAGGGACTGAGCCATAAGACTATAAATGACAAATGAGACAAAAGACGTGCAAGCGAGATAGTCATAGGAAAATCATATAGCCCGACTCAGTTTATAATGCACTTACTATACACATTGTTGTTACTAATTAATGTCATTTATGTATTAAAATTACTTGAATAAATATTCATATCGGTATTAAAAATATATGTATTATAATTTATAACCTTATGAAAAAACTGAATGAATCTGAACGATATTTTTATATGTTTTTGTCTATCCTCAAAGTTACAAAACCTTTAGACTATTCTAATATCTCCAATAAAATATCCTAAAGACAATACTTCAAGAACTACCGGACTAACAATTCAAATTGACCAATAGAAACACTCGAATTAAAAATCACAGCGAAACGAAGCGACGCCATTGGTCAAATTTGAAGTCACATGACATTTAGCACGGTGAGAATTATAGTGACGTTATTCGACATACATTGAAAAATGCAAAATTTTTTAAAATAAAAAATCTTATGGAACATCCGTTTTGCCAAAAGATCTTTATATTTTGTGTGTGTTCCTTTGAATATTGGAATTTTGCAAAAAAAATATTTTATGGCAACAGCCAAGATGTACTAGCCAGTACACCCTGCTGTGTACCAACTTATAATTTGTATTTATGTTTAGCTCAAAAAACTTTAACATACCGCGATGTAGGATAAGACTGAGACGGTGCTATGTGCGAGTGAGTTCGCAGTAGTGTGCGCTCCAACAGTAATCCCACACTTTAATGGTAAATAAAAGGTTATGGTTGTAATCCTCCAGGCAACAAATGAACCAATAACGACGAACGAACCAATAAGAATAAGAGTTGGCCATGAATAGAAAATCAACCAATCTTTGGTAGAATTAAGTAAATAATAATAAAACGATTGCGTCTTATTAATATTACTAGAAAAATCGAATTATCAAATAATTCTTAGTAGTATCAACTTAGAAAACCACTAACCCCAGGGCGTAACCCTCTAAGAGTAGCTGAGGAATTTCAAAGCAAAAAAATTAGGCTCTTATTACGTCGCTTTAGAATTTATAGATATATGGAATATATATATTTATATATATGTATGTGTATGTCACTTTGATTCCCACCGTGAGCCTAACATAGCTTTACAGTGGACGTATTGTGTGTGTCACTCGACTGTGTGTGTGTGTTTGTGTGTGAGTGTGGCGTACAGTCAGTACAATAGCTTGGTTAGCAACGAATACATCATCATTCCGATTACTATTCCGATTACCACGTCCATTGCAAACATCTGAAAATAAAAATAATCGTTAAATGAGAAATACATTTGGATATAGTACAGAGATAAGTTAACTCCTAGAAAATACAATGTTTTTTTTAAGATAAATTTACCATACAAATGATTCTTTCTGTAGGGATCGAACCCACGACTTTGGGATTCTTAGGCTAGTATCCTAACTAATAGATAATAATAGACTATGGAACTTATCAAGAAACATTCAACCTAAAGAAAGAAACATTCTATTACTTTTTAATTTGTAATTATTTTATTTTTCAGTTAATACCTTTTAAGCTAATTACCATAAAAAGATAAAAAAAAACATTTTTTTTTATATAATGTTTTTTTATAAAATGTTTTTTTTATATATATATGTTTATGTTATAATATGTGATATATATGTGATATATTATATATATAACATAAACGTTCACGCCGAATATCCCCGAAGGGGTTGGCAGAGGTTAGTACCTAGAGGAAGACTTTGTCACCTGTTGTTCAGAGTACCCACGTTTTGCATGGACAGTGTACTCACGTGATAGGGGGCAGGCCTATCGCCGTTTTGTACGAATACACTGTCATATGACTAAGTACAACTCAGCCATGTGGGTTTCCTCACGATGTTTTCCCTCGCCGTTAACAACCATGATAAATTAATCACACATATGTCTTTAGAAAAGACAAATTGGTGTAGGCCCGACCCAGGATTTGAACACTAGTCGTTTGCACGATAACCGAGTGTTTTACCCACTGGGCTATCACGGTAGTAGGTATACATAAATAATAATTTAATACTATTAAACAGATATTTTGTGTAAATCTCAATCATGTCTTGTGAATATTGTGTACAGTATTAATTGGAAAACAGTCTAGAAATGATGTTTTGCTAATGTAATGTATTATATTGTATAGTCTGTATTCTGTTACTGTGTCTTATTGAACTAAATAAATGAGTAAACCTTTAGCCGTAAGAAAGCGATATATCAAATTATATAATATAAGAAATATTCTAAAAACGGCATGATAGTCCAGTGGGTAGAACACCCGCCCTAAAACAGAAGGGCGTGAGTTCCAATCCTGGGTCGGGCGGCCCGACCCGACTCGGGCCTACACCAATTTGTCTTTTCTAAAGTCATATGTGTGGTTAATTTATCATGGGTGTTAACGGTGAGGGAAAACATCGTGAGGAAACCCACGTGCGATAGGGGATCACGTGAGTACACTGTCTAAGCAAAACGTGGGTACCTTCTCTGGACACTAGATGGCGCTGCCATGTGAGTTCAGAAGTATTGGTACCTCTGCCAACCCCTTCGGGGATAAACGGCGTGAACGTTTATGTATGTATGTTATGTATATTATGTAAATATTCTATACTTGATTATGATGAAATAAAACCTAACAAAACGTATCCCCACGTATAATGACATTGTTTTTTTTTGTTAACCTTTTTCTACACCAAACATATTCTGCTCTAGTTTTTTCAAATAAGTTAATTTTTTTAATGCTGAGCATATAAAATGCAAAATAATTACTGCTTACACTCTTAATTAATATCACCCTATAAATTAAATAACAAAGATTTAAACGACAAGGACCCAACGCGCACATGACCGTGTCTGTAAAGCTATAAATCTTCCCTCGTTATTCCCAGGAATAATTGTCTGGTGAGGATTTCTTTCTCACGTTATGTGATTGGTTTTAGTGATGGACAATTTAGTTTAATTATGTCAAACAAGCGTTTGGTTTGGTCGCAACGAAAATCTTTTATAAAAATATTACCCAAAATTGTACAAACTATATTTTGAAAAAACGAAAAAATGTGAATGTAAGGAGTTTCTTTGTTGCTTCTTCTCTTTACGAACACCTTCCGAAGCAACAGAATAATGACAAATTAAAAAAAATAACGTTAAAAAAAGATAGTTTTTAACTTAATTTTGAAAAGTAAACTTTTTGATTTTGTATATGTTTTTGACTATGTTTTGTTTTAAGCGAAAAAAAAACCTGTCACCATATTTTTCCTTTTTATAAATAAAAAAACTCACCCTCTGCCTCCCCTGCCCCCCCATCCTCTCCACCCTCCTAGTGAGTCGGTCTATCGCCGCGCTCTGTTCCTGTACTCGCTGTTCCAACTGGGTCAGCGATTTCGATACGAGCGATGGCGGCCTGTTAGATACAAAGACAAATAAGTATTTAGTTGGTTTATTAAAACATACATAAGAAATCATTAAAACATACATATACTCGCGCCATTAGTTTCCATTGGGGCAGGCGAACTATCGATCGCCACTTTGTAAGATCCTTGAGGGCTACTCTTCACATCGAGAACGATAATATCATGCGTATCTCTTCTAACTCCTTTAAACATTTATTTCTATCTCGCTCGCACGAAATGATTATTTGTATTTTGAAATTTTTGACAAGTGAGTACATACGGCGATATTCGACAAATTCAACGATATCTCCGTAGTTTTCCTTGGTTTCGTGGACTAGATAGCGCCAAAATAAATATTGTCCACACTTTTGTTATAAGCTTCGTTTGACATTCGAATCAGAAATAGAGTTTTTTATTTTATTCTATTCTAATCCTCAAAATTTAGCTTCATTAAGATAAATCTAATGAGGATTTTACTACGTCATATGAACAAGAATAACCATTTTACAGGACCTGGTACATAACAGATGTATAAAAAAAACTTTAATTTACTTGAGAACCGTTGAGAAACTATTACTTACTTGATATTTCTATCACTACTTAATCACTACTTAATATTTGCTGTGTAGTGTCGGCTTAGAATAACACTACCCCATTTCTTCCGGTGGGTGTACGTAAGAGGCGACTAACGGTATTGGGGCTTTTAAGGGATTTTTGGGCGATGCGGTTGGAGACCCATCACCAACAACCTTTATTCCACCATCTTTTCCCCACTCAACTTCCAAAAGTGGCTGCGGAATTTCTAATTCCCTAGCCCTGGCTACCCCTTCAAGGGATTCATAGCCGTAAGTATATGTATGTATGTACGTACTTAATCCTATCTATTTTGTAACCAATTTTACTTACTTTACTAACAACTTCTACCAACTTTTACCAACTGCATATTTATCTATACCATTTTATTTGTATCATATTATTTTCTAACCTATCTACCAACAATTTCATACGACTTTATCACCACACTTACGATACTTTCCGCCTTTCATCTTCAGTATCTACATTGCTTAGGGCTTTCGGTGTAGGCAGAGGCACTGGCAGCGCGTCAGTAGGAGATTTTCTATTAAGATTGCCCATTCAAATCTTTTAATATCATATTATTATGTCTACTTGATTACCATTTTGCTTAGCAAAAAAATTAGGTTTTTTCGAAAAAAAAAATAACCTTCGCACCCAAGACTAAATTTTCTTAGATCCCGTATTTTGGTACCATTTTCTACACTTTCACATAATTTTATCATCAAGCGTTACCTCACTCGTACACTCACTGCGTCCCTCTCGTATCCTACATCGCGGTATCAAATATTTCTGATTCTAATTACAAATAAAATCTATAAGTGGTATAATTTTCACCACTAAT
Source organism: Bedellia somnulentella (assembly GCA_963576735.1). Classification (NCBI taxonomy): domain Eukaryota; kingdom Metazoa; phylum Arthropoda; class Insecta; order Lepidoptera; family Bedelliidae; genus Bedellia; species Bedellia somnulentella. Next base: position 4,313,050 of record OY755198.1, read on the forward strand.
AAACAACCCGTTCACCCCACTCAGCGCTGTAGGGGTAGGCAGCGATACTGGTGTCTACATTTGGTTGTTTGTTCGACGTTTAATATAGTTATTCAATTGAATATGTTAATAGTTTGTACAAAACAAACAAAATTTAGTTCCGTTTATATTTACTTTTCGTAAATTACCACTTAATTTTTTACCACTTCCTATAATCATATTTCATTACCAATTTGTGTTTAATTTATTAAGTTTAATTTCTCCATCATCTTTAAAAATTTTTTGCACCATACTTTTTTGATAGTTGATTAAACAGATTTTCAAACAATATCTTTTTGTAGAATTTTCTGCCGGTTCAACTGAATTCTACCAAAATTTTATATTTTATTATTTATACTTACTTGACAACCCTTCTTTCTTCTTCAGTATCCGAATCATATAGACCCGGTCTAGGTCCATCCACATCACTCAAAGCTGTAGGGGTAGGCAACGCCACCGGAATCGTATCGTTTGGAGATATCGTACGGATCTTGAAATTATCTTCGAACTCTATTATTTCGGTGGGTTTCCATGGACTGAAAAAAAGGTGTGAAAATGTAATTTTTATAAAAAAAATGGCAGTGGTTAGGAGCTAAATGACCTCGGTTTAATAATTATTTTATCATGAAAAGAGGTAATACTGCTAGTATTCACCTCGTTATATAAAATTCTAAGCTTTAAAACTCATGTTATTGGCTTTCACGGTTTATAAGATACAGTCTTGAGACAAACAAGACTTCAGAAAGGATAGGTGACAGAAATAATAGTCCCGTTTTCACCTACATGTATGGAACCCTAAAATATAGAAAAAATTGCAGATTGACATTGGATTGCATATGAACTTAATGTATATCCACTCACCTGATATTTCTAAAGGAATATCGCCACCCTTGGTCCACCACACCTGTACAACAAAAATAAAGTTTATACACACCGAAATTTTTTGGAACTAAAAAAACCATAGTAAATAAACATTATATTTCACTCATGTCACCTACTCTCCACTAGGACAAAATCAACTAAAACTCGACACTCCGACTAAAATGTCATACGACTAAAACTTGATTCGACTTAAATTACACGCTGCGACTAAAATTTCATACAGTTAAACTCTCACTTACACGGAGTCGGTAATACGAGCAAGTATGAGCCCGCGATCTATTTTTTTACACTAGTTTTATACTAACACTTATGTCTCTTGAAACGTTTGAAATATTGCATACATACATACATATACTCACGGTTATAAATCCCAAGAAGGGGTAACCAGAGCTAAGGAATTAGAAATTCCTCAGCCACTTTCGGAAGTTGCGTGGGGAAAAAGATGTTAAAATAAAGGTTGTTGGTGATGGGTCTCCAACCGCATCGCCCAAAAATCCCATAAAAGCCCCAATACCGTTAGTCGCCTCTTGAGTGCCGGCTTAGAATAGCACTACTCCATTTCTTCCGGTGGGTGTACGTAAGAGGCGACTAACGGTATTGGGGCTTTTAAGGGATTTTTGGGCGATGCGGTTGGAGACCCATCACCAACAACCTTTATTTCACCATCTTTTCCCCACGCAACTTCCAAAAGTGGCTGAGGAATTTCTGATTCCCTAGATCTGGCTACCCCTTTATGGGATTTATAGCCGTGAGTATGCGTATGAGTATATGTATCTGTCGCAGCCAACTGGTTAAATCAGCCAGCTGCTTAATTAAATGCCGGCTCCTAGTAAAGGGCTAAAATTCAGTCAGCCATTTAGTTGAACACAACGTCCAACCACTTGGCTCAACGTTATGTCGTCGTCTGGTTATCAAGTGTGACTATGAAAATAAATTCGTATCACACTTAAAAAATAAAATATTCTTAGGTACTTCTTATGGCAGCAATACTTTAATTATATTCATTTAATACAACCGTGCCGTGTAGTGCCGGCTTAGAATGTCGCTTCCCCTTTCTACCCACGGGTGTCGTAAGAGGCGACTAAGGGTATTGGGGCTTTTTATTGGATTTTTGGGCGATGCGGTTGGAGACCCATCACCAAAAACCTTTATTTTTACCATCTTTTCCCCACTCAACTTCCAAAAGTGGCTGAGGAATTTATAATTCCTTAGCTCTGGCTACCCCTTCTAGGGAAATATAGCCGTGAGTATATGTATGTATGTATGTATGTTAATACAATTTCAATACTTAAATGGCACAAAGCTTTGGCACAGTAACTAAAAGAACTTACAGGTACCGGCTTATTAAGAATGAACATGAGAATATTAAAATAACAAATATAAAGTAGTCTTATGTATTAATTATAAATCTCTACTTCTTTATTATTTTATCTATTGAAATTTCCATGATTGAACACTTTTTTAAACAGTTATTCTATAACTTTTAACAGAAAAATAATGTAACGTCAGCCCAAGCCAACAGGCTAACCATTCAATCAGCCGGGTGATTGGCCGTTTAGTGACGATAATTCATTTTACAACCGGGCTAGCCTATTAACTAGAAGCCGGCGTTTAATGAAGCGGCTAGCTGCTTTGTCAGCTGGCTGATTTAACCAGTTGGCTGTGACATATCTATTGCTATGTACAAAATATTATGCTAGGTTATTAATATCTCAAGCTATGATGACTCACGCTACAACTAAAATCTCAACGATAGAAGATTAATGAAACTAAAAATGAATGTGACTTAATTATAATTTGACTAAAATCTCACGCCACGACTAAACTAGCATGCAACTAAAACCTCACACGACTAAAATCCTATGCGACCAATATTTCAACGACTAAAAATGTAGTTAAAAAAAAGTGTACGCCTAAGATCTTAAACAAGTAATCTCTTACCTTCCGGTGCATCCAGGTTCGAGTCCTGATAGAAGTATTTCGGCGAGTAAGAGCCCGCGTTGGCGCGACTTCTATCACGTTGGGATTCTTCTACTTTCGTCTTTTCGGCTGTTGCTGTTGTCTGAAATATTACATACATACATACATATACTCACGGCTATAAATCCCTTGATGGGGTAAAGGTTGTTGGTGATGGGTCTCCAACCGCATCGCCCAAAAATCCATTAAAAGCCCCAGTACCGTTAGTCGCCTCTTACGTACACCCACCGGAAGAAATGAGGTAGTGCTCTTCTAAGCCGACACTACACAGCACATACATACATACATTTACTCACGGCTATAGATCCCTTGAAGGGGTAGCCAGAGCTAGGGAATTCAAAATTCCTCAGCCACTTTTGGAAAGTTGGGTGAGGAAAAGATGGTGAAATAAAAGGTTGGTGGTGGAAATATTACATTATTAGATTAAAGCATGATCCACCAATATAAAAAAAAATATATGTTTAAAATCTTTTATTACGCGTCTTATTCACAATCTACTTAATACTCAATAACCTCATGTATTCTCACTAAACTTACTACCCTCACTATACTTACTAATAGGCTATTTGACAAAGTTTTGAAAACAATCTTACGGTGTTTATTTGTTTATAAGGAGCCGTAAAATAATACTTTTCTGTCTTTATTTTAGCTATTTTATTAAAAAAACTAAAAAGAAAATGCAATATTCAAATGTATCGCGAAAACGCGACTTTAAGTAATATGGCGGCTGTGGCACAAATGACGTCAATTCCGCATTAAACACCAATAAGCGAAGCGATACACAGTCTGTTTGTGCGCAATTTACGTCATTATAGAAATAGCCAATTACGGTCGTTTTTAGTCACGTGACAGTTGCATCAAAAAAACCTATTTTAAATGACGGATGTTGGTTAAATAATGCAACATTTTTATATCGCATTATTAGCAATCGCTCTAAGAAAGAAATATTAAGACTGATGAAATAAAAGAAATGTATATTCTTATAACAGTCAAATAGCCTATTTCATATCCCCAATACCCACGCATCTTATTATCACTTACATCATTTTATCTTAACCTTTCTCACCGAATCCTCATTTCTCTCATGGTACCACCGGCAACCTCTTATTAACCTAACCTACCACAGTCATCCTCAATTACCTCATTTTATCACTCACTTATCCTCCCTCACCTCATCATTCCTATTAATAGCTTCAAAAACCCTCGCCTAAAGCCGCCGAAACTCGAACAGATCTTGACTCTCCATCCTCACCAGATATTTTAGATTACGAGATATATCTATATTCTATTAGATTGTTTATATTATAACTAGAAACGTCCGTTTAAACTTCGTCTTTTTACCCTAATAGTACATACATACTTACTACCGTCATCTTATTCTAATTACCCTCACCATATCCTCACTAACCTTTTCTTACAATCGCTACCGTCAGCTTGTCCTGACTAACTTCATCATATCCTCACTACCCTCAACGCACTAACGCTACCGTCATATTATTCTCATTACCCTCACCATATCCTCACTTCCCTCACTTTTTTTTTCTCACTTCATTCAACGCACTTCATTACCCTATTATCCTCACCGTGCTCTCACTTGGTCGTCCCTATCCTCACTATTTCTTGATTATCCTCACCTGATCATCCCTGTTAATAGCTTCAGAAACCCTCGCCCACAGCCGCTGCGACTCGAATTCATCTTGACTCTCCATCCTCACTAGATATCGGGGAAGTCGGTGCTCTTTTAGTGTAGAAACGTCGGTTAGTACTTCGTCCTGTGGGAAAATATATTATATAATAATATATATAGTCTATACTAATATTATAAAGCTGAAGAGTTTGTTTGTTTGAACGCTAGGATCTCAGGAACTACCCAATCAAATTGAAAAAATCTTTTTGTGTTGGATAGTCCATTTATTGAGGAAGGTTTTAGGCTATATATCATCACGCTGCGACCAACAGGAGCAAACTATCAGTGAATAATGTCGCAAAAACGGGGATAATTATTCATACTAAGGCTTCCGTTGTGTGCGCTGCGTAAACGGTTTAAGTTAGCCAAAAAAAATGTATTAAAGAATTATTTCTCTTTAAATGATCTAAAAAAATGCCCGCGACAGTATATGTCTAACTTTTAAGTTTCACTTACTATAACCATTTTTATGGTAAATAAATTTGGTCGAATTTAATGCATAATTGCCATAATGTTTTATCAACATAATATTAATCTTTATCCAAATAAATATGTTGTTGATTGAGAGTATTTAATTGAGAACAAAATTGTCCTTGACATCACTTAATTTAAATAAACATCTTAGAACATAATACAATTTTAAAATTACTCCGTAACAAAATTTACACGCGTGCATGAAGCGCAAGACAGACGCTGCGCTGGCCGGCGAGCGAGGTCACCTGCGCGAGAAGCAGTTGAAGCCTAATCCTATTAATATTATAAATGTGAAAGTTTAGATGTTTGTGTGTTTGTAGCTAAATGAAGACTAATTCACAGAACGTATTTAAAATAAAATTTACAGGAAGCCAGATAATGATCTAATTAACACAATAGGACACTTTTTATCCCAGAAAAATTAAGAGATCAATAAATTTTCTTAAAAAATAGTTAAATAGACTAACAGACTAAGAATCAATGCTCAGCCGAAACTATTATACTTATAAACTTAAAACTTATGAAGTGAAAAAATTGTGAGGACGCTATATCATAAAAAAAACACCTTTTTTCTCATCGCATGACTGAGACCCTCAACAGGTCAGTTAAATATTTCAGTTTGACGACGTGAAAGTCTACACTTTTGACAGTACGAAGTCTGTGGGGTCAGCTAGTTTTCAAATAAAACTATTTTATTAATTACCAATATACAATATCATGTCAACTTAACCTACTTATAGAAATATAAATTATATAATAAAAAAGTCACTTAAATCTAAACCTAACTAATATAATACATACATACATATATATACTCACGGCTATAAATCCCAGGAAAGGGTAGCCAGAGCTAAGGAATTAGAAATTCCACTTTTGGAAATTTGAGTGGGGAAAAGATAGTAAAAATAAAGGTTGTTGGTGATGGATCTCCAACCGCATCGCCCAAAAATCCCTTAAAAGCCCCAATACCGTTAGTCGCCTCTTACGTACACCCACCGGAAGAAATGGGGTAGTGCTATTCTAAACCGACACTACACGGCAAATCTAAACCTAACTAAAATAATAAAATAAGCTAATAGCCTCGTCACTTAAAATAAAAAGAATAAAAACTACAGCCCAACGGTGCGCGACCCGAAAGCACCCATAATGCTCGCAGCATTCCCACGCTGGATGGCATTTTTAAAATATATATTTAATAGCGCCATCTAGTGTCGGCTTAGAATATCACTACCCCGTTTCTACCGATGGGTGTACGTAAGAGGCGACTAACGGTATTGGGGCTTTTAAGGGATTTTTGGGCGATGCGGTTGGAGACCCATCACCAACAACCTTTATTTTTACCATTTTTTCCCACTCACATTTCCAAAAGTGGCTGAGGAATTTATCATTCCAAAGCTCGGGCTACCCCGTTAAGGGATTTATAGCCGTGAGTATATGTATGTATGTATTTATCTAGTGGAATTGTGATTCGATTAAGTTGACAAAGAAAAAATACGTAAGTGAGTATAGACCTACGAAGTCAATATCGTCAAACTGCAGAAACGACAGATGTGGTTATTCAATGGATTAATGGTGGTTTTTTTATGTCTTATCCCAAAGTCTTTGATGAAATAAACTTGCCTGTAAAGTATTGATTCACAAATTTAATTTATCCTTACTATTAATAGTAAATAGTAGTAAAAAGGTTAACCTTTTTTAACATGAAATCATTACGGAAGAGATTCTTACATTATTCAGATAAGTCAGTGTTTGTTCTGAAGCTGAATTGAATTGACTCTACTAATTTTCTAATTCTTTAAATAAATTCGTGATTATAATAAGCATTTAACTTACCCTACTATTTTTATCTCTAAGTTCGAATTTGGTGTCCCAGTGCCCTTCCAAATGGGCGACCACTTCTTTGCTGTTCCTTATTTTAAGTATTTATTATAGGTATATATGTACTTCTAATCAGCCGTATAGGCTAGGAAAAGCACTACTACATTTCTACCCGTGGTTATTCGTATATTAAGGCGACTAAGGGTATGCTGCTTTCTAAGTGATTTTTGAGAGATGCAGTTGGAGACTCATTACCAAAAACCTTTGTTTAACAATTTTATCCCCACACACTTTCCAAATTGCTGTGTAGTGTCGGCTTAGAATAGCACTACCCCATTTCTTGCGGTGGGTGTACGTAAGAGGCGACTAACGGTATTGGGGGCTTTTGAGGGATTTTTGGGCGATGTGGTTGGAGACCCATCACTAACAACCTTTATTTTACCATATTTTCCCCCCACAACTTTCCAAAAGTGGCTGAAGAATTTCTAATTCCTTAGCTCTGGCTACCCCTTCTAGGGATTTATAGCCGTGAGTATATGTATGTATTTAACTCACCCCACTATTCTTATCCCTAAGTTCGACTTTGGTGTCCCAGTGCCCTTCCAAATGCGCCACCACTTCTTTACCGTTTCTTATTTTACCGGATACTACATTCGTCGCGTCTTGCCCTTGGAATAATGTCTGAAATTAAAACAATTTATTTAAAATTAACTAGTAATAATAATTTGACCTGGGAATAGAATATCAAAATCTTAAATCATTCGTCATTTTAACAAAATTATAAATAAAATTATTTAAAAAAAATATAGAACAATGCACAATGCATACAAATATGTAGTAAGAAGAATACAGTATCATGGCTTTATATCCCAGTATAGCAAGCACGAGCGCTACTTTATCGACACGATAACGGTTAGAATGAGATGGCAGTATACGATACTAAGTAAGTGCGTAAGAGATGGCTGCTTTATCCCACGCGATAACTAGTTTAAACACGGCTCGTATTAGCCGGGCAGTACGAGTTGAGCTGAGTAGTGCTGTCACGGGTGCAGTAAATTAGGGATCTCGGAGTCACTTTTAGCTCGGACTTGTCGTTTCGTAATCACATTGTAAATATTTGCAATGTCTATAATGACACACTGTTTAGTTTTAAGAAAAAATGTAGGCAGTTGGTGCCTGAAATTAATTAATCAATTATTATTAATTTTTTTTCATTATTTAACTTCTTATTAAATACAAAGGACCCCGCACAAAATGTTAGGAAAAAGCCTTTCGGTCAAATCGGCTGAAATTTTGTGGAAACATAGCTTCTAATACCCTGATTAACTGTGTGAAGTTACAGCGTCAATTAATGACTAGTTTTAGAAAATATAGCTGTTTTAATATTGCATATAAATAGTATATGTAGATGACTTTAGCACTTGCTATTCGAGTAAATCCAATACTGTGTAGCATATTCTCTTATCTCGGAAAAGTTAAATGGCGAATCCATTCGAAGTGACAGCAAATAAAACTTATGTCAAATGAAATCTATTTGCTATTATGTCAAATGTAATCGATTTGTTATTAACAATAAATAATAAAATATTCGACTCGTAAAATGGCTTTCCGAAATAGATTATCGTGCTATGTATGCGATACTGCATTGATGCCGCGAGCAATGGTGCGATTGCTAAGAGAAGAGCACGATGACACTTTACTCCAAGTGGCAATGGAACGCCGGGATGAAGCTGGTAGACTACCACTTGACATCAATGATGATACCCGACTTTGCATTAAATGCAACTTGGTTATTAGTCGGGATATTCAAACACTTAATGATGACCCCCAGTGTTTGCGGTTAAATATTTTAAGACAAACCACTTCAAGTACTTGTTTTATATGCAATGGCGTGAACAACATTCACAGATTGTCAACGGAGTGCCGAGTTCATATTTTTGCATCTATGTTCCGATTAAATACGTATGCAGCAGTGGACACTTAGATGAAAGAGGTTTTTTGTCCAACGACCTTTTAGTGGCTCTAAGATATACAAACAAACCATTCTTAATTAAAGGAAATGAGCTACAAATATTTTTGAATGCTTTACGTGATGAAATAAATATCAGTGCTCAGCGTCGGTATCAAGATGAGAAAGAATTGTCAGACGAAGAATTTAAAGCAGTTTCTCCCGTTTATAAATATGATTTTATTGATTTATATAGTTACTGTGAACGTTTGACCTTCCAAAAAGACCTTCAATGCTTTCTTTGCAAGTTACGGCAAGGAATTCGTGACGAATTGTAGTGGGTTATATTTAATCATCCGTCAAGACAAGCTGCAAGCTTAGCTGTTAGTACAGTCAGAAAATCTTTGGAGACTCGTTTTATTCGTGAAAACATTGGCTTTGAAGCCATAACAAGACAAGATTATATACAGATGCACGTTACAGATTTTTCCAATCATTTATACAATTCTACACCAGACATCCCAAAAGCTATAGTGTACAACGATTGTACGTATTTAGATATTGAAAAAAGTTCTTGTTTCACAACTTTACGACAATCATTCTGCACTCACAAAAAACAAACACTTGGTGAAACCTTCACTTATGGTAGATCCTAATGGATACATTTTAGACATTCAGGGCCCGTACTTTTCCAATGCTTCTAATAATGATGCCAATATTCTCGTTAATCAGTTGGATAATCATTTTCATGGAATGTGCGATTGGTTACAACCAAAGGACATCTTCATAGTGGATCGTGGCTACAGAGATACCATACCCAGATTACAGCACATTGGTGTTCAAACATTAATGCCACCTGCTCTAAGACCTGGTCAAAGTCAATTCACAACTGAGGAGGCAAATAATGGACGGATCGTCACAAAAACGCGATGGGTAGTGGAAGCACGTAACGGAAATTTAAAACATATATTCAAATTCTTTGGGAGAGTCATTTCGACATCCCATGTTCCGAATTTAAACGGATTTCTTTAAATAGCTGGAGCTATAATAAATAAATATTATGGCCCCATTACAATGATAGATGGTACTATCCAATTAGCTAATATGATGATTCAACGTATTGAAGACGTCAATGTTGTACTTGCACGAGTAGAAGCTGAAAATCTTAACCAAAGAAGAGCACGGCGGACTACACTAACAGCTGCACAATTGCCATTGTTTCCACGATTAGACTTGCAGTATTTGCACTCGTTGACATTCGGAACTTATCAAGTGAATTTGTCTCCGGGCTATATTCAAGACAGTACATTACGTCATATAAGAGATTTAGTATTAGAAGAAGGGGATGAACGCGTTTTTGAAATAGATCGAAACTTCAATGAGGCTGGATTTACAAGGATAAGGGCTACATCAAGATATCGAAACGCCACAGTTTATTATTTGTGGATTGCATTTGATGAAGAACATGATGATAAAAGTGGTGAAGATCCAATCTTAGGTTATTAACCCTCGGCACATGCGGTCATGTGACAGCAATATTGTGGTTTTTGGGGTATGCCCGATATGAAGAAGATGTGAGGTATCCATCATTAAAGACGCTTCAAACAATACTTAATGTAAGATCTAACGCAGTCTAAGTAGCACATTTTGCCATCAAAACGTTCGAGTTTGTTTCTTATCCACTCTCATGCACCTGAGTGAAACAAGAAAAAAATTAACGTGAAGACGCTTTAACCTTCAAATGAAGATTGAACCAACATTTCCAATATTGTCAACTTGTTAATATTGTTCAAATAATATTTTAAGAATAATTGACCAGTACGAAACTTAAACGTTTGTTTAAAAACATCATACGTAAGTGCTAAAGTCATCTACATATACTATTTATATGCAATATTAAAACAGCAACAACAGCAACATTAATTAATATTTTCTAAAACTAGTCATTAATTGACGCTGTAACTTCACACAGTTAATCAGGGTATTAGAAGCTATGTTTCCAAAATTTCAGCCGATTTGACCGAAAGGCTTTTTCCTAACATTTTGTGCGGGGTCCTTTTCAAATGTTTTGGTATTATCACTTTTTTTTTTTTTTAACTTTAATAATTTTTTTGGTGGTAATTTACTATTAATATTGGGAATTTTAATTGTCTATTCTAGTTTTATTTTACTATAGTTTTTAATAAAATTTTTAGTTATATCTTTAAGGGCGTCCCCCGAAAAAGTGAGAACCTTGAAACGGCATTTGGGCTTACCCCCTGCCGTTTCCTCACCTTTAATCAAACTCGTAAAATAAACCATCTAGTGGCCTCACTAGTAACTATTATAACCATAAATTAAGCGCCATCTACGGAAATAGTCTCGTACTACGTTGTAGAATTGCAACATGCGTATCGATATTATAATTATGTCTCGCTTGGATGAATATTATTATTGTAATTAAAATAACTGAAACAAAAACTTTAATTTCACAAAACTATTTTTTATGACACCTTCGGAATATAGTAGGGGAATGTCGAGAAGAAAACTCGTGATAGTGGGTTTCATGCGACACCAAGTAAAAGGGGATTATGTTATTCTTAGCCGGCACAACAAAGTGTTCGTGGATTGCAGTAGAAATAACGTAACGTGCTATTATCGCAACGTCCAAAAATCACACTTGAATAAAAAATCGGCACAAATTATAAAACAAGAGAAAGCATTTAGTAAATACTACCAGTCGCCTCTTACGTACACCCACCGGCACCGGAAAAAATGGGGTAGTGCTATTCTAAGCCGACACTACACAGCAATAATATATAATTCATAATAATAATTCATAAATATATACTTAGTTATAGTTTCTTGTTAGAAGGAGACTATAAATATGCGTCTTTTGTATTTGTTTATTTACTTAATTAGAGGTTTGCTCTTTAAGGGATTTTTGGGCGATGCGGTTGGTGACCCATCACCCATCACCAACAACCTTTATTCTACCATCTTTTTCCCACTCAACTTCCAAAAGCGGCTGAGGAATTTTTAATTTCTAAGCTCCGGCTACCCCTTTTAGGGATTTATAGCCGTTAGTATATGTATGTATGTTGCTCAAAAGTTTTTTGTTCAATTGGAAATTTTCGATTTTCTGCACATGTTTATTTCCTTTATTTAATTTTCCGTCGTTATTATAAGGTAAAAAATACTTTTAATCTTTGGTTATACTAAACTATGTAATAAAGGGTATTTTAAAAGAAAAGCAAACAACTTACTTTTTATCTAATTAAAAACACTAGCCGTGTTATACAAAGATTTCTCCTTGTCGATATAGTGGGATGAGTATGTATGTTTGTATGTATTTATGTTTTTTCACAGTTGTTTACAAAATACAAAGTTCAATGAAAGTCTAAAAATTTATAAATATCAGCTTACTCTATCAATTCACCTTGACGAGACGGTTGAGTGGTTGCGAATTTATTTGAACCTACTCATCCCCTCGCAAAGCTATACATTTTCGAAGTATAAACTAGAATTATTAGCACATTAATAAAAGAAAATGAATCAAGATAATTTATTCGAAGAACGGTTTGAATGCACATATCAATACATAGTATAAAACAAAGTCGCTTTCGCTGTATGTCCGTATGTATGCTTAGATCTTTAAAACTACGCAACGGATTTTGATGCGGTTTTTTTTAATAGATAGAGTGATTCTTAAGAAAGGTTTGTATGTATAATAAATGCATAATATAGTAGAGAAACACTGATAAATTGAAAGATTTCTACTGTGATGTCGTAAATAAGCACGTTTTTTTGCGCTTATATTGCAAACGCTGGCTGAACCCTACGAGATAGACCAAAATAATATACTACAGTATTGTTCATCTTAAAAAGTTCAACAAAAAAGTCCGCAATGGTATATGTCTATCTCTTAGGGATAACCCAGCATAACCATTTTTATTTTTTACTAAAAAATGGTTATTTACGAAGTGATTTTAAACAATACAGCATTAATCCTTATCCAATTAAGTACCTTAAATAAATTGTGCATTTATTTTAGATCAATATGCTTTTTACAGCATGTAATTTAAGTGAATATTACCGAAGATATTACAAATTTAAAATGCAGGGTCGTAGTTATTTGCGCCGGGCGGCGCGTGCCTATAAATAGCGCGTCGATGGCCGCGCTTCGCCTCTCCTATCCGACTCAGCTTAGGTACACTCCTTTGCCGCGCCAGGGCGACCTTCAGCCGCCCGACACAACACATCAAGGTGACGCCGCATAGGCCGCAGGGCCAGCAGCACCGAGCCGGAGGGGTTTTAGTCGGTAAGAGTCCGACATACTCCTATGATCCTATGAGGATTTCCCCTCCGGTAAACAAAAAAAAAAAAAGCGCTTCGCCTTATAGCACTTTATGATTTGCAGCGATCGCACGCGTTTATCGGAGCTCTCTAGCGAGGAAAATATCAAGAATTAATTAAACTGAATAGAATAAGTATCTTTTGTTGTTGATTATCTTTTAATTTTTATTATTATTATTATATTAGTAGTATTGTAAGTACATTAGGTTAGATAGGATTAGCTTAAAACCATATTTCTTGGTATTTCTTCCATTAAGACTTTGATTTTAATTTAGAGTTAAGACAATTTAGTATTAGGGCGAGCATTTTCAATTATTGAAAATTATAGTTAAGTTCATAGAAGAAATGAATAGAATAGGTATATTTTGTTGTTGATAATCTTTTGTTTTTAGTCGAACGAATAGTAAGTAAATATTTTTTACTCCAGCACTAGCCAAAAGGACATTCTGTAGTAGGTATATTTTGCATTGCACCCGTGCGAAGCCGGGGCGGGTCGCTAGTTTAATATATTCTATTACATTTTTAAAAAAGTAGAAATATAACAAAAAAGAGATGTAAAAACATCACATAAATTTAAAGCAAAACGATAGTAATTGTTTCAGCTAGATTTACGGAACATTAGGATAATACGAGCATATTCACAAAACAGAATAATTCGCAGTATTTTTAATAATGCATTTATCATCATTACCGAACGAAAATTAAGACAAAATTATTTTACCTGTAAAGAAATAAACAAAAAGCACATGCCGAGCCGAAGATTTGAACTCACGCCCTATCCTATGGCGCATAGCACTTCACACGTTGGACCATTTCGTTCTTACGTATTAAGTTGAAATTAACGATAATATTACGATTGAGACAAACTTATAATGTAAGGCGAAACAAGCGACTATGTTGCGCACAACCAAAATAAATTATCAAAAAAGCGCGGGAAGCGGCAAGCAGCTATATTACAGAAAAATCTGACACAAGCTCTGCGCATGAAGGCTAACAGCCATCTGCCACCCGTTCTCCGCGCAGGGACCCGCTGAAGATTGAAATTGAAATTTAGGAAAAAAGTTTTGTAACTCCATAATTAGGATAAAAAGACTAGAAAATTATCACTACAATGATAGATTACTCAGTTGTCTACGCAAATGATAGGTAATCGATAACATATATGCAGTATTCTGACTACAGTATCAGATTTTACGGTAAAAAAGGCCCCCACAAATATTTTTTTTTCTTTGTCAATTATTATCAAAAACAAAATATGAACCGTCATTTTTGATGATAAGATATTTAACTTGAACATATATTTTATTTAGAGTGTGATTGCTTTATTGAGCGGATTTTATTGAGTTTGAAAACTACCAAAATCAGTGAACTTTTCGAGGGAGGCCCTTAAGTTATAATATTGTCAATGCTGTGTGCACTGTTGTTGGCATTATAACTGACCAAGACTTTAAAATGAATGTTAATGCAATCTATGTTATAATGCTGTTAGTGTGCCTTGAATAAATAAATAAATCAATATTTGTCAAATAGCATGTAGGACACTCGGATTTGTATTACGTACATCCAGAGAGTTCTCAAATATGGACGCTATAAAAGCTCTCTAACAATGAGAGGTTTTCTTTTTGGGATATAAAAAAAACAACAAAGTTTCCTAGAGCTCTGTAGATGGCGTTGATGCAACTACGTTACTTACTTAAAATTTTTCTTCGTGGCCTCAATCGTGTTGCCACAATAATTTCGCCAATGTCAACTTTAAAAACATGTGTCACATCACCATAGAGTAACTTTTTAGCGAGTAAAAACAACAAAAAGAATGTTAAATATAAATACCGTCTTTGTTTATTTACTTTTAAGCTATCTTGGCTAAAACTGATATTTATTTAGACTTTCAAATCAGAACGTTTTTATGTACGTTCCGTTTTACGATATCATTACATCCAAGTGTGAAAAACGGTGTGACGTTCCTTTTTACCAGTCACATAGCAAACCTGGCGCCATCTATCCTGAGAACAGGGAAGAAGAAAAAAATAAAAAAAGGAAAACCTCCCATTCACCGGTACGAAGTAAATTGGAGTTCAACGCAGTTATCTGGTCTCCACATGAAGAGAAATATCGCTCCATGGTGGAGGAAATATATAATAAATTTGTTAGAATTTTATATCTCAAGCTTTACGAAATTTATCCCTACTATCCGTTGATGTACCCTACTATATTTATTTTGGGTATAGTAGGGTACAACTAGCTGAGGTTAAGAGGGATAATGAGGGATTAAGAGGGTTACGTTGTTATTGTATTGTTTAAAAATAGAAAGGGGAATTATTAATAACCCTAGGATTCTGTCTGAGATACAACTAGTAGTTTTTTTCGTGCACGCTGGCTGAATTTGCGAAAACGAGTATGAATTTATCTATGTTAAGTTAAGGAAATGTAATTATATAAATTTGGATTCGGTGTAGACGAATATCGATATTTAGGCTTATAAATACTTTATAAAATTTGTTAAGTGTAATATAGCTGTATTAGATATTACTTCTGTAATGGTTATATTGTTGTGTTAAAAAATAAATAAATACATTTTCACGGAAATTGCTTTATTTCCGTCTATGTCACTCTCATTTAATTAAACGTAAAAGTGAGCGCAATAGCTGTTGAAATTGCTTTAAATTTTTTGTAGTTAATTGGCAAAAAGCGAAACTTTTATAGTTTGAACATGTCTGTCTGTCAGTTTGTCACGTAAATATATTGCGAGGAAAATACGACGTGATAGCTCAATGGGTAGAACACCGGTTAACGTGTAAGCGACTAGTGTTCAAATCCCGGGTCGGGCCTACACCAATTTGTCTTTTCTAAAGACATATGTGTGGTTAATTTATCATGGTTGTTAACGGTGAGGGAAAACATCGTGAGAAAACCAACATGGCTGAGTTGTACTTAGTCATGTGACAGTGTATTCGTACAAAACGGCGATAGGCCTGCCCCCTATCACGTGAGTACACTGTCCATGCAAAACGTGGGTACTCTGGGTGACTAAGTCACGTGATGTTCAGAAGTATTAGTACCTCTGCCAACCCCTTCGGGGATATTCGGCGTGAACGTTTATGTTATGTTATGAAAATAAAATGACTTACCTTCATCTTAAATTCTATTTCGGCGTTGTAGTTATTGGAAGTACATATTACTTGAACCTGAAATTAAAAATAATAATCTTTTTAGTAAAATATTTTATTTATTGCTCTTATTTTGTAGATTTGGTAAGTAAAGTATACTGTAACAAATGTATGAAAGAAATATGAAAATAAGTAAAGTTGTATCTATAGAGCCAATGTGGAAGGTAATGTTAGTTGAGGACGACCTCGGAGGACACATTTAGATCAAATAGAAAATGTGCTCAAAAAGGCAGGTGTCCGAAGTACGAAGAATAAAAGTGCATGTATGAAATGATTGATGGATGTAAACGAAGCCAGATAGGTTTGCCAGGATCGTACAAAGTGGCGATCGATAGTCTCTGCCACCCGAATGTGAACTAACGGCGTGAGAATATGTATGTATGTAAGTAAAGTTGTGTGAGATTGTAAGACCATGTATGATCATGTGTGAGTGACAATTTATCAGTATACCCTTTCAATGCATATATTTAAGCTGTCGTATGTCTCACTATATGTTTAATATGTGGCATTGTATGACTGTCTGTGAGGTTGTATGATCTTGTATGAAGTTGTGTGACTGTGTTAAAATGTAGTAATATTGCGTATATACAGTTTTATTAAGTTCTTAGATCATGTATTAGATTGTATTACCGTGTATGACCGTGTATGATGGTGTGTTAGTGACATGATTGTTTTTAAATGTTGTATATGTTAGCTGTGTAGTGTCGGCTTAGAATAGCACTACCCCATTTCTTCCGGTGGGTGTACGTAAGAGGCGACTAATGGTATTGGGGCTTTTAAGGGATTTTTGGGCGATGCGGTTGGAGACCCATCACCAAGAACCTTTATTACACCATCTTTTCCCCACTAAACTTTCCAAAAGTGGCTTAGGAAATTTTAATTCCTTAGCTCTGGCTACCCCTTCAAGGGATTTATAGCCGTGAGTATATGTATGTATGTAATATAACAGTTTTATAAGATTCATGACCATGTATGAGGTTGTATGACCGTGTATGACTACTAACCTTGCCTCCATACTCCATAACCAAAGTCCCCAACAGAATACCCTTACAATGCATGTATGGAGCTGTCGTTATATATGTTTCGTTCCATTTTAAAAGATGCACTCGAGCACAGCCTTCTAATAAGGCTGATGTGGAATTACCTGGGGATAATAGAGGTTGCATGGTTAATTGTTTTTGATCAAAGTAGGGTGTGTCAAAGTCACTTGGTATATCTGTGTTCAAGATTTTTAAATGATAGAGCCTTATCTTCTCCTCTAGCCTCATCTTTGTAAAATATTGGCTATAGCTTCTGCCTATCCCTTATGGTGTTAGTATATGTCTGTTAACGATACGATTAAACCCAATGCACTTATGACAGTGTCAATAAAGCTAAGAGTCTTCTCTAATTACTCCCTAGAATAATTGTCTGGTGAATATTTATTACTCCCACGTGAAGTGAGTAGTTTGTCTCATAAGTCGTATAGAATTTTTTAAAAGCGGAAATTGTTAATTGATGTTTTATAAATTTTATTGGAAACTTGCTTTTTTTAACTACCAAGTCATTTAAAAATCAAAGCTTTCTATAGTTCATTCTCAGTTTTTTTTTATTTTGCACTAATTACATCTGTGCGAGTCATGTTAGAGCGCACCCTACTGCGGACTCACTCGCACATAGCAGCGTCTCACTCATATCTTACATCGCGATATGTGTTTTTCTAACTAAGCATAAATACTAATTCTAAGTTACTAATAATAAGTTGGTACACAGCAGGGTGTACTGGCCAGTATATCTTTGCTGTTTCTACACATCTTTGCTGTACCCAAACCCACTTCATATTTTCGAAAATACAGGTATCCTTACTCATATAATAAATGGGAAAGTGAGTTTGTTTGTTTGTTTATTTGTTCCGCTTTCACGCCGTAACTACTAAACCGATTGCTTTGAAATTTTGCAGAAGTATAGTTAGAAGTCCAAATTAAATAATAGGATACTTTTTATTACGGAAAAAATGATATTTCCGAGGGAAATAGTGGGAATGAGAAGTTTTAGCAATATAACCGAATTCCACACGGGTGAAGCCGTGGGCGGAAAGCTAGTAGTTTAATAAATCTACAATGCTTACCATAAAACTTAGATTTAGCTAACAAACTCCCCTCGACCACATATCCATCTTTCCTGTTCGACACGTAGAAAGCAGAAACGGGTGGGTGATGGGACACCTAAGGACAAATATCACATTATATTAATTTGATATTAATAGTGCCGCCGTGTAGTGTCGGTTAAGAATAGCACTACCCCGTTTCTTCCGGTGGGTGTACATAAGAGGCGACTAACGGTTTTAGGGCTTTTAAGGGATTTATGGGCGATGCGGTTGGAGACCCATCACCAACAATCTTTATTTTTACTATCTTTTCCACACTCAAATTTCAAAAGTGGCTGAATAATTTCTAAATTCTTAGCTCTGGCTACCCCTTTCTGGGATTTATAGCCGTGAGTATATGTATGTATGTGTGTTTAGTGAAATATTAGATGATATTAGACTATGTAGTGTTGGTTTAGAATAGTACTAAGCCGTTTCTTCC
The DNA here is from genome assembly GCA_963576735.1 of Bedellia somnulentella. NCBI lineage: Eukaryota > Metazoa > Arthropoda > Insecta > Lepidoptera > Bedelliidae > Bedellia > Bedellia somnulentella. The sequence continues at coordinate 4,331,926 of OY755198.1, forward strand.
TGTGAGGGTTGTAACAGGCGACTTAGAGTTTAAATGTTTTAAAAGTGATTTACAATCTACATACATACATACATACATATACTCACGGCTATAAATCCCTAGAAGGGGTAGCCAGAGCTAGCAAAAATTCTGAGACACTTTTGGAAGTTGCGTGGGGAAAAGATGGTAAAATAAAGGATGTTGGTGATGGGTCTCCAACCGCATCGCCCAAAAATCCCTTGAAAAGACCCAATACCGTTAGTCGCCTTTTACGTACACCCACGGGTAGAAATGGGGTAGTGCTATTCTAAGCCGACACTACACAGCAATTACAACAACTACAATCTACTACTAAGATTAGATAAGTTATTTCTAATTCTTAAGCTTTTCCCCTTTCGGTATTTATAACCGTAAGTATATTTATTTATTATGTTTATTTAGTATGTTAATCCAGAGTATAAGGTTCTCTCGTGCCGAAACCAGTAATTTTTACGTCACGCTTGGATTTATAGTTACACAGACCAATTCGCCTTCTCTATCTACAATATGTCTTATTAAATCGGTTAAAAACAACAAAGAACGATTCGGAGCCCGGTACAGTTTTATTATAGTATATATTATATCGTGCAAAGTGGCGATTAATAGTTTTGTCTACCGCAACGAGAATAATGGCTATGAAGTAAATATTACAAGAAAATATAAATAAGTAAATACTAAAAACAAACCCACCTGCTCAGAAACATAATAAGTATAATTATTATCCCCCGACGAATTCTTCCAGCAACACCTAAACCGTTCCCCTAAAACAGGGTTGTAAGGCTTCTTCAATCCCCTCGGTTTCCTGTACAACCCTGACAGGTACCAGCGGAGAACGATCTTAAATCTTGTGTACGCGTCTTGTTCGTTTGATGCTCTGAAATGAGAGGAAAATAATGAGAATAAAAGGAAAATAAAGAGAATAAAAGGAAAATAATGAGAATTACATACATACATATACTCACGGCTATATTTCACTAGACCCCTTCTAGGGAAATATAGCTAAGGAATTATATATTACTCAGCCACTTTTGGAAGTTGCGTGGGGAAAAGATGGTAAAATAAAGGTTGTTGGTGATGGGTCTCCATCCGCATCGCCCAAAAATCCCTTAAAAAGCCCCAATACCGTTAGTCGCCTCTTACGTACACCCACCGGAAGAAAAGGGGTAGTGCTATTCTAAGCCGACACTACACAGCTAAAGGTAAATAAAGAGAATTAAAGGAAAATAATGAGAATTTATGAGTTTGATATGAGTGTGGGAAGTATTTTTTACTGAGGTCCACGGTGAAAATATTATTTTTTGGTCGGTAAGAGTTATTAACCTAAATGAGTATTAAATCATATATTTTCCATCTTATCTCAATCTAACAAGGGGGCTGATTATGTATCTTTAGCGACCGCGGTTGTGTCGCAAGTTGCAATATTGTCGCTGTCAAAAGTGTCAAATCGCATACAAATGTATGACATTGACAACGACAATGTGCAACTTGCGTGCGTCTATAGAAAGAATTACCAAAATCTAGTTTTTAAATCTTTTCGCAATCATACTGGTGCAGCAACTGGCGTTTTTAGAAAAATACTGCCTTTATGAACGACATGTTATTTTTACGACTTATCAAATCTTTTAACTATTTATATTATTGAATCTACTTACTCAGCCAATATATCGGCATGATAGTAGCTGTCAGACAACTTATCAAGGAAGGATCGTGGTTCCAGTATGAACGTTGGTAGAACCACCTTACAAAGGTCCATGCCTGGTCTAACTTGCTTTAGTAGGATCCAGTGTTTTTTGAATTATGTTTTTTACGCTAGAGAAGTGTATTTCATTATGAATATTAAAAAAGTCAAAGAGAATGTGATATTTCATATCTTTTCGCAATTTCACTAGAGCAACAGGCAATTACTAATCAACTCTACTGCCGTTTTTCAGCAATTTTGTAAAATTTCGTGAAAAAAGGATTTTCTTTTTAAGACATATCAAATCTTTTAGCTAATTTTATTATTGAATCCACTTACTCAGCCAATATATCCGCATGATAATAACTATCAGACAGCTTATCAAGGAACGATCGTGGCTCCAGTATAAAAGTCGGTAAAACCACTTTACTGAGGTCCATTCCTGGTCGTACTTGCTTTAGTAGGAACCAGATTAGTGATTTGTTCTCTTCGGCTACTTCTTCCATTATTTCACCAGCCTGAAAGTTACAAATATAAAATTAATTGAGAAAATATCTTGAGAACATATTTGAAACGTAACAGAAAATTTCATAAATAAGCTGGTCTTAATTTTTAATTAAATTATGTTTATGTATTTTAAGCTTATCACGACGTGATAGCTCAGTGGGTAGAACACCGCTTATCTTGCAGACGACTAGTGTTCTAATCCCGGGTCGGGCCTACACCAATTTGTCTTTTCTAAAGACATATGTGTGGTTAATTTATCATGGTTGTATAATGTCACGTGATGTTCAGAAGTATTAGTAACTCTGCCGACCCCTTCGGGGATATTTGGCGTGAACGTTTGAGTTTGTGTTATTTTTTTTTAGTGTTTTAGTAGCTTTGCAGTGTCCGCCTAAAATATCATTATCACATTTCTACATACATATAAATACATATACTCACGGCTATATTTCCCTAGAAGGGGTAACCAGAGCTAAGGAATTATAAATTCCTCAGCCACTTTTGGAAGTTGAGTGGGGAAAAGATGGTAAAATAAAGGTTTTTGGTGATGGGTCTCCAACCGCATCGCCCAAAAATCCAATAAAAAGCCCCAATACCCTTAGTCGCCTCTTACGATACCCGTGGGTAGAAAGGGGTAGCGACATTCTAAGCCGGCACTACACGATCATTATCCCATTTCCACCAGCGGTTATCGTAAAGAGGCGGTCTATGTTTAATGATTTTTTAAGTGACTGTTGGGTGATGTGGCTGAGGACCCAAAATCTAATCATTCTTTATTTTACAATCGTTTCCACACTTAACTTCTAAAAGCAGCTGAGGTTTTTTATTCTAAAGCTCTGGCTACCTCTTTTTGGGATATGTAGCCGTGTGTTTAGGTCGTTAAGTTCATACAAAAACATAATCACGTAGTTATATAAGTGCTGTTTAATGTCGGCTTAGAAAAGCACTACCCCATTTCTTCCGGTGGGTGTACGTAAGAGGCGACTAACGGTTTTGGGGCTTTTGAAGGATTTTTGGGCGATGTGGTTGGAGACCCATCACCAACAACCTTTATTTCACCATCTTTTCCCCACACAACTTCCAAAAGTGGCTGAGGCATTTTCAATTCCTCAGCTCTGGCTACCCCTTTTAGGGATTTATAACCGTGAGTATATTTATGTATGTATGTATAAGTAGGAACGGACAGTTAGTAATCGGTCTTCAGCCACATAACCCTAAGTCATCTCTTTCGACGCCCGCAGCAAGAAATGAGTTAGTACTATTTTAAGCCGACTCTACCCAGTTAACCCTTTATAAGGCATAGGACATATAGCGACCACCATAAGTTCAACCTTACCTAGCTTCAAATAGAAGTGAAATACAATGAATTTTTGATCATACCTTGCCTTATGAAGAGTTATTGTGTAAATTGGCCAAATTGTGTGAACAAGCCTGAGGCTTGTAGGAAATCATTCGCATAATGGATACCTTTAGTCGCCTATTACGACACCCGTGGGTAGAAAGGGGTAGTGACATTCTAAGCCGGCATTGCACGGCAATATGTTATATATCACATAATACTCGATCTAAAATGCAAGGGGTGTGTCTTAAGTTCCAAAGTGAAAAGAATAAAAGAGAATGTAAGAAAAGGTTTGCAAGCATCATACATAGAGTCTATCAATGCTTTATTATTTATTTTATTTTACTTCAAATGTGGCAGCCACAGTTTTTTGTTTATATATTATATATATTATTTAATGACGTGTAGTGTAGTACAAAACGGCGATAGGCCTGCCCCCTATCACGTGAGTACACTGTCCATGCAAAACGTGGGTACTCTGAATACAAGGTGACAATATCACGTGATGTTCAGAAGTATTAGTACCTCTGCCAACCCCTTCGGGGATATTCGGCGTGAACGTTTATGTTTATGTTATGTTATATTATGTAGTGTAGTGTAGGCCTTAACTGAAAACCAGTGTTTTGCCACTTGGCAATATCAAGCGCTGAGTTAGGACCTGGTTTGTGTTACCATAGCACTAATTTTTACGTCAAAAATATAGTTTTTTCACTTTGTCTTATTTTTTATATTGTATGGTTTTTTGTTAACATAAATAAATGAGTTATCTATCTATCTATGCCTACCCAATGGACTTAAGGCATGAGTGTATGTGTAAATAATAATATAATGTAAATTTTCTCGACCTACCCTGCCAACATCCGTATTAGTATCCTCTTCATACAACGCCCGTATTCTCGCCAGCACATGACGGATCTTCTCCTGATCGTAGTCCAGAGCTGTTGCCATCACGCCGTCACTCTCTGAGTCTGATTCGGCGCCTGCCAGCTCTGTGTGAGAGAGGGACAGATAGTGTTTTGTGCTGTGCGCTACGATTGGGAATGTAAAAACTTGCTAGCTTACAGTGTTGCGGTTCGGGGGACAAGGGATAGATGGCGTTACGAGACTCTAGCATTTTTACTTTAAAAACTCTACATTACATATTTTTGAATTAGTTATTGCATTCGAATTTTACTTATTCTTTAAACATAATATAAATGGATGAAGTCAGTACGTTTGCGGGAAAAATATAGTTGGTACAACTTTCAAAACCAATAGCACCGAAGAAACTTGGTATTATTTTAGAGTGACAAATTGTTGCTGCCTTTTACAGCCAGAACTAACGGTGTTTATCAGTCAAACACTTGGTAGATGACAATCAATTTCCTAACAAATTGAAAATAAATAAAACAAAAACACCGAAAAATTATACACAGTTCTCTTCGGAAGTGTACCAGTAGTGAGTGATTGTAAATGGACCGTCAATACCAAGCCTGATGAAAATATGTACCTAAATCGTGTTTACAAAATAGCTTACATAGGTCAAAGAAAAACATTTCTTTAATTACGAAAAGATCAGTAATTCTTATCACAAATAATCCAATATTTGCTCACGTAAATATTCAGATATAAAAGTGTATGATCTCGAGATAGTTTATTGGTCGCGACCGTTGCGCCCCATATCTATATATATAAAAGAAAGTGGTGTTAGTTACACTATTTATAACTAAAGAACGGATGAACCGATTGTCTGAAAATTGATGGAGAGGCAGCTTAGAACCAGGAAAAGGACATAGGATATATATCATCACGGTAGATATCGTAGAGGGTAAGCAGTAAAAAAATAACACCATCCGTGCGAAGCCGGGGCGGACCACTAGTTGAAATATATGTACTAGTTGTTTAATTTGTAGTAGAGAGTCATTAGGCATTTGGAGGTTCTAGGTTCTAGGACCCATCATCACCCATCTTTTATTTGATAATTTTTACATAAACATAACATAAACGTTCACGCCGTTTGTCCCCGAAGGGGTTGGCAGAGGTACCAATACTTCTGAACTCACATGGCAGCGCCATCTAGTGTCCAGAGAAAGTACCCACGTTTTGCTTAGACAGTGTACTCACGTGATAGGGGGCAGGCCTATCGCCGTTTACTCGTTTATTATTTTTACTCCCATTAAATATCCAAATATGGCTAGCAAATTTCAAATACTAAAGCCCAAGCCATCCCTTTTCTGGATAGCCATTATTATATGTTAAAATTTGTCATTATTTTATGATATGCCATAATAATTTACTCGTATGTACAAGTTTGCTGTGTAGTGTCGGCTTAGAATAGCACTACCCCATTTCTTCCGGTGGGTGTACGTAAAAGGCGACTAACGGTATTGGGGCTTTTAAGGGATTTTTGGGCGATGCGGTTTGAGACCCATCACCAACAACCAATATTTTACCATCTTTTCCCCACTCACATTTCCAAAAGTGGCTGAGGAATTTCTAATTCCTTAGCTCTGGTTACCGCTTCTTGGGATTTATAGCCGTGAGTATATGTATGTATGTACAAAAGAGACTAATGCCTTTATTCAGCTGCCCGTGGGAAAATTAAGTCAATGTTTTAATAAAAGTACTATAAATACCATTATTAGTATAGGCAGTTTTCAAGATGAGTACCAAAGAGTACTTAATACAATAAAGTTTACATATCATATCATTACATATAGTTTATAGACTACTAACTAGTAGGATCCATGGAGGATGTTTATATTTTGGATTTAAAAACAAATTTATAAGTACTCTTAATGTTAGGACAATGACTGCAAGAAATTGTAGCTCTAATGTTTCTAGATTTAAATGGTGATTTATATCAAATATTGAACACGCCATGTTAATTTTTAATAAACATCCATATACCATATACTCACGGCTATAAATCCCTAGAAGGGGTAGCCAGAGCTAAGGAATTAGAAATTCCTCAGCCACTTTTGGAGAGTTGTGTGGGGAAAAGATGGTAAAATAAAGGTTGTTGGTGATGGGTCTCCAACCGCATCGCCCAAAAACCCCTTAAAAGCCCCAATACCGTCAGTCGCCTCTTACGTACACCCACCGGAAGAACTGGGGTAGTGCTATTCTAAGCCGACACTACACAGCTAAACATGACTTACATTACATAAAATCTATACATAAATATGCTTTGCTACCCCTTTTTTGACTTCATGGTCGTGAGTATATGCATGTAATTTATAAAAAACACACAGAGATGAAGGCTTGATTACGGATTTGAACACGTGCGTCCCAAACTCAAGGGCCCTTCAACTTCCTGGGCTGCAAAGGTCATTAATCCCAAAGAATCAAAGTTTTATCACGTTAAAGATTTTGTGTGAGAAAATGTGAGGCAAGAGAATATCACGCAGTGGTCATCGATAGTGTCTGCCTACCCTAGCAGGAGTGCCTTTAAGACATACATACATACATATACTCACGGCTATAAATCCCTTACGGGGTAGCCAGAGCTTGGGAATGAGAAATTCCTCAGCCACTTTTGGAAGTTGCCTTTAAGACTAGAGTATAAAAACTACAAATGTTGATGAATTGAGTTACAATACTTTACAGACCTTAAAAAGCATGCTCTTACAACATAGGCACGAGAAAATACCCGTATTCTTAACACAAAATGGTTCAATTTCACTTAGGTCTTTATCATCTCGTATTCATATGTTGTTGAGCATGATTTTAAGGTCTGTGAAGTCTTGTATCTTAACACATCAACATTTTGACTTAGGTCACTGTAGTATTAAGCTATACTAACGTCATTAGTTCCCAATTGGGGTCCCATAAATTAGACAAGATACCAACCTTCATCACTAAAAGCCTCCCGACCCCTTCTCTCGCATCCCGAATCCAGACATTCGATAGGAAACGCGGCGGAATCAATCGAGTTTTTCCGAAAATTCCCGAATATATCGTTTGCGAAAGGCTCCGACAGATGGCGCATTAGCTTCTGTTTTTTTTTCAGCAAAGAGAATATGCTGGATCGCCGTCTTGTGCTTGGTTTGCCCGATTTTTCTAGTAGTTTCTCCATTTTTATTTTTATTTTGTAAAATAAACACTAGTAAATTTTTGTACCACTTTTTAAGTCATGTTGTCTATGTTAGTTTACACTTGGCTGTTAGAATCACTTATAAGTAATTGAGGAATGTTTTACTATCACATTTGGGAATGTTTGATATTTTCGTCACCAGAAATTCTGAATAATACATTTGCTAGCAAAATTATTGATTTTGCAGGACTTAACTCAGACTAATGTAATAAAAAAGGTAGATTATGAAATAACGACCTTACTTCCTATCTAAAGTTAAAAAAAATCAATTTATAAAAGTGTATTTACGCAGTGAGTGTTTGTTAATAATTTTCTGTTTGATTTTTTATCATTAATGTAAAAAAAAGTCTTATATATACTACTTCCGCAAATAAACTTCAAGTGAACAAAATTTCATACGCCTCCGTATGCGCATTTTCCTTTAAATATTAAAAGAGTTTTTACTCATAGAGGAATTAGGTAAATAGAGAAGCAACGAAGAAGGTCAACATCTGTGAGTAAGTATGAAAGAAGTGCCGTGTAGTGCCGGCTTAGAATGTCGCTACCCTTTTCTACCCACGGGTGTCGTAAGAGGCGACTAAGGGTATTGGGGCTTTTTATGGGATTTTTGGGCGATGCGGTTGGAGACCCATCACCAAAAACCTTTATTTTTACCATCTTTTCCCCACTTAACTTCCAAAAGTGGCTGAGGAATTTATAATTCCTTAGCTCTGGTTACCCCTTCTAGGGAAATATAGCCGTGAGTATATGTATGTATGTATAAAAGTAGATAAGTAAATATATCACCAACAAAAGTCCGAACATTGTATCAACCAATCCGGGTGTAGGGACAACTTATTTTGACAGTTCGTTTTTAGCGGAATTTATTCAGCATTTATTGTACTGAACAACGTTTGATTTCCGCTCTTTTTACTTAAGTCCTATATGATTTTACTTCACGTATTAATCGATCAACTTTATTTAAGTTGTATTTAAGTCTACATTAAAGTTGCCGTGTAGTGCCGGCTTAGAATGTCGCTACCCCTTTCTACCCACGGGTGTCGTAAGAGGCGACTAATGGTATTGGGGCTTTTTATGGGATTTTTGGACGATGCGGTTGGAGACCCATCACCAAAAACCTTTATTTTTACCATCTTTTCCCCACTTAACTTCCAAAAGTGGCTAAGGAATTTATAATTCCTTAGCTCTGGTTACCTCTTCTAGGGAAATATAGCCGTGAGTATATGTATGTATGTATTATAGTTGTCTCGAAGAGATCGCTGTTACTGACAAGACCGCCAATTAATCCTTAGCTTTATAAGACAATATTTTGTAAAAAAAGTGATGTTTAAATAAAATTGAATCTTAAATGATTCATCTTTTTTTTAATTTAAACTGTTCCCATAAAACTTATGCAAAAACTACATTCATGTTAAGTTAAATAAATATAAATATACAAAAAGCGCTTGTAAGCCTCGCTTATGAAGCAAAGTTGCCCATTTGCTTAATGTAGGTAAAGAGCTTATTCCATTACACTTTGTCGTTGCTGAATTCTGACGTCCTTCGAAGTGACTGCCGCAGACGCTTGTTATTCCACTACACAAATTTCAGTTCTAGCGTTCTGAACGTTATTCCACTAGTCTGAATTCAGATTCTGTGGCTTTCAGACGTCTTCATTCAGACAAATGGAATAAGCTCTTAAGAGAGCTCCTTCGTGCAGGATGTGCGATACATATAATATTTATTTCACGGATGTAGACTTATTCTGCTTTTCGAAGCAGCGCTGCAAGAAAATGTTCTTACTTATTTTAAAAAGTCTATGTTATTAATTATTACAATTATTGTTTAAATTTATCTTAAGAATGTTGTGTATTTACTTCTGTCCATTTATGTTCGTTGTGGTTGTTATCATTTTTCATATTTTATTTCTGTTTTTCTGTATTGATAACTTTTTTGTATTGATTGTTTTTGTTACCTATCTGTGAGAAAAGTTAAGGAGATACCAAAATTTATTTACTTATGTTCTATGTGTTGTAATTTTATATTCTTTTTGCTATTTCTGTTTTTTCTCCTTAATAAATAAATAAACAATTTGTTATCATTATCGCTGTTATACGATGATAGCACTAATCTACGATCACACAAAAATCCTTATCATATCAGCGCAGACTTAAAAGATAACAGTGAGAAATTAACCTATAAATACACAATGTTGGCAACACCAAGGTTATTTTGCTATCAGTCAAAAATGTGTGGTGAAGATTTAAGCTGCAAATTCACCAGGGATGTATGAGGTTAATGTGTTTTTAAGGACTAACAGAATAATCAATTAAGGAAAGAATTTATTCGACTCTAGCAGGACTCGATCCCGCGATCTCCCGGTCAACGCCTGGTCACTCTGCCAATTGAGCTATGGTGTCAAATGACTACTGATGCGAAATTCTTCTTTCACATAATTTAAATCTTTTTGTTCATGAGAACCTCATGTGGAGATTATTACTAATAAATAAAGAATAAACAAAGGAAAGAAAATTTTCGACACAGGCGGGAATCGAACCCGCGACCTTCGGGTATACGAACCCGTCGCTCTCTTCTTTCTTTTGTTTCTTAGCACCTCAGTGGTGTCAGCGCTCCCTACATGAGGTTTTCATGAAATAGAATAACTTCATTTACTTGTGTCATCAAGATTTTAAGATCAGGCGAGGTATATTAAGTGATCTATTGGTTCTTCAAAACACATTATCTTGGCACCTCTTCGGTGGATTCGTACCCTTAGAAAAGCCTAGTCCGTTTCTTCCTGCGGGTGACGCAGGGGACTTAAGGTATGATGTTTTTAAGTGATTAAACGGTGATGTGGCTGCAGACTCATCCCCAACCACCTTTTATTTTACGATTATTTCCCCATTCATGATCCGATGATGAGATTTGCTGTGTAGTGTCGGCTTAGAATAGCACTACCCCATTTCTTCCGGTGGGTGTACGTAAGAGGCGACTAACGGTATTGGGGCTTTTAAGGGATTTTTGGGCGATGCGGCTGAAGACCCATCACCAACAACCTTTACTATACCATCTTTTCCCTACTCAATTTCTAAAAGTGGCTGTTGAATTTCTAATTCTTTAGCTCTGGCTACCCCTTCTAGGGATTTATAGCCGTGAGTATATGTATGTATGGGTAAAATTCATGATCCGAAAGTGACTACATAATTTTTATACTGAAGCTCTGGCTACCCGTTATTGGGATATATAGCCTTATATTCATTCGGTTTCATTTGGTGTTGTAAGTAGTGACTACGGCGCAAGACATTTGATAAACAGATTGACAACGTTCTTACGGATGCTAAAGTCCGAAGTGAAAAGAATAAAAGTTAAGAAGAAAATCGCATGTATGAGTAGAATAATAAAATAAATGTAAGGGAAGCAAGAGAGATTAGTCAGGAACGTGCAAATTGGCGACCAATAGTTTCTGCCTACCCATTGGGAACAATGGTCATGAGTATAAGTAGTAATCCAGCCATCAGTAATGACGTCACGCGGCAAACACACTAACACACGCGCAATGATAGAACAGTCACTCGATTTTAAGTGCTCATATACAGCGGGTTTGAAAAAAAAAAAGTTTATTTGTAACAAACATATTGCCACAATTAACAAATCACAAATTGGAAAAGAAAATAAAAACTTTTGCATAAAAGGTAACAATTTAGCAGGTGCCCTCTGAAACACGGATGATAATAATCTTTAAAATAAGAAATACTTTTCTATATAGCCTATATACTTTATTATACTTTATAGCCGTGTAGTGTCGGCTTAGAATAACACTACCCCATTTCTACCCGTGGGTGATCGTAAGAGGCAACTAAGGGTATAGGGGCTTTTAAAGTGATTTTTGGGCGATGTGGTTGGAGACCCGTCACCAAAAACATTTATTATTACCATCTTTTCCCCATAAACTTCCAAAAGTGGCTGAGGAATTTCTCATTCCAAAGCTCTGGCTACCCCGTTAAGGGATTTATAGCCGTGAGTATATGTATGTATGTATATACTTTATACACTTTTGGAAGTTGAGTAGGGAAAATACTACAAAATAAAGGATGTTTGGCGATAGGTCTCCGGCCATATTTCTCGCAAAAGACATACAAGACCTCAATACCCTTCCCCTAGAAGTCCCGTCTTACGGCACCCACAGACAAAAATGTTAAGTTAATGCTATTCAAAGACGGCATTGCAAATCATGTTTGTATTATTATCCGTGTTATAGTATGTTATCAGTAGATCAGTGTAACTAAATAAGCCACATTCGTTCAGTCATTCACATTTTGATTAAATTTGCATACACCAATATTAAAACTGCGATTTTGGTTCAGATTAATGTTGTTCCAATAAATTAAGGTGACATGTGGTTAAAGTTCTCTGTAGTTAAAAAATGAAACAGCCTGTATAACAAGTATGAATATAAATTACGACTATCTAGTGTATTGTTCTTGTGTTATGTAAAAATAACATTACATTGAACATTATTTCCTTAATATAACGACATGTTTTATAATTTTATCTAGTGAAACGAAAGAACATTATCTTAAACGGAAACATATTTTGATTTTAGTCTTATTGAGGCCTAAAGGCTTTATTGTTTTTAGTGTATGAGAGTGTGCTCAAAAATGCAGGCGTCCGAAGTATGAAAAATAAAAGAGCATGTATGAAAAGATTGATGGATGTAAACGAAGCTAGAGAGGCCAGGATCGTACCAAGTGGCGATCAATAGTCTCTGCCTACCCCAAAGGGAAATAATGGCGTGAGTATTTGTATGCATGTATAAAGCTATATAAATCTATGCCTTGCTTACTTTTAATATTCTTTGAGCACCGATGACCACAGAAGTCCACCTACATTTTGTATTATCAGTTATATTTCACCCGAGCGAAGCCGGGTTTCCATCTAGTATAGATATAAAATACGACTATCTAGTGTATTGTTCTTGTATTATGTAAAAATAACATTTCATTGAACATATTTCCTTAATTGAACATATTTGCTGTGTAGTGTCGGCTTAGAATAGCACTACCCCATTTCTTCCGGTGGGTGTACGTAAGAGGCGACTAACGGTATTGGGGCTTTTAAGTGATTTTTGGGCGATGCGGTTGGAGACCCATCACCAACAACCTTTACTTTTACCATCTTTTCCCCACTCACATTTCCAAAAGTGGCTGAGGAATTTCTAATTCCTTAGCTCTGGCTACCCCTTCTAGGGATTTACAGCCGTGAGTATATGTATGTATGTATATTTCCTTAATGAAACGTCATGTTTTATAAGTTTATCTAGTGAAACGAAAGTACATTACCGATCTTAAATGGAAACATTTTCGGATCTTAGTCTTATTTGAGGCCTTAATAAGGTTATAGGCCTTAATGGGGCCGTAATAAGGTTTTATATTTCGAACCTAAAAGGGAAAACGGGACCCTATCACCAAGGCTTCGCTGTAAGTCTGTCTGCCCGTCAGTCTATGACTAGGCTTTATTTTGTTAACTGTTAAATTTTCATAGGTAAATCTTTGCGCTGAATCAGCACTGTTAAATTTTGCACACCTGTAGTTTATATTAGGGCATCCTATTCGAGTATTCGAGTATTCGTTTTATTCGAGTATTCGCCGGTTTTAACTATTCGAATACTAACATGATAAATATTCGAGTTTTTCGAGTTTTCCGAATACTTGTTTATTTTTTTCAAAATCAATATTCAATTAATCCAAATAGCGCGCCATCGGTTAGGAATCGCAGATACGTTAATATGATTGTTCACCAGCTCTCGACAACGGTTTTGTTAATTTAGGGTTGACAAAAATAACAGGACCTGGAACTGCTTTGGTCTTAAATATTTTGAAAAATAAACTGGCGGAATTTGGTCTCTCTTTAGATGATGATGTTGGCTGTTTAGTCAGTGACGGCGCAAGCGTTATGCGCACTCTAGGACGTATGGTTCCTTCGTACCACCAGCTTTGTTTGGCTCACGGTATTCAGTGTGTTGTATTAGATGTACAGAATCGACCAGCACAACAAGCATGCATGAAATTGAAACGTCTAGAGATAATGACAGTGATGAAAACAGTGATGATGACAGCAACGTTCATGAAGGATTTTCTGTTTCTGTTGATGGTGGAAACAGAAGCAACATTCCGAAAATCATGTATAAAGAACTTATAACTAAAGTTCGCAAAGTTGTAAAGTACTTCAAAGTATCACCGACTCGTACAGACCTCCTCAACAAATACTTAGACAATCCAGAAACAAAAAGGCTATCACTAGTTCTAGACTGCAAGACCAGATGGTCATCGCTGGCTGACATGATAGACAGGTTTTTAAAACTTCAAGACCCCATCCAGAAAGCTTTGATAGATTTGAAGGATTCGACTGCTTTTACCGAAGGTGAACTAGATTTGCTACAAAATTTATCTAGCTCACTGAATATCATTAAAGCCACCGTTGAAGAACTATGTGCACAAAAATCTAATCTGCTTACAGCAGACGCCGCCCTCAAGTTCATGGTTGGAAAGCTGAGAGAAATGGACAGTACTATTAATCAAGAATTAATTGACAAACTCTCTGAGATAATTATTCAGCGACGAAATAACGAGTTAGTTAGCACTCTCCAATATCTTCAAAACCCATTAAAATATTACAAAGAGTTTGAGAAGCGCAGATCTTATGTCTTCCCTGTTGCGGCAAATACTCTGGTTTTGGAGACAATCTCAAATATTAACAAGATGTTCTTTACAAACTCCAGTCTGGCTGAGCATGGTGATGAAAACAATGAAGATGATGATGAAATGACGTTAGGCGAAATAAGAAGGCGCCAGCAAGACGACACCGATGTCATACAGAGTGAAGCAGCTCCCAAATCGATTAAAGAACAAATAAGGGATAAGGTTCTAAAAACAATGAAGGAACCAACAATTACAAGCACCAAAAAGCTGCTTTTCAATGGGGATCTTGAAACGACGATAAAAGTGGAAATGGCGCAATTCGAAGGAGGTGGACAAAAGGGCATTCATCTTTCTCGGGCATATCAGCTATTGTTGGCAATACCACCTATGAGCGTAGAGCCAGAGCGTGTTTTTTCGGCAAATAGACTATTTTGTAATCACTTACGAACATCTTTCACGGACCAGACGCTAGACACTCTAAGCTTTTTGAGATTTCATTACATTAATTAAAAATAAATTGAGCTACTCAATAATTGGCAGAGGTTAAGCCAAAGATTGTATTTTAAGTTTTTATTTGATTTGTTGACTGACAATACGTCTAAAAGTTGTTTTTTAATAAGATAATTTGTATTTTTAATAAAATGATTCGTATTTTCTTATATAACGTACTTTTATTTAGTGCATCATCTTTTAAAAATAATTAAATTGATGTCTTGGAACCAGATTAAAAAGTAATCGAAAAACTCGAAAAACTCGAGTAACTCGAATAGTACGCGTTAAACTATTCGAAAAACTCGAATAGTAAAAAGGGGCGAATATTGAATGCCCTAGTTTATATACAGAACATTGCATACATCTATTTTTTATAATTAAATATGGATACAAAATACATTAAATTAAAGATAAAAACATTACACACACTAACTTGAACTTAACGTATACAGTTTTGTTTATTACCATGCTGTGTAGTGTCGGCTTAGAATAGCACTACCCCATTTCTTCCGGTGGGTGTACGTAAGAGGCGACTAACGGTATTGGGGGTTTTAAGGGATTTTTGGGCGATGCGGTTGGCAACCCATCACCAACAACCTTTATATTACCATCTTTTCCTGACTCAACTTTCCAAAAGTCGCTGAGGAGTTTCTAATTCCTTAGCTCTGGCTACCCCTTCTAGGGATGTATAGCCTCGGTAGAAACGGGGTAGTGCTATGCTAAGCAAACACTACACGACACTTACTTTATTAATTAAATTGTAGTCGTTTATAAATTAACGCATTAACGAGCCAGTTCTTAAGTAATCTTATAGGGAATAAAGTTCAATCTTTATTATTGATATTCAGCATCGGGCTTCATGTAGTATTAATAAAAACATAAAGTATTCATAAGAGGCAAATGTAGTTTAGGTTTCGTAGCCGTTTTTATCGTAGTTTTAATACAAAATTTATTTATTATATTTTTCTAAGATAATCTTGTCAAAACACTAATTTAAATAAGTAAAGTTTATAAAAATGTATTCTAGAAAATCTTGAAATTTTAAATCAGTTCAATAAACTCTTCCTACCAAAAGTGATAGTTAAATATCCATAACAATGGCTCAAAGAACGCACTCTGAAAGTCAATTCCTAAAAACGCAAGGAGGCGCGAACATATAACACAGCTGCGATGGCTGATTGATAATAAAATCATTTGCCTCGCTTTGCAGCTGGTAGATAAAAAACAATTTAGGTTCCCTTGATGGTTTGTTTGTACTGTTTATTTAATATTTAGTAGGTAAATTAACTCCTACAGTTTCAGACATATGAAAGGGCTAGTTATCTGAGAAAACCTTGTCCAAAAACTAATTTAAATGTGGTAAAATTCATAAAAAATATGGGTGGCATACGTAAAAGTTCAAGCCAAGTATAAAAAATCGCCAAACCAAAAATGTGACAGTAAACAATCCAATACACTCAATTATAAAAACATTCACTGAAGTACATCAAAGTGGCACAAAACACGAAATCCATCACACGATTCTCAAATACAAAAACAATTGCATTCGCGCGGGAAATGCAAGGAGGTAAGGAACATATGACAGCGGCGATGGCTGATTGATAACTAAGTCATTTGCCTCGACTTGCTGGTGATAGATAAAAAACAATTTGGGTTTCCTTGGTGTTTTGTTTGTACACTTAATTCAATATTTAGTAGATATATTTACTCCCATAGTTTGTGACATATGAAAGGACTAGTTATATCGGACAAACTTGTCTAAAAACTAAGATAATTAAAGTTTAAGAAAAATATACTTTAGTAAGTCGTGGAATTTTAAATCAATTCAAAAAAATCTCTTCAAACCGAATGCGACAGTAAAGCAATCCACAACACTCAGTCATAATCACTGAATTCCACCAAAATGGCACAAAAAACCGCTCTCCGGAAGTCAATTCTTAAAAACCAACACAATTGTATTCGCGCGGGTAACCCTAGGAGGCGCGAACATATCACACAGCCGCGATGGCTGATTGATAACTAAGTCGATTGCCTAGACTTACAGCTGATAGATAAAAAAAACAGTCTTGTTAACATGAAGTTACGTATCAGAACGTTTTTAGTATATTCAAACAAAAAATGTGCTCAAAATTGCAGCTGACGGGACGTATGAAAAATAAAAGGGCTAATAAGAAAAAGACTGATGAATGTATACATACATAAACTCACGCCATTTTTTCCCATTGGGGTATACAGAGCCTATCCATCGCCACTTTGTACGATCGTAGCAAACCTCTCTTGCTTCGTTTACATTAATCAATCTTTTCATACATGCTCTTTTATTCCTCATGCTTAGGACGCCTGCCTATTTGAGCACACTCACTATTTGGTCCAAATGGTACATGGTCGTCCTCTACTAACATTACCTTCCACATTAGCTTTATACATCTCTTTCACCAATATACTGTGATCCATATGTCATTTCATTTATATGCATATAGGCATGTTTTTGTCATTAACAAGTATCATTTCAAATCACGAATGTTCAAGCTAATGCAACAATGAAAAGTCGCTGACATACACGGTCGAATGCCTAGTCATTATCTACGTAAACCACACTCACGACCTTCAACTACAGAAGTGATGTCATCTGTTTGTAGGCTTGGCAATTATTGGTAATATGACTATGCTCTACACACACAGCCATTTTTGCAAGGTTTAACAGAAGGCCAAGCACGAGCGCGATTTTATCGACACGATAACGGTTAGAATGAGATGGCAGTATACGATACTAAGTAAGTGCGTAAGAGATGGCTGCTTTATCCCACGCGATAACTAGTTTAAACACGGCTCGTGCTTGCCCTGCTGCACGTGATAGTTATTTAACCCAGTGTTCACGGTTTTTTTGGGGATGAGTATAATGATTCATGTTCTTTTATTTTTCTCACTTTTTTCTGTAATAAGATTGATTGTTTTGATAAAACATGGTGAGCAAAAATAATACTTAGTCATGTGACAGTGTATTCGTACAAAACGGCGATAGGCCTGCCCCCAGCGTGAGTACACTGTCCACGCAAAACGTGGGTACTCTGAACATAAGGTTAAATTGTCGTGATGTTCAGAAGTATAAGTACCTCTGCGAACTCCTTCGGAGATATACGGTGTGAACGTTTGAGTAGTTTTGATAAAAGATCATTTGAGAATATAGTTGCGAGTTAAAAGATTAAGTCTTAAAACTTTATCATGGACATAATTTAAATCTTTTTGTTCATGAAAACCTCATGTGGGGATTATTACTAATAAATAAAGAATAAATAAAGGAAAGAAAAATTTCGACACAGGCGGGAATCGAACCCGCGACCTCGGGTATACGCCCCGACGCTCTGCCATACATCTGACGCTCTGGCGTATACCCGAGGTCGCGGGTTCGATTCCCGCCTGTGTCGAAATTTTTCTTTCCTTTATTTATTCTTTATTTATTTTTCAAGGACAGTAAGTGCAGCTAAATTTAGTAACCTTTAAACAGGAAACCTAGAGCAAAACGGCATTCTAATAAAAGGGATTTGAACCTATGATTCAAGACTTAAAAGTTCACGCCGTATATCCCCGAAGGGGTTGGTAGAGGTACTTATACTTCTGAACATCACGTAATTTTTACTTGATGTTCAGAGTACATACGTTTTGCTTGGACAGTGTACTCAAGTTATAGAGGAAAGGGAAAGAAAGAGAAAGAGAAAGAAAGAGGACATTTATTCGCTGTACAGAACATGGGAAAAAAACAATAATAGAGAAAACAAAACAACAATAAATTATTCAATTCTTAAAGTTAGAAAACAAAAGTCAACAAGGAAAAACATGCAAATATAATATTTAGAAGGCAAGGCCTCTGCACAGCGAAACGGTGCTGCCTCAGCATTACGTAGTGAACTTTGGGAGCTCACAACACTGATTTTCAGTCAGCACCGACTCATTCTTATCGCCATTTTGATCAAATGGGCATTTTCACTAAAAAGTGCCCCCCTCCTTTTTAGGGTGTCCCACGTTTTTGAAGTTGTATTATTAAATTCATATATATACATATATTTTTTAAAATTTCTCAAATTAGATTTAAATATATTAGACTTGTATTTAATGAACAGTCGTTGTGAAAATAAGTTTAGTTGATTAAATAATGTTAATTCAAAATACTGAAAGGAGATATTTTTAGCCTGTCCCAGTGCTTACCATCTTCGGGTAATTGAAATTTACGGCAATATTTTATAATACACACTATGGAAAGTTTACTTAAATATGAAGGAAATTATATGGATAGTCCAACTGAATCAAACTGGTCATTTAAAACTTTTTAATAACACTCGTAAAATTGATTTGAAAATAATGTCTAAAACTGCAGCCGACCGGACATGTCAGTATAGTGACGGTCTGAATGGATATATTTTTTCTACTAAATCTGTTTTGTTTATTAAAAATGGCAACAATACCTACAAAGGATCAAGCTTCCATTTTGAAGTCTGTCGGTTTGCCGAAATTTCGTGACGAGGAGGGAGTGTTTTACTGCTATCAACGGTTGTCCACAAGTTTCCGAGTCAGGTTTGGAGCCTCTTTTTCTTCTTTAATGCTTTTATTATAATCTTTAACTATTTTAAATCTATTTATACGTTATTACGATAAACTTTTAGCTTTACAATGCTGAAAAATAACAATTTATTTAGGTATAATCCATTTTTATTTAATTTCGCCTGGATATGTGTGACGGTCAGTTTGGTGACATTATAAGTCGTCACCTACAGGCTGGACTACCAAAGTCACCAAACTGACGCATAAGGCTAGGACTACATGAAATAAACTTTCATCTATTTATTACTGCAGAGTCAGAGGCGGTGAGTTTCCTTCCCATCCAGGACAAATAATTGTGTGATGAACAATGATGTTTGTTGTTTTGTGTCTGGGTGTTGTCCGATTTCCATGGTACAGGGTTTGCTTAGTTTGGATTAGGCCTTGATTGACCTGTGTAATGTGTATGTGAAATATCCCGGATATTTATTTATTAAGCTTCAAAGTACAACATCTACACTATAATAATATTATAAAGAGGAAAGATTTGTTTGTTTGTTATAAATAAACTCAAAAACTACTGGGCCAATTTAAAAATATTTCACCATTGAATATATATGTTATCCTTAAGTGACATAGGCTATGTATGTACTACGGGGCGAAGCCAGGGCGGACTACTAGTATTAAAATAAGAGCCAATTTTCGAGGTCAGTTTAATAGATCCAATGTCATAGAAATTATTATGTTGTGTATTATGTAAGTTTCACTAGGTATAGTTTTCTGTGATTGACCTCATAAAAGAAGTAGACGTAATTATAAGAAACTAGAAATAAAAGTGGCCTAGCCCTTTTCAAGATTTTATATTTCTTAGTTTTAAAGGCCAACTTTGGGCGATAAATAACTTTTGAAGTTACCTTATGGTTTAAACTCTTTTTTATAATTATTATAGAGCTAATTTGCGCTAATGGTTACTATGCTTTGTTTTAAGTAACTTAACTGTCATTTCATGTTTACGTTTAAATATTCAAGAATTAAACTACATACAAATAAAAAAAATCTGAGTTTTATTTCAACAAATTTTGCATACATGTAACCTAAGCTTTAGGATTTTAGGTATGTCAGTTTGGTGACTGTCCCAAATTATAATAAAGTTGTTTTATTTTTATTAATTTTATTTTTAGTATTCTGCTTAGTATTTATTTTTTATATTTTTTTAATTGGCTTAATATTAAGTAATAACAAATTATAATTTTAATAACCGGTTTCTAAGTTAACATAAACCAGAAAATTATGAGCACAATGGCATGACTTGTCACCAAACCGAAAGTAAAATGAAAATTTTAGAAAATTCATTTTATTTCTACATTGTTAAGCATTCAAATATAATATATTGACTTATTTGGAATACATATAAAGCAAAATTTAACTCAATTACCATTTTGTTTTCGACATACAGCCGTTTCAAAGAGTCACCAAACTGATCACAATTTCAACGTACTGTCCATTTCATTAATGTTTTTTAGTAATTAAACAATGTAATTATCGGAAATCAAATATGATTTCCAGTACATCAAACTTTAAAGAACATTCTAAAAACCTTAAACAACAAAAAAAAACTTATTTTTTTAAATTCGCAAATTTTCAAATGGGTGCACCTTTTAGTAAAAATGCCCAAATACTTTCTTATTTACTAACAACCTACGAACCTAAACAAAACAACATATTAACTTTAATAAATTATAGAGTAAATTATATTAGTGAATATTGACTCGTATATTACCTTTGAAAATACATAATTAAATAACAATAAAGAAAGATTAGAGGGGACTCCTAAACAACAAAAGTGATTTGCTATTATAGATGATAGTACGGTCATGGTACGGTTTGCTGTGTAGTGTCGGCTTAGAATAGCACTACCCCAATTTATTGTATTTTATAGTTTATGTGCCCTTTGGCAATAAATAAATACTATGTTTCTTTCATTTTTTTTATTTACCTTAGTATGCCTTCTAACATTCGGATTCATTTTCAGAACATATATACTAATATTATTAATCATATTAAGAGATATAGTTTGTAACTCTTTTGTTGGTAATCTACGAAAATACTGTAATTCTACACTATATAGGAACTATAAGAGGAGATATTTTATACATACATATACTCACGGTTATAAATCCCTAGATGGGGTAGTCAGAGCTAAAGAATTAGAAATTCCTCAGCCACTTTTGAAAGTTGTGTGGGGAAAAGGCGGTAAAATAAAGGTTTTTGGTGATGGGTCTCCAACCGCAACGCCCAAAAATCCAATAAAAAGCCCCAATACCCTTAGTCGCCTCTTACGATACCCGTGGGTAGAAAGGGGTAGCTACATTCTAAGCCGGCACTACACAGCAAAATATATTATTTAATATATTATTATAGAGATATTTTATATGTATGTTTATTCCATTCACATCAAGTTTGTTAAATGATACTAAATCTGCCAGAGTATATAAACAAAAATACTGTAGGAACACCATATAGTACCAGTACCAGTAAGAATCTCACTTACTGGTAGACCTAATGTTACGGAGCTGTCGCTGAGATATAACAGGTAAAGAACCGTTTAAAGCAACTATTTTTCAGATTCAATTGGTTATACTAAAACATACATACATATACTCACGGCTATAAATCCCTTAAAGGGGTAGCCAGAGCTGAGAAATTAGAGTTTCCTCAGCCACTTTTGGAAGTTGAATGGGGACAAGATGGTAGAATAAAGGTTGTTGGTGATGGGTCTCCAACCGCATCGCCCAAAAATCCCTCAAAAGTCCCAATACCGTTAGTCGCCCCTTTCGCACTCCCACCGGAAGAAATGGGCTAGTGCTATTCTAAGCCGACACTACACAGCTACTAATACATATAATACATACTAAAAATTAATTATAAATATATTTTTGAAACTAATCTCATTATATCTATATTCAGGCGTAGTTTTGTTTTTAAATATTTCTTGTGACGTCACATGTTCACTATTTCTTTGATGTTGGCATAACATTATAGTATAGTAGGGTTTCAAGAGAAAGATTTGCGTATTCACGAATTTATCTAGCATAGCACTTACTTAATTTGTAGCTTCATAAATACTCTCAATCAAAACAATAGCATAGCTTTGTAATGGTAGAGAAATACCATTAACACTACAAAATACCAAACACATAGCTGATACAACTAACTAAATACGTTAATATCTTCTTATTCTTTTTGCTGTGTAGTGTCGGCTTAGAATAGCACTACCCCATTTCTTCCGGTGGGTGTACGTAAGAGGCGACTAACGGTATTGGAGCTTTTAAGGGATTTTGGGCGATGAGGTTGGAGACCCATCACCAACAATCTTTATTTTACCATCTTTTCCCCACTAAACTTTCCAAAAGTGGCTGAGGAATTTCTAATTCCTTAGCTCTGGCTACCCCATCTAGGGATTTATAACCGTGAGTATATGTAAATACGATACTATTTTCTTACATCTCGTTTCATTGAGCACACAATTAGAGATGAAGATAATATGTTGTGTTATATCGATTAAAATACGTAAATATTTTCTTACAGGTCGGTTTGGTTTAACATTAATTGCATATTGCTGTGTCATATCGATTAAAATAACTTCTTCCTGGTTACAAGTTTATGAAGAATGGATTAAAAATGCCTTCATGGTATCAATATATTACTGACAAATAGATGCCTTTTTCAATTCACTTCGCTTTATAATACGGAGTGGAACACACGGCGCCTTTGATCATAAATTTATTATTATTAGAGATACACAGTTTCACACGAAACCTAACCAAATACTGTATTCATTCAAAACTCAAACGTTTATTCAAACTGTCTCTCTCTTCTCTCTCCCTCTCCCACCACTAAAGAGCTGCACTGTAATTAGTTAGTTTAGTATAGTTGTTAGTTAGTTTGGGGCTAACTTGATCTGTATTTAATATGTCCGTATATATTTATTAATTACTGTTATCAAACACCGCTGTTCCGCCAGCGACATGTCGCTTCATAGACGCCAGTCTTCTAGTTCTGCTCTCTCTCTCTCGCTCTCTCTCTATCCCAAGTACTCTCTCTCTCTCCCTCTCTCTATCCCAAGTATTCTCTCTCTCTCTCTCTCTATAAATCACCACTAAAAAGCTGTATTAAAATCGCTATAACACAGCAAACATTCCAATTGTAATTAGTCAGTTTAGTACAGTTATTAGTTAGTTTGTGGCTAATTTGATCTGTGTGTAATATGTCCGTATATATTTATTAATTACTGTCATCAAACACCGCTGTTCCGCCAGCGACATGTCGCTTCATAGACGCCAGTCTTTTAGTTCTGTTCTCTGTCAGTACTCTCTCTCTCTCTCTCTATAAACCACCACTAAAAAGCTGTATTAAAATCGCTATAACACAGCAAACATTCCAATTGTAATTAGTCAGTTTAGTACAGTTATTAGTTAGTTTGTGGCTAATTTGATCTGTGTGTAATATGTCCGTATATATTTATTAATTACTGTCATCAAACACCGCTGTTCCGCCAGCAACATGTCGTTTCATAGACGCCAGTCTTCTAGTTCTGTTCTCTGTCAGTACTCTCTCTAGACTGCTCGAAGGGAGCCGACCGCAATCTATGAGGCTGTATTTCTCTGGAGTTATACGGGATAGTATGTGTTGCCTGAAGAGTTTTTATTGGATTAGTTAGACATTAGTAGTTCTAATAACATTTATTTCTCTAGTCAGCTGAATTTATGGTTTACTGATTTGATGAAATATTTCGATAAAAAAGACTTTTTCTGAAATTTTACTGTTTGAATGAGTGAATATTTTAGTTTAAACTCAGTACAGAAGTAGGTGATGGTTGACATATCATTCAATCAAAGTTAAAAACTTGTACTTTATGAAAGAGAGTCTCATTACTATGCAATTAATTATTATACTTACCATCATATCTAATTCAGGAAATCTTATATTTAAATTTTATTTAAAACAATACATTTTATCGATACTACAAAATCCATGTCACATAATATCCTTTACCTATTTTCAGAACTTTAAAAAATATATATTTTTTTAATTACCATTATCTATGTAATAAAGAAATTAATATAACTATTTCAATATTACTAAATTAACTCTTACCTATGAATCTTGCAAACATCATCGCTCGAACTAGAGCTATACTTCCCAAAATTCTCAACAGATGGCGCTGTTTTTGTTATAGTTATATTCTCAGGAGTTTGAAATATAACCTCCGTGCTATTCGACCTGCGTCGATTAATGAAACCGGATATCCGGTCGTCATTTTCTGAATCACTGACAGTTCTTTCTCTCAACTCGCTTATTCGTTTTGGCGCCAATTTGACAAAAGATGGCGTCGAGCTTCTACGTTTTGGTAACAATTTTAGCAATTTTTCCTCATTAGATAGTTTCTTTGGTTTGGTATGTCGAGTTTTTTCACCGATTTGCATTAAATCGAAACAACCTACCGGCTTTTTGGATAACAAATCGTTTTTTCTCATAGGAGACGAAGCTAGACTTTTGGCATCGCGTTTCGGTATAACTTTTTCAGTGAAAAATTTGACGGATGAGGTTGTTGGGGCGTTGCGTTCAAATAATTCGATTTTTCTCAAAAAGTTTAAATCTAAAAATGGTTTTTCGTCTCTCTTATCGCTTTCTGGGGATTGCGAATCGGTTGAAGAAGATTCTTTGTATATGGCCTCAACGAATTGGTTCCATTTAGATATTTTTTTCTTTTTATAAGTCTGTGGAGACTTCGATGATCGATACTGGTTTAGCGAGTCTACATCACAAACGGTATAGCAATACGGTGATTGGTGGAAAAGGTGGGGATTAGGAAAATATATATTAGTATTTTTAGTTTGCTACAATTAACTTATCTTACATTCTATATACGTTTATTTTGTGTAAACCGCAAAGATAAAATTATATAGGGCACTTAAAAGTCATACAATCTGTTGTTATACTTCACTTTCATTAATAAGTATCTAAGTTATAGTACAAGATATTATAAAAGCGACTTAAACTTAAACAAAAGGACCATAATCTTAAGAACGAAATAATTATTTACCTGAAAAGTTATAATTATTATTATTTCACATTTCCTATTTTTTTCTCAGTTTTTATTTTTTTAAACTTTATTTTATTTAACTTTCACTCTATATCAGTGTTTTCCCACTTATAACATTTAAAGGATCCATAACCTGCCGACCTTACGTCGTCATTTAAGACTAAACACTTTTGAGAAAAAAAATATTAATTGTGCACTTACTTGTATTTTCTCGTGTCAAAAACTTAACATGTGAAAAACTTATAAATAAACCCTACTCTAAAAAAATTCTAAATATTAATAAAAATCACTGCCTCTAGGGGCAGGTTCTAAACGAGGCTGGCTGAATTTTCCCTTTTTATTTCCATACTTTCTTTAAGCAAAATATTGACCATGTAATATATATATGGTATAAACATAAAATGGGGACCAAAATACAACTTTATTAAATACTAATAAAATCTCACCGTGCTCATTAAAATGCTTCTCCAACTCCTCGTGAGATATCTGCGTTGCCATCTCCGTAGTCACCAGTTGTTAACGGGAATATATTTTTGTCCAAATAAATGTGGGAACAGCAAAGATATACTGGCCAGTACACCCTGATGTGTACGAACTTATAATTTGCATCTATGCTTAACTCGAAAATTATTTTGATACCGCGATGCAGGATATGAGTGAGACGCTGCTATGTGCGAGTAAGTCCGCTGTAGTGAGCGCTCTAACAGTACTCCCACAAGTATTAATCATTAAATCTCACAATAGTAATTATATATAATAATAAAATCTCACCGTGCTCATTAAAATGCTTCTCTAATTCCTCGTGAGATATCTGCGCTGCTGTTTCTGGGGTCACCAGTTGTTCGGGACGGGAGCGGCTGGAACTGCACCTATAGAAAAAAAATAAGAAAATATATAAACATACATAGATACATACATATACTCACGGCTATAAATCCCTAGAAGGGGTAGCCAGAGCTAAGGAATTAGAAATTCCTCAGCCACTTTTGGAAATGTGAGTAAGGAAAAGATGGTAAAAATATATAAAGTATGCAATTTATTAAACATTCGGCTTGTTGCGACGAGAGCGACTGTTAATGTATTTGCGGGGAGAAAGATACTTTAAATATAATAATATTTTTGCCATGTAGTGCCGGCTTAGAATAACACCAGTCTACCTACGGGCTTTTTAAATTGTTTTTAGGCGATGCAGTTGGACCAACGATACCTTATTTCTCCCATCTTGTTCGGTATCGACTTCCAAATGTGGCTGAGGAGTTTCAAGCTCTAAAGCTCTGGCCAACCTTTTTTGGGATTTATGCCCGTAAGGATACGTATGTATACATACATACATATACTCACGCCATTAGTTCCCATTGGGGTAGGCAGAGACTATTGATCGCCACTTCGTACGATCTTGACAAACTTCTCTAGCTTTGTTTACATCCATCAATCTTTTCATACATGATCTTTTATTCTTCATACTTCGGACGCCAGCCATGTATGTAACATAAAAAACAAATTGACTGAAAAATAATTTCTGTTATAGCTGTAGTACGAGTATATAACCATTCAATAATAATGACGTCAGTATTGACGCTTATTTAGTTATTGTAGAACGAAATGTATTGTATGCCGTGTAGTGTCGGCTTAGAATAACACTACTCCATTTCTATCCGTGGGTGTACGTAAGAGGCGACTAACGGTATTGGGGCTTTTAAGGGATTTTTGGGCGATGCGGTTGGAGGCCCATCACCAACAACCTTTATTTTACCATCTTATCCCCAGTCAACTTTCAAAAGTGGATTAGGAATTTCTTATTCCGAAGCTCTGGCTACCCCTTCTAGGGATTTATAGCCGTGAGTATATGTATCATTTTTTTATATATGTTATATGGCGTATATGTTTGTAGAGTAGAATAGAAAACATTTTAGTACAAAGCTTGAAAAAACCAAAACAATATAATGTAATTTGTATGTAAAGCATAACACATATTCCCACCGCAACATAGCATTGTCGGTAACGGCTGAATTATATAGTGTGTATAGTAGTGTCGGCTCTAAATAGCACTACTTCATACTCTGTCTATCTCTCTTACTCTCTATCAATCTCTCTCTCTCTCTCTCTCTCTTTCTTTTTAATATCTTTTTGTTGTTGTAAAGTCATGTGTTTTATATTTTTTTATCAGCTTTATTTTATGTTCAGGTATTATTCTAAGATAAAGTAATTTTGTGTGTTATTTTGGTGCCGATTTTTGATTTTTTAACCGACTTCAAAAAAGGAGGTTCTCAGTTCGATTGTTTGTATGTATGTATGTATGTATAATTGTCCGCGATTATCTCGCGTTTGGCTTAAGCTATTTGGATGCGGTTTTCAGGAAAGTATTCGTTACATTTAGGAGAAGGTTTTAGTGCTTTAACCGACTCTAAAAGAAAGGAGGTTCTGTGTTTGACCTGTATGTATGTCTGTTGGTCCGCGATTATCTCACGTTTGGCTTAAGCTATTTGGATGCGGTTTTCAGAAAAGTATTCGTTACATTTAGGAGATGGGTTTAGTGCTTTAACCGACTCTAAAAGAAAGGAGGTTCTGTGTTTGACCTGTATGTATGTATGTTGGTCGGCGATTATCTCCCGTTTCGCTTAAGCTATTTGGATGCGGCTTTCAGAAAAGTACTTGTTACTTTAAGGAGAAGGTTTTAGTGATCTAACCGTCTCAAAAAAGGAGTATCTGAGTTTCACCTATAAGTATGTATGTAAGTTTGAAGGTTCTTAGTTATTATTAGACAAAGAGTTATCAGTTTATGTTATAACATTCAGGAGAAGGTTTAAGTTCTTTAACCGACTCGAAAAAAAGGAGGTTCTTAGTTTGACCTATAAGTATGTATGTAAAGTTATCCATACTAGACAGAGATTTATCAATATATGTTAACAAAGTTTTTTTTATTAGTAATAAACAGAGTTACTAAATTATTTAACAAAAAAGTATATTAAAAACATGAATAAATTACTCTTAATTATATTTAAGAAAAAAAAATATCTATTGCTTCATCATGTTTTTCATCCTGGTCATTTCAATCAAGGCTCTTTCATCATGGGGATGGTTAAGTAATTTCTTTGAATCTATATCACTTAAAGCCATCCCATCAAGGGATTTTACACGACTCAACGCTACATAACATTGGCTCTCTCATTTTGAAGTCTTTGTTTTTTTCGTTGGGTGTTTCGTTCTCCCTTACGCGACTTTTCCTTAAAGCATCCTTTGATTTTCTACCTAGGCCCGCAGGTAAACAAAATAGTAACAAGTAAGCTAAAGTCATAATAACAAATCCTATCACTACCTCTTAAAAAAAAAACTATAAAATAAATGGACAGTAAAACTTATCTCTAAAAACTATCACTAATTCACTATTCACTTAAAAAACTCAGAGTTAATTAAGAACTTATCACTAAAAAGTATGAAATAAAAAAGAAAAACAAAAACTTCAAATTAAAAACTTAACGGAAAAAAAACAAATATTGTTGCTTATAACTATATTATTATTTTTTATTTAAAAAAGAACCGCCTTCAAAAATCCAACTGAAAAGAATAAAATAATTTTTAATTATTTTATTTAGTGTTGCCCAAATTCAGTCTTGGTCTTGCAGTCTTGGTCTTGTTCTTGCGTTTTTGCAAGACCAAGACCAAGAACAAGACCGCGTATTTTTAGCAAGACCAAGACCAAGACTGACCGTGCAAGACTTGAGCAAGAACAAGACATAGCCTGCAAGACTCTTGCGTCTTGCAACTAGGACTTAGCGCTATTTCACTGAGTAGTTAGGTGTAACAGTTCGGTGTATAGGTAGGTACGCTTAGGAATCCTATGAGACGGAAAAAACTGTATCAAAGAACATGAAAAACTGGACCTATGCGCATTACGACTAATACCATAAACATAGCGAATTAAAAAAAAATATTAAAATCAAACTGAGTGCATGCATAGTTATGTTTTAACCATCGGCACTTTGATAATGCGGCATCAAAGGTTTTGTACTTACTTCTCAAAGAAATTTGCCGCTTTTCGGAAGTACATGGTTATGATACACGCGCCGGGCGGCGGTTTCTTTTGAAATCTAAAACAATCGTTGCCGCCACGCCGAAATCATAACATTTGACACTATTTGATTGCCGCCATAGGGCGTAGGTATACTCATGCAAAATAATTTCGAATTTTTTTACACGCTTTATATTAGTGTTTGATTTGCGGCGGCATCCTTATCATAGAGCCGGCACGTGGCGAGGCGGCGCGGTAGAAAGCAAGGAAACGTACTATAAATAAAGGAATTATTTTAATTCCAGTCATTTCCAATTGAGCTGTGCTTCGAGTCTAACTTAATAATTGTTTTTACTAATTCTCGTTGTTTTCTAAAAACGTATCACGTGTACAATTTAATATGAGCGACGAAGATTCAAATTATTCTAGTCCGAGTAACGAGAGTTTGAGTCACAGATCTAAAAGACCCAAAAGCAAATTTGAGGAATTTTTTGAAATAATTCATGCATCCCAAACTGCCTTCTGTAAATTGTGCCAACATAAAAAGATTGAAATAAAAATGAAAAACAGAAACACTTTAGGCTTAAGGAAACATCTAATATCTTTCCATAAAAAGGAATCAGAAATATTTCTTCCTGTTAAACCAAAATTCAGTGGAGATATCACAAGCTTTTTAGTAACCGCTGGAAGAAGTGGACAGGTAAGAATATTTATTTAACAGTTAAAAGAATTTAAACTCCGCGTAGCTATTCATGCGATACTTTCAAAAACGCCATTAACTTACGTAAGTACACTGATAGAAGGATTTTTTTGGGAGTAATAAATCAGTTTATTACAAACTTTTTAAGGTATCTTTTTGGATGGAAGAAATATTTTTTTACTGTTACCAACACTTTTTAGGATTAATTAAATCGCTTTTTTATTAAAACAAAAATTTGTTTACTGTTAAAAAGCTTTAATGTATTGAAAAAAAAATTATTTCCACCAAATAAGATTTGTTTACGGTTAACAAATATTTTATTTGTGGTCATTGTTGATAGATGGCGGCACTCATGCGTAGCTTTGTATGTATATATAATAGCCATCGTATGCCTTCCACGTTTCCAATGACTCTGAGAATAATCATGTATTTGGTTATATATGAAGAATATAAAAGTCTACACTCACTGAACAAATCTCTGGAATTACCAGAAAAAATAATGAAGTATGTGATGAAGATGAAGACGTAATAGACTTTGATAAACTCTATGAATGTCCCTCGACGTCATCTGGATCTTGTCTTCAAGGCTTAGTAATAGACGAGTTGGAGGAGTACCTGAGAAAACCAAGAACTGCCAGCTCGGAAGACATTTTAGATTGGTGGAGGACGCATGAGACAGGGTATCCGATTTTATCGAAAATGGCCCGTGATTTTCTCTCAATACCTGCAACTTCAGTACCTGCTGAGAGGTTATTTTCTAAAGCATCATTAGTAATTAGAAAACATAGAAATAGGTTAAGTGATGAGTCAGCCAGATGGTTACTTTGTATTAATTCTTGGGCAAAAAAATTGATATAAAGTATCATAACCTAATGATAAAGCTGTTGATTTGTGTTGTATTTTATTTTTTATTTAAATAAATGATAAATCATTAAACTCTTTTATTAAATTTCTTATAAGTTGAGGGTTCAATCTCTTTTTAGACAGATAAGTATTGTTCTTTAAAATACAGTCAAGTTATTGTAAGAAACAGTTACTTCCATGGAAAACGACATATAGGTCAGTTGATTTTTCGAATTTCTTATCAAATCTTCAGTTATTTATTAATCGGCTTGATCTTTACTATGGCTATATTCATTCAAGCTCACAATGTTCCAATTCTAATACGTTTTTCTAGGATTTAAAGTAAACTTTAATAAATAGTAATAGACTAATAGGTAATTGCAAGACTTGCAAGACTCTTGCTGCAAGACCAAGACCAAGACCAAGACTGGGAGCGCAAGACCAAGACCAAGACTGGCTAAGTCTCGGCTTGTTCTTGCGTTTGGGCAACACTAATTTTATTATGTACACCTCTATTCAACTTCTTCTTTTTGAAGTCGGTGCCAAACAAACAAATCCAAAATAAAACATGCTACATAGAGAAAACCATACGAATAATAAATCAATCGATAGTGCCTCAACAACAGTAACACAATCGCGCTCAAAAATCAAGAAATTTCATCCGCTCGCAACGACGTCGCTTTATATAGGCTGGAGGAGGGGGACAGTGAGCGGTGCTTAGCCTGGTGTGCATGCGTCGCACTCCGCAGAGAAATTATCATAATATACATGTCACCGTAAAACTGTAAATACTACTAAATTATAATTTTAGATAGATAGCGAGATAATAAACTAACGTTAGGTAAGTTTATGTTAGATTATCAGATTTTAAACTAACGGAATTAACAATTCGACAGGGACATTCATGCACCGAGTTGGCACAACCAAAACTTCTAACACTCTAAAAAGACGGTCGAGAATCTAAATCACTTAATAGTATAAAACAAAGTCGCGTTCTCTGTCCCTGTCTGGGATATAGGGACATCCTTATGTATACTTTAATCTGTAAAACTACGAAATGGATTTTGATGCGAATTTTTTTATTGATTGATTGAAAAGGAAGGTTTATAAGGATGACATACGCTGATGAGGAGGGGAACTCACTCCACTTGAGCGGGCCACTAATATTCGTTCTTCTTTGTCGTGAAAATTGGTTTGGCACCGACTTCAAAAAGAAGAAGTTGAATAGAGGTGTACATAATAAAATAATTAAAAATTATTTTATTCTTTTCAGTTGGATTTTTGAAGGCGGTTCTTTTTTAAATAAAAAATAATTTGTACTTATTATCTGGCTACCCCTTCTAGGAATTTATAGCCGTGACTTTAGTATTTATCTACGTATATTGTATAGTATGTATGTAAAACACTTTCTCACCGCAACATAGCATTGTCGCATCTCAGAGCTCTCTCCAAGCCGTCAAGCCAGCAATGTCCTGCCGCGGACGACGGCGCGCGGAATATCAGGTGAGCCGTCGGTAACGGCTGGACTACTGCGCCTATGAAAATAATAATAATCGTTATTATTTATGTTTATGTAGAATTATTATAACTATAATAATTCTACATAATTTGTCTTTTCTAAAGATATATGTGTGGTTAATTTATCATGGTTGTTAACGGTGAGGGAAAACATCGTGAGGAAACCCACATGGCTGAGTTGTACTTAGTCATGTGACAGTGTATTCGTACAAAACGGCGATAGGCCTGCCCCCTATCACGTGAGTACACTGTCCATGCAAAACGTGGGTACTCTGAACACCAGGTGACAAATTCACGTGATGTTCAGAAGTATTAGTACCTCTGCCAACCCCTTCGGGGATATTCGGCGTGAACGTTTATGTTATGTTATGTTATTAAGTATTATAACTATATTTTTATGTGTGATATATCAGGGAGTCGTCGGTAACGGCTGGACTACTGCGCCTGTGGATTTAATTGTTTTAATTATAATTTTATATATGACAGAGCTGTGGCGACCGCTAGACTGCGAACTCACTCGCATACTAGCAGCGTCATCAAAAATCGTACATCGCGGTATCAAAATAATTTTCGAGTTAAGCATAGATGCAAATGATAAGTTCGTACACATCAGGGTGTACTGGCCAGTATATCTTTGCTGTTCCCACAGAGCCCCCCCCCCCCCCTCTTTGACTTATATATAAAACTATTGACCTGCGCAACTTCGTCTGCGTGACATAATTTCAATCAAAGTCATACACACATATATATACTCACGCCATTAGTTCCCATTGGGGTAGCCAGAGACTATCGATCGCCACTTTGTACGATCCTGGCAAACCTCTCTAGCTTCGTTTACATCCATCAATCTCTTCATACATACCCTTTTGTTCTTCGCAATTCGGCCTTAAAAGCCCCAATACCGTTAGTCGTCTTTTACGTACACCCACCGGAAGAAATGGGGTAGTGCTATTCTAAGCAGACACTACACAGCAACATTCATTCTATAACATGTAGATATTTGTTACGTAGTGTCGGTGTAGAATAGCGCTACCCCATTTCTTCCATTCAGAGTCGAACGAGACGTCTTTGGGTTTTGGGGCTATTTAAGTGACTTTTGTGGGATGTGAAAGAAGACAAATCACCAAAAAACTTTTACTTTCATTTTCCCACTGAACATACAAAAGTAACATACGAATTTCTTATTCTGAAGCTCTGGCTACCCCTTCTAGGGATTTATAGCCGTGAGTATAAATAGTGTAGTGCTGGCTTAGAATGTCGCTACCCCTTTCTACCCACGGGTGTCGTAAGAGGCGACTAAGGGTATTGGGGCTTTTTATTGAATTTTTGGGCGATGCGGTTGGAGACCCATCACCAAAAACCTTTATTATACAATCTTTTCCCCCCTCAACTTCCAAAAGTGGCTGAGGAATTTATAATGCCTTAGCTCTGGCTACCCCTTTTAGGGAATTATAGCCGTGAGTATATGTATGTATGTATGTATAAATAATGTGAAAGGTAATGTGAGTAGAGGACGACCACGGAGGACACACCTGGACCAAATAGGGAGTGTGCTCAAAAAGGCCGGCGTCCGAAGTATGAAGAATAAAAGAGCATGTATGAGAAGAATGATAAATGTAACAGAAGCAAAAGTGATTTGCCTGGATCGTACAAAGTGGCGATCTATAGTCTCTGCCTACCCCAATGGGAACAATGGGCGTGAGTATAAGTAAGTAGTATAAATAAATATGAAATTTACTTACCAATAGTTTCATTATGCGGTCCTCTAGGTGCCCATATACTTTGTTCTAACGGATGGTAGAGTTTGAAACAAAATCCATCCTTTTTACTCGGTCGTTCTATCACTTGGCAGGATGTTAGTAAAACTGTGCCTACCCAGTGACTGCTCTGTGGAAAAATTAAAAATATTTAGATGAAATTTTGCATACACATTCGGTAGATATGAAAATAGGTTTATAACTATTTTTTATACTCCTTAGTGATAAAGGTTCACATAGCAGCGTCTCACTCATATCCTACATCGCGGTATGTTAATGATTTTCGAGTTGAGAATAGATACAAAGTTGTGTAGTGCCGGCTTAGAATGTCGCTACCCCTTTCTACCCACGGGTGTCGTAAGTATATATACTCACGGCTGTAAATCCCTAGAAGGGGTAACCAGAGCTAAGGAATTAGAAATTCTACTTTTGGAAATGATAGTGGGCAAAAGATGGTAAAAATAAAGGTTGTTGGTGATGGGTCTCCAACCGCATCGCCCAAAAATCCCTTAAAAGCCCCAATACCGTTAGTCGCCTCTTACGTACACCCACCGGAAGAAATGGTGTAGTGTTATTCTAAGCCGGCACTACACGGCCAATATAAAAGAAGCCCAGTTTAAATAAATGATTACCTATCATACAAGTTTAGTATGAGACATGTAGGTGATTTGATAATTTAACACCCAAAAGAGTTTGCAAGGGATACCAAAGCAACATAATATAAATACAAATGTGTGCTAAAAATATCAAAAGACTGCATAGTTTATTTCTTAAAAACAAATTATATTATAATGATATCCAACTTACTTTAGCCTTAGGACTCTTGTAGAGCAATAACAATCCTGGTTTCAAAACACACCACAGCTTAGTCCAAGATTTCAAAGATCCTCGCACCTGAAAAACAAATTGTAAAGTAAAAAAGTAAAAGTAAACATACATACATACATACATATACTCACGGCTATATTTCACTAGAAGGGGTAGCCAGAGCTAAGGAATTAGAAATTCCTCAGCCACTTTTGGAAGTTGAGTGGGGAAAATATGGTAAAAATAAAGGTTTTTAGTGATGGGTCTCCAACCGCATCGCCCAAAAATCCAATATAAAGCCCCGATACCCTTAGTCGCTTCTTACGACGCCCGTGGGAAGAAAGGGGTAGCGACATTCTAAGCCGGCACTACACGGCAACTCAGTAAAAAAATCTTCATTTAGTCCCTCATATTATGCAACATGTAAATACAACAATCGCACAAATTACACACAATGAGGCCAAAAAGGCGCCGACTCAGCATATGTACACTAGAGTTTTAGCTTTAATGCACGCTGATTTTCAGCCGAGACCCTTGAAAAATACATAAAATAAGATAAAACCTAAACTAGAAAACAAAACATTAAACATTGAAACACAAATCGGAAGCTATAATAAAGATAATATAGAAGCGATAATAAGACTAAAAAGAACACTTTTGGTTCTCTATAAAACCAGAAGAAGGCAGTGGCAATAGTGGCCAACTTAAAATCAACCTTAACTCCTTGTACATACATATACTCACGGCTATAAATCCCTAGAAAGGGTAGCCAGAGCTAAGGAATCAGAAATTCCTTAGCCACTTTTGGAAAATTGCGTGGGGAAAAAGATGTTAAAATAAAGGATGGGTCTCCAACCGCATCGCCCAAAAATCCCTTAAAAGCCCCAATACCATTAGTCGCCTCTTACGTACACCCACCGGAAGAAATGGGGTAGTGCTATTTTAAGCCGATACTACACAGCATAGCCGACACAGCATTAATCCCCTTTTTATACCCCTTGTAACAGAAGTGAAATACAATGATTTTTTATTCAGATTTCTTTTTGAGGGTTTTAACCCCGCTGAAGGCGACTTTGTGATGAAAAGCCGCCGTAGTATTAATGATATGGTATGGGATAAAAGTTACTTAGGGGCTAGCTTGATCTGTGCCATATAGTTATTTAATTATTATCTTTTATATAAAAGGTTGAAATAAAATAATTTTACGAGATAACCACTAGAGACATCTGTCTGTATTGATGATAACACAACTATTTTATTCTTACGAGAATTAAATTCTAAATAAAATCCCTACTGCAGGATCCTCAATGCACTCAGTCTCAATATAACTCTCCTAGTTTATCTGTAGCCCTCTCTCTCTCCCTTTCACTCTCTTAATATCTTATTCTTTCACTCTTTTATTCTTTTTCTATTTTTGCATACAAGCGCAAATACGTATTTATTCATATTAGCTAAAAGGCTGATCGTCGGATCCTCAATGGAATGCAACAGCGCCGAAGTGGCTCTCTTCTTCTCTTTCTATTGTTCTGTCTCTGCGCTTTGTAACTCTCTATCGCTCTCACTCTCTTTATTTCGCTCAGACTTTCTCCATCTTTTGCACTCTCTTCTTTTTTCATATCTCTCTCTTTTTCATTCCCCCTCACTCTCTCATTTAATATCTCTATTTCACTCGCCCTATACTTATCTCTACTGACAAGCTCACTACAGTAAATATTTTAAATAAGGTGTTAAATAGTAATATTAATTAAAAAATATACCTTCAACCAATCAGCTAAAAGCACGACCGTAGGATCCTCAATGGAATGCAACAGCGCCGAAGTGGCTCTCTTCTTCTCTTTTCTATAGTTCTGTCTCTGCGCTTTGTAACTCTCTTTCCGTGACAGAGCTACGGCAGTGGGCGTCGTGACGCTGCCTACCGCTGTCTCTGACGACTAGAGGGAGAAAGAGATTAATAAGAGATAGTAAGAGATGCTTAATACACTACCTTCGCTATTTTTGATGACTGGAGGAAGACAGAAAGAGATAGCAAGAGTTTTATTTGAAACTACGAAAATACACATTTAAATTTCTCTAAATAAACTATTATAGTTCTTCTCTTTCCTAAAGTTCTGTCTCTTTCCGTGACAGAGCTACGGCATCGGCAGTGGGGGTCGTGACGCTGCCTACCGCTGTCTCTGACGACTGGGGGAGAAAGATATTTCAATAGAGATAGCAATATTATCCTTACTAATAATATATTCGGACAGTGTGTTTGTTTGATTGTTTGTTCTGCTTTCACGCTGTAACTACTGAACAGAATGTTTTGAAATTTTGTCTTTTTGACTTTTTGCATCAGAAAAAAATTATATTGCTGAGGAAAATCGTGGCAATGAGAAGTTTTCTTATTGTTGTGCTTTATACAATATAACCAAATTCCAGGTACAACTTTTTGTCTATCTATTTGTGTCAGCTAATCTCTGAAACGGCTTGACTAATTTTGACAAGACTTTCAATAAATAAAGGAAAGAAAAATTTCGACACAGGCGGGAATCGAACCCGCAACCTCGGGTATACGCCCCCGTCGCTCTGCCAATTGAGCTACCGTGTCTTCATACATTCATACATGAGGTTTTCATGAACAAAAAAGATTTAAAAAATACCTTCAATCACAAATATCTTATCTAACAGGCAGTTGCTTTCAGTTTTTAACACTTCTATAACCCTAAAATAAAAATCATTTACCTTATCCGAAGAAGTCCCATCTAGCGGTTGACTGCAGTTCCCAGGTATAGGTCCCGGAGAACGCGGCGGCGGCGTTAACGCGGGCGTATCACCTGTGATGATGATGATGATGAAATTGTTATATGTATTCATAAATGTCCGTGCTTTGGAGGGCACGTTTAGCCGCCGGTCCCGACTACTATCACAGTAGTAGTCGTTAGTCTGCCAACCTGCAATTGGCCAGTGTGGTGGACTATGGCCAAATCACCCTACATAGGGTAGGCTCGAGCCCCTTGGTGGGGAAATATATGTGCTGTGAGGATTCATAAATTTAAGGCTCATAAATTGATCCTAGTTCCCCATTAATATTATTCAGGTCTGGGCTGTTTGTGACATAAGTCTATATTTGTCATGTACGTAAAGGGCAAGGACGACTCTGAAAGTCCGCCGAACGGGAGTTCCACACAATTGATCTAGGTTTTTAATTAGGTCTTAGTTAAACAAAATCAATCATTCCACACATTTTGCGTTTCATGCTTTCCTTCATATCTGAATGTACTTCTGTGTTTTTTGTATCTTCTGTGGATGTCTGTTATTGGCTTTTTTGTATTTATCACATAACATAACATAAACGTTCACGCCGAATATCCCCGAAGGGGTTGGCAGAGGTACTAATACTTCTGAACATCACGTGACTTTGACACCTGGTGTACAGAGTACCCACGTTTTGCATGGACAGTGTACTCACGTGATAGGGGGCAGGCCTATCGCCGTTTTGTACGAATACACTGTCACATGACTAAGTACAACTCAGCCATGTGGGTTTCCTCAAGATGTTTTCCCTCACCGATAACAACCATGATAAATTAACCACACATATGTCTTAAGAAAAGACAAATTGGTGTAGGCCCGACCCAGGATTTGAACACTATTCGTTTGCACGATAACCGAGTGTTCTACCTACTAGGCTATCACGGTTGTATTTATCACATTGTAACTTATTAGTTTATGTTATGTTGTTTATGAGGGCACG
Source organism: Bedellia somnulentella (assembly GCA_963576735.1). Lineage (NCBI taxonomy): Eukaryota > Metazoa > Arthropoda > Insecta > Lepidoptera > Bedelliidae > Bedellia > Bedellia somnulentella. The sequence continues at coordinate 4,370,715 of OY755198.1, forward strand.
TTAAGCAGTCGGTCCCGGCTGCTATTACGGTAGTGGTCGTTAGTCTGCCAACCCGCAATTGGCCAGCGTGGTGGACTATAGCCATATCACCCTATATAGGGTAGGCTCGACCCTTGAAACTTTAAAATACGCTAATAAAAGTCATACAATTGTCCCATTGTTCCTAACTTCACCTACCCCCGTTGTCGTAAAACAGCCGTGATTATAAATCTACTTACAGATAACAGGCGGTGTATTCGGAGCTGGCGGCAGTGAAACACTGAGTGGCACTTGGGAAGATTGCCTCTGAAAAAACAACAATATATTTTATTATATACCATTTTTATTCAAAAACCGCCGTTTGCCGTGTAGTGTCGGCTTAGAATAATACTACCCCATTTCTACCCGTGGGTGATCGTAAGAGGCGACTAAGGGTAAAGGGGCTTCTTAAGTGATTTTTGGGCGATGTGGTTGGAGACCCGACACCAAAAACATTTATTTATTATTACCACCTTTTCCCCAATCAACTTCCAAAAGTGGCTGAGGAATTTCTAATTCCTTAGCTCTGGCTACCCTTTTCTTGGGATTTATAGCCGTGAGTATATGTATGTATTCATTTAACAAAATGCGTCACAATCTAGTCTAAATACAATTTAAACTCAAACGTTCACACCGCATATCCCCGAAGGGGTTGGTAGAGGTACTAATACTTCTCAACATCACGTGACATCGTCCCCTGGTGTTGAGAGTACCCACGTTTTGCTTTGAGTGTATTCACGTGATAGGGCAGGCCTATCGCCGTTTTGTACGAATACACTGTCACATGACCAAGTACAACTTAGCCATGTGGGTGTCTTCACGATGTTTTTCCGTCACCGTTAACGACCATGATAATTTACCCACAAATATAGAATAGAAAACTCTTTATTGCACATCAAATATGGGAAAACATTTACAAATACACCGAATTAATTAACAAAAGTACAATTGGCGGTCTTATCACTAAAAGCGATCTCTTCCAGACAACCATTGAACGGAGAGGTCAATAAATTAGAGTCATGTGAGATAGTTGTACAAAAACATGGTGAAACTGATAACTATGCGTTAATCTGCACAAACAATACGACAATCCAGTCATAGTTAAATCTACATACATACATAACACATATACTCACGGCTATATTTCCCTAGAAGGGGTAGCCAGAGCTAAGGAATTATAAATTCCTTAGCCACTTTTGGAAGTTGAGTGGGGAAAAGATGGTAAAATAAAGGTTTTTGGTGATGGGTCTCCAACCGCATCGCCCAAAAATCCAATAAAAGCCCCAATACCCTTAGTCGCCTCGTACGACACCCGTGGGTAGAAAGGGGTAGCGACATTCTAAGCCGGCACTACACGACTATAAACGTATGTAACAATAAATAACAAAAATATAGATGTACATAATATAACAACTTTAAGTACATGCATTTTATTACAATAGGAATGATAATAGAACAAGTCCTGAATTCAAGAATAATTACGATTATAATAATAGAGTAAAAAAGAGATCACAAGAAATTTTGATCATTGGAAGAATGTAATAAGTCTATATGTTTCTGGCAAGAATATTTTGAAGGCCAAGCACGAGCGCTATTTTATCGACACGATAACCGGTTAGAATGAGACGGCAGTATACGATACTAAGTAAGTGCGCAAGAGATGGCTGCTTTATCCCACGCAATAACTGGTTTAAATCTAGTTAAAAAATAATAAACTATTAACAAACATATAAATACATATGATACAATAAATTAAAACTTATAATATATATAAATATTATGTTATGTTATGATACATATTTTTATTTATATACTTAATATATATAATTTAATTTGCAACAGTATTATAGCGTTTCAGTGAGGTAGTGCTTTTTTACCATAAATATAACTAGAAATATAACATTGGAAAATACAAATAGGTGTAGACCCGACCCGGGATTTAAATTAAACCCTGATCGTCTGCAAGATAAGCGGTGTTCTAACCACTTAGCTAGCATGGTTGCAAGAACAATTTTAAAAATAGATGGTAATATCCGGAAGGTAATATATAATACAAATTACACTCTTAAGTGCGAACACGAAACATCGCTGTGAACTTATGAGTTAGAATAGCACTACCCTATTTCCTCCCGAGGGTGTTTGTAAAGAGGCGACTAACGACTGATTTCTGAGTTGAGTATTCCAGCTGAGAAAAACTTAAGTATCGTTCTGTCGCATTGAAAACTTAACAACTGAATGAGACAAAACGATACTTAAGTTATTCTCAGCTTGAATACTCAATTCAGAAATCGGGCGTAAGGGTGTTGGGCATTTAAGGTGAATTTGAGCGCGGTTGGACCTTTATTTTACAACCTATTCTCCACTCAGGTTCCAAAAGTGGCTGAGGAATTTCTTATTATGACATTACACGGCTTCTAATTCTAGGGATTAATAGCCGTGAGTATTAGTATGTATGTATTTTTAACATATTAGTTACATAAGGACCCAATCTCGAACCTCTATACTGATAAGGTATCAATATGAATGCTGTTCGGTCAATGACCTATTTTTATGCGTCATTTTAGATTGTTACACCGTATAATATTGTCATACTGTCTACGTGGTATAACCTGGGTTCGATTTCAGGAAGCTACATATATATATATATATATACTCACGGCTAGAAATCCCAAAAAGGGATAGCCAGATATTTATATTTTACGTAATTTTGGAGCGATTCGGCTGACGAACCATCGACATATACAGCATGTATTCCAAGTGGACTACAATATATTATATATGAAATTGCTAATTCTGAAGCTCTGGTGACAATCCTTTTTAGAATTTATAGCCGTGAGTATGTGTATGTTTCTTAAATTACAGTCCAGTTTAGAAGAAAGAACATTGAGCTAATTTGCTTGCATTGAACCACAAATGACATGGATATGTCAACATCATCAACAACAAATAGTCACTTACAAATAGGCTGTTTGACAAAGTTTTGAAAACTATCTTACGGTGCAGCGGTGTTTATTTGTTTATAAGGAGCCCTAAAATAATACTTTTCTGTCTTTATTTTAGCTATTATATTTAAAAATCGAAAAAGTAAATGCAATATTCAAATGTGCCGCGAAAGCGCGACTTTAAGTAATATGGCGGCTGTGTCACGTAGTGACGTCAATTCCGCATTATACACCAATAAGCGAAGCTATACACAGTCTGTTTATGCGCAATCTACGTCATTACGGTCGCTTTTAGGCACGTGACAGTTCAAAAAAATCTATTTTAGAAGACGGATTTTGGTAAAATAATGCAATATTTTTATCTCGTATTATTACAAATCGCTCTAAGAAAGAAATATTAAGATTGATGAAATAAAAGAAATGTATATTCTTGTAACAGTCAAATAGCCTATTGTAATTATTCCTATTTCTGCGCTGCGCATGAGAAATGTAGTTGCTACTAATGAAGTAACTTTGTATTTTTTGTGTGACTCATCTGTTTGTATGTTTGTAAACCTAGTTGTAAGTTGTTTTTTGGAAGTAGCTTTCTTTCTATTCCAACTAGTATATAGGCACGAGCGCTATTTTATCGACACGATAACGGTTAGAACGAGATGGCAGTATACGATACTAAGTAAGTGCGTAAGAGATGGCTACTTTATCCCACGCGATAACTAGTTTAAACACCGCTCGTACTAGCCGGGCAGAGATATTTTGAATTTACCTAAGCTTAAAAAAGTACGTAGGGCAGTCCGGGAGTCTAACGATATTTTTAATAGAAGATGTGAGAGTTAATTTAGATGCAAAATTAATTTGATGTTGTAGTAAACCTATGGTTAGCATCAGTTTATCAATCTATAATTAAACGATATAAGATGTCAGTAAATGATTGCCAAAAGTTCGGTTCTTGACCATAGATGTTTGAAATTCGTGTCAAAACTATATCAATGTCTCCTGCTTACGTATAATCTATACTATGTCTTGTATGTTTTCTTTTTGTACATACATACATACATACATATACTCAATAAATCCCTAGAAGGGGTAGCCAGAGCTAAGGAATTAGAAATTCCTCAGCCACTTTTGGAAAGTTGAGTGGGGAAAAGATGGTAAAACAAAGGTTGTTGGTGATGGGTCTCCAACCGCATCGCCCAAAAATGCCTTAAAAGCCCCAATACCGTTAGTTGCTTCTTACGTACACCCACCGGAAGAAATGGGGTAGTGGTATTCTAAGCCGACACTACACAGCAAGTGTATTAGTATAAGTCTTATTGTATGTTTACTGAATAAACTATACATGATTTGATTTGACTATATACACGTATTTCAACTACGTATTAGCAACCGCGATAGCTCAGTGGGTAGAACACCGATTATCGTGAAGACGATGAGTGTTCAAACCCCGCGGTCGGGCTCACACCAATTTGTCTTTTTTCATGATTGTTAACGGTGAGGGAAAAAATCGTGTGGAATGGAAACCCACATAGCTAAGTTGTACTTAGTAATGTGACAGTGTATTCGTACAAAACGGCGATAGGCCTGCCCCCTATCACGTGAGTACACTGTCCATGCAAAACGTGGGTACTCTGAACACCAGGTGACAAAGTCACGTGATGTTCAGAAGTATTAGTACCTCTGCCAACCCCTCCGAGAATATACGGCTTGAGCGATTGAGGTTGAGTTGAGTATTTAAACTGAAAGTACTAATAAAAAAAATGCAAAGTAATCCCAACCAATCATTAGCATTTATCAATGGCATTAAAAATCACTGTATCCAGAGTTCAAAAATAAAACAAACACAACAGTCTGTCAATGTCATTGCAAAAGTTATTTTCCCTCCGAAACCACTTACCTTAACACTGGCGTTAATTGGCGTTGACGAATGAAACTGGCTAAATTCGGAACTCCGCAGGGCAGGCGATGAGGGTGTCGTCGAAGGGGCGGGGGGTGAAGTAGGCTCTAAGGCGGAACTACTCATCATGACCCTTATTAACAACGCTACAGAACTCAAATTCGGGTACAGGTCGCTTGCAACCTTTTTGCATCCATCATTCGTCGTTCGAAATATGATTTTATATCCGAATGCGACGGTTGGCACGTAAATGTTAAACTACCCGCTAAAAATACGTCTTTTTTGAACCAGCAAAAAAGGTGAAAAATACTTTTCTTAAATTGTTTGAGTAAAAATAAAGTTATTTACTTGCTGAGTTACCCTATGGAAAGTTCTGGAATGGTTTGGAAGGGATTGAGGATTTAGGTGGTTCGCCTGAAAAATAAAAATAAAGCTATTTATTACGGTCGAGTAAATATAAAAATAGGTAGGTAGCCGGCTTAGAATGTCACTACCCTTTCTATCCACGGGTGTCGTTAGAGGCGACTAAGGATATGGGGCTTTTTAAGTGGATTTTGGGCGATGCGGTTGGAAACCCATCACCAACGATATTTTATTTCTACCACTATCAACACCCAAACGTGGCTGAAGAGTTGCCAGCTGTGAATCTCTGGATACCCCTCTTAACCCTCTATATTTGTATAACCTATTGCTATCCTGCTACACTATAGAGCTACTATAGAGCGCAAAAGAGACAATTTCAAGTTGGAACAAAGAACCTATTAATAGAACACAAAAGCAAAGGTGACGTAAACCCCTGATCCCTAATACGAAAATAAACCGTATATTTTTAATTTCCATTTTTTCCTTTTAATACAATTCAGTAGGTGCGGTGTGAAAGATGATTTTTTAAAAAAGATAGAAAAAGGATTTGATGTGTAGTGTCGGCATAGAATAGCACTACCCCATTTCTTCCGGCGGGTGTACGTACGAGGCGACTCACGGTACTGGGGCTTTTAAGGGTTTTTAGGGCGATGCGGTTGGAGACCCATCACCAACAACCTCTATGTTTACCATCTTTTAACCCACTCACATTTCCAAAAGTGGCTGAGGAATTTCTAATTAAGGGGTACCTTCTAGGGATTTATAAACGAAACGATACGAGCATCCGCGAGTAATTCAAACAATCATTCATGTAGTCATTACAAGGTGCGCATTGTAATGCTCGGTTCTCCTCCTTCACAGATGTAACGCTCAAAACTGTAACGTTACATTACACGCGAATGCTCCCGGCGAGGGAGCACCTTTCGTTTAATTATGTCTGTTTGTCTGTCTGTTCGTATGCCAAAGTGACTTATCCAGAAAAAATAAGACTAATTGAAATTTTATATGCCTTAAGATTAAAGAAATAAATTAAACAAAAATATCATTTTAGTGCTTTCCATATAATATAAGATCCCGCTGCAAAATCCCTACGTTCATTACGTATTGAGTCAAACACACATTTTAACATACGTTTAGAAATAAGATAATACACTGACAACACGCAGCCAGTCAAAAGTGGCCGCAAGTAATTTTAATTTATATACATACATATACTCACGGCTATAAATCCCTAGAAGGGGTAGCCAGAGCCAAGGAATTAAAAAATCCTCAGCCACTTTTGGAAAATTGAGTGGGGAAAAGATGGTTAAATAAAGGTTGTTGGTGATGGGTCTCCAACCGCATCGCCCAAAAAATCCCAAAAAAAGATTTTCGGGCGATGCGGTTTGAGACCTATCACCAACAACCTTTATTTTACCATCTTTTCCCACGCAACTTTCCAAAAGTGGCTGCGGAGTTAATAGCTCTGAAGCTCTGGCTACCCCTTTTTGGGATCTATGGCCGTGAGTATATGTATGTAAGACGAAGTATAAATATTTTTCATAATCCTTTTGTCTCGTCCTATGCAATAAGTAGAAACAAGCGTTCTATACATATCGGTCGGTTAAAAATAGTAGTATGTATACCAATCGAGGTCACGGTAGTAGATAAGTCAATAAAAACTCGTGTTTCGACTGTTATCATAACTGAGCACGGAAAGTGATAATACAACTTAAAGTTGATACACTTGGTCGTCAAAACGATACTTTTATATGCTGTGTAGTGCCGGCTTAGATTAGCACTACCCCATTTCTTCCGGTGGGTGTACGTAAGAGGCGACTAACGGTGTTGGGGCTATTAAGGGATTTTTGGGCGATGCGGTTGGAGACCCATCATCAACAACCTTTGTATTGCCATCTTTTCCCCTATTAACTTTCCAAAGGTGGCTGAGGAACTTTTAGTTCCTTAGCTCTGCCTACCCCTTCTAGGGATTTACAGCCATGAGTTTATGTATGTATGTTTTGTATTCTATACTAAATATACGGACATGGGATACTAACTCAAAGATATATTTAATGTTATATAATACATATATAAATTACGTCCAAGACTAAGAAACAATAATTTATGTGATGAGCATCGGATCTCTCAGTGGGGATCGAACCCGCAAACTCCAACCCGAGAAGCTAGTCAACTATCCACTCGACCACGGAAATATAATTATAAATAATAAAAGGGCACGTATGAAAAGATTGATGGATGTGAAGGTTCGTCCGTATCGGACACACTGGCAATCGATAGTCTCTGCCTACCCCAATAGGGAAAAGATACATACATACACTTACATACATACACTCACGGCTGTAATTCCCTAGAAGGGGTAGCCAGAGCCAGGGAATTATAAATTCCTCAGCCACTTTTGGAAGTTGCGTGGGGAAAAGATGGTGAAATAAAGGTTTTTGGTGATGGGTCTCCAACCGCATCGCCCAAAAATCCCTTAAAAGCCCCAATACCGTTAGTCGCCTCTTACGATCACCCACGGGTAGAAATGGGGTAGTGTTATTCTAAGCCGACACTACACGGCAAAGGGAAAAGATGGTGTGAGTATTTGTGTGTATGTATTAAGTTTTGCTCTAATTTATATTTCAAGGCGTGTGTTTTACACTGTACAGAAATGTGAAACCGCGACTCTTAACTGATCCGGAAATCAAGCTTGCATTACTTGTCGTCTTGATATAACCTATCATTTACCAAATCCTGCTGATTAAAAACAGTTTTTTTCTTTTTATAAACCCTAACATTATTACATAAATACATATACTCACGGCTATAAATACAAAAAAGGCAGAGCTTCAGAGCTAGAAACTCTTCAGCCACTTTGAAAATTGATAGGGAAGAAGATAGTAGAAATAAAGTAACGTTGGTGATGGCTCTCCAACAGCATCGCCCAAAAACCACGCTATATAAACCCATACCTTTAGTCACCTGTTGTAGGTAGAAAGGGGTAGTGATATTCTACGTTCTAAGCCGGCACTGCAGGCGTCCGAAGTATGAAGAACAAAAGAGTATTGTATAAATAAAAAGATTGATGGATGTTAACGAAGCTAGAGAGGTTTGCCAGGATCGTACGAAGTGGCGATCAATAGTCTGCCTACCCCAATAGGAAATAATGGCGTGAGTATATGTATGTATGTATTTATTAAAAGCTGAGATCTTTCCCGATAAACCACCAAGTAAGTTATCAAGATAATTCGAAGCATTTTTGCGAGTAGAAAATCACGTGACATCGTCACCTGGTGTTCAAAGTACTCACGTTTTGCTTGGACAGTGTACTCACGTGATAGGGGGCAGGCCTATCGCCGTTTGGTACGAATACACTGTCACATAATAGTACAACTTGGCCATCCATACAATGTTTTCTCTCACTGGTAACAACAACGAAACTATGGTAAATTAACCACATATATTACTTAAGAAAAGCTGGTTTCAGGCTTTACAACAGAATTAAGTCTCAGAATGATATACCCAGCAACATAGATGTACTAAATACCTAGATATGTTTTATACAAGGAAACCCGCGCTTACGAGTGGCACTGATTGCGGCAGTTGTACGCACGCACACCACTAGAAATATATCCAAACAACACACCAAGAAATATATTTGAAATGTAAGCGAGGTAGCAGCGAGATAGCCCATTTCATAGCAAGCGCTAAAAAGAGACAAACATATTTTCTCTGCACCGACGTGCAATATGACCTTAAGACGACCGCTTGACACGCACAATACTTCTTCTATTTTTTGACACCTTACACCTAATTTATTATAAATTATAATTAAAACGTTGAAAATGTATAATACTTACTTATGATAAGTAATCCCAACACTTTTAGTAGATTTTCGACTATAGTTTGTGCAAAATCTCATCACACACGACGGCATTCTCGATTATTTTGAGAAACAAACACGCCAAAACAATTGAACGATCGCGACGGCAGCTAGTGTGCGACTAAAGTCAAGTGAGCTATTTAGCCCCCTTTTTAAGTGCCACTTATGAGCGCGCGTGACTTATCTAAGGTTTTTTATTAGATATCTGTGCCCAGCAATGTTTAATTCTATATTAACTAGTAAATTTATTATAATCATTTTTCTGTTTTTCACTTAAGGATAATATTAATTGTGTAAAATTTTCCAAAATAATCATAATTATATTGTGTGTATGTATGCTAGGGACAACCTAGGAATATGATCTAGCCCTATTTTCTATGTTCATATTATTATGTTTGTGTAATATTGATTGTATTCTGTTTTATGTTCTTCAATTAAATAAATAAAATAAAAAATAAAAAAATTGTGTAGGCCCGATTCGGGATTTGAACCCCCATCGTGTGCATATCCGGTGTTCTACCCACTGAGCTATCACAGTTGCTGAGATCTTTCCCGATAAACCAAGTAATTTATCAAGATAGTTCGAAGTACTTTTGCGAGTTAAATTTTAAGTATGAGTCATGCTTAAAAATATGTTTATCTCTTAGATAAATCACTCAATGGTTTGTATCATACCTGTTTTTGCTTTCGTCTTTGGCTACTTAATTTTAAAATACTTCTAGATTCACACATCACGTCATTAATTCTCATTGGGTAGGTAGAGACTATCGACTAATATATAATCTCTCGATCTTCATCTAACGTGAAGTATCTCTTGCCGTGTCGTGCCGGCTTTGTAAGTCACTACCCTTTTCTACCTACGGGTGTCATAAGAGGCGACTAAGGGTGTGGGGCCTTTTTAAGAGGTTTTTGGGCGATGCGGTTGGAGAATCATCACCAACGATATTTTATTTCTACCATCTTTTCCTATATCAACTTCCAAAATTGGCTGAGGAGTTTCTAGCTTTGAAGCTCTGGCTACGCCTTTATAGGATTTATGGCCGTGAGTACATATATACATATATATATATATATATATATATATATACATGGCTATAAACCACGGATATATATGTATGTATCTTCGTCTACATTCATCAATAATTTTATACAGGCCCTTTTATTCTTCCCACTTCGGACGTCTGCCTTTTAAACACATCTATTTGATCTAAATGTGTCCTCCGTGGGCGTACTCTATTGTCACATTACCATTCATATTGGTTCTATATTTACCTTTAGATCGATATGCTTATCTGTTCAGCTAAATACAATCAGACTTTCTCTTCGTAATATTGGAATAACTACTTTTTAAGAATAGAAAAGAATGGGTAGCGAGATGTTCAAAGCTAGAAATTTCTCAGCCACAATTGGAAGTTGATAGGGGGCAAGATGAAATAAAGTATCAACATACATACATGCATACATATTCTCACGCTGTTAGTTCCCATTGGGGTAGGCAGAGACTATCGATCGCCACTTTATACGATCCTGGCAAACCTCTCTAGCTTCATTCACATCCATCAATCTTTTCATACATGCTCTTTTATTCTTCGTACTACGGACACCTGGCTTTTTGAGTACATTTTCTATTTGATCCAAATGTGTCCTCCGAGGTCGTCCTCTACTAACATTGCCTTCCACATTGGCTCTATAGATCTCTTTTACCAATTTACTGTCATCCATCCTCTCTATATGCCCAAACCATCCAAAAGTATCAAGAAGATGATAAAATAAAATATAACAATTGCTCAAAAAGCCTCAAAACCCTAAGGCGCTTCTTACGACAACTGCGATAAGAAATACTTTGGTGTTATTTTAAGCCGACACTACACAGCATACATACATATACATATACTCACGGCTATAAATCCCTAAAAGGGGTAGCCAGAGCTGAGAAATTAGAAATTTCTCAGCCACTTTTGAAGTTGATTGGGGAAAAGATGGTAATAATAAATGTTTTTGGTGACGGGTCTCCAACCACATCGCCCAAAAATCACTTAAAAAGCCCCAATACCGTTAGTCGCCTCTTATGTGCACCCACCGGAAGAAATGGGGTAGTGCTATTCTAAGCCTTAAATTATATATGGCGATCTGCTGTGTCAATTCTATATTTCAAACAGTCAGACTGGCAGGCAGGCAAAAAAATATTATGTAACTTATACTTTTAAACTAGTGGTACGCCCCGGCTTCGCACGGATGGTTTTAAGTATTATTTACTGTTTACCCCCTACGTTATTTAGCGTGTTTATATGCAACTTCTGAAAGTCTTAGCTTTCCATTGGTGAAAGATTTTTTTAAATCGGTCAAGTAGTTTTTGAGCCTGTTCATTACAATCAAAGAATTTTTAACATCGGTCATGTATGCATTATTTGTTTTTTACATGAAAACCTCATGTGGTTGCAGAGTTGTAACAATTCGGAAATAGATGGCGCTAACACCACTAAGAAAGGTGATAAGAAACAAGCAAATACAAATTTTCGCGCGAGTGGTCACCCGAAACCATAGCTCAGTTGGCAGAGCGACGGGGGCGTATACGCGTGGTCGTAGGTTCGTTTCCTGCTGGTGTCGAAAATTTTTGTTTCCTGTATTGATTAATCGGTCTAGCAGTTTTAAGCCTAATCATACAAACATACATACATATACTCTCGGCTATAAATCCCTAGAAGGGGTAGCCAGAGCTAAGGAGAAAAAAATGGTAAAATAAAGGTCGTTGGTGATGGGTCTCCAACCGCATCGCCCAATAATCCCTTAAAAGCCCCAATACCGTTAGTCGCCTCTTACGTACACCCACCGGAAGAAATGGGGTAGTGCTATTCTAAGCCGACACTACACAGCATATTTAGCCTAACCATTATATTCAAAATAAGTTTTCTTCTTTATAATATTAGTGTAGGTACAAAAATACACCGCAATTTTATTTACCTCTATATAAAGATATAGTAAAATAAAGATTATCAATTATCATATTGTTATCAAAACTTAACATCATCGATCATATGACGCGTCAGATTGGCGAAAACATTTCACAGATTTAATGGATTTTTTATACATATTTACGCATACATTTTTTATTGGGGTGGGTAGAGCAATAAAAACTATACACGCAACGTAAAATGACAAACAATATTTTTAGATTCCTAAGTGATAACTGATAATTAATAAAGGGTGGTCGACCCCAAACAATTTATTTGTAATTTTAAAGACAAGAAATGATTTATATGGTAAAACAATGTTTGCCGGTTTAGCTAGAATACTATATTGTGTGCTGTATAGTGTCGGCTTAGAATAGCCCTACCCCATTTCTTCCGGTGGGTGTACGTAAGAGGCGACTATCGGTATTGGGGCTTTTAAGGGATTTTTGAGCGATGTGGTTCGAGACCCATCACCAACAACCTTTATATTACCATCTTTTTCCCACTCAACTTCCAAAAGTGGCTGAGGAATTTTTAATTCCTTAGCTCTGGCTACCCCTTCTAGGGATATATAGCCGTGAGTATATGTTATGTTATGTTAAATGAAGCTGGAGAGGTTTTTCATGATCGTACAAAGTGGCGATCGATGCTTACCCCAATGGGAACTGATAGCGTGAGTATATGCATGTATGTGAAATAAACGATGGTTGGTGATGGATCTCCAGCCGAATCGCCCAAAAATCACTTTGAAAACTTTAAAGCACTCTCTTATGACACCCATTTGGAATGAAATGGGTATGTACTATTCGAAACCCAACACATTTAATTGCCTTGCCTAACTGTCAAGTTTTTTTTCAGCACATTCTCTTTTTGATCAAACAATATTCTTCCTCTGTGGTTATTCTTTATTGCCATTACCATCCCATTGAGTCTATATTATATACCTTTCACCAATGGACATCCATACATACATATACTCACGGCTATAAATCCCTAGAAGGTGTAGCTAGAGCCAAGGAATTAGAAATTCCTAAGCCACTTTTGGAAAATTGAGTGGGGAAAAGATGGTAAGATTAAGGTTGTTGGTGATGGGTCTCCAACCGCATCGCCCAAAAATTCCTTAAAAGCCCCAATATCGTTAGTCGCCCCTTACATACACCCACCGGAAGAAATGGGGTAGTGCTATTCTAAGCCAACACTACACAGCAGAAATGGAAACCAATGGAATTTCACCATATGAATGTACGAAATTAATACTCATGGTTCTGAATCAATTGAAAGATGGTAAAATAAAGGATAGATTGATGTGATCTGTGTTCTCCAGCCACATTCCCTAAGAATAACTTAAAACCTAAGTTGCCATGAACAACACTGACAAATTTTTTTTTTTTTTTAAATATGAATAATCTTTTTTGCAATGATCTACAAAACCATTTGGAATGTTTCGTTGTTGATGAGTCTCCAACCACATTGCCCAAAACCAGTTTAAAAAAGCCCTTACCATTAGTTGCCACTTTAAGACACCCATGGGCTAGGCTGCAAATCTTATCACAATTGGTAGGTCTATATATTATTTACATACATACATACATATACTCACGGCTATAAATCCCTTGACGGGGTAGCCAGAGCTTTGGAATGAAAAAATCCTCAGCCACTTTTGGAAGTTGATTGGGAAAAGATGGTAATAATAAATGTTTTTGGTGACGGGTCTCCAACCACATCGCTCAAAAATGACTTAAAAAGCCCCTATACCCTTAGTTGCCTCTTACGATCACCCACTGGTAGAAATGGGGTAGTGTTATTCTAAGCCAACACTACATGGCACATCCATCAATAGTATAAATATTATACACTTAACAGCTGCACAAATAACGGAGCCATTTACTTCAAGTTCCAATATAAAAGATATACTCAATTTGAATGAAATATAACCCTACTATACTTAGCAGTGGACCATAGTGGAGGCAACGTAAAAAAACAATTTCAGTTTTAACATTTTACACAGTGCTGTTTCTCTTAATTTCTTGAAAATCTTAACAAATCTCTCTAGCTTCCTCCTCCTTTATGCTCTTTAATAATCCTCTTTAAACTTATGGGTAAACATACATACATATAATCACGCCAGTAAAATCCCTAGAAGGTGTAGCTAGAGCCAAGGAATTAGAAATTCCTCAGCCACTTTTGGAAAATTGAGTGGGGAAAAGATGGTAAGATTAAGGTGGGTTGGTGATGAGTCTCCAACCGCATCGCCCAAAAATCCCTTAAAAGCCCCAATACTGTTAGTCGCCTCTTACATACACCCACTGAGAGGAATGGGGTAGTGCTATACTAAGCCGACACTACACAGCTAAGAGTAAAATTACTTTTATTTAGTGCAATGTAGTGCCGGCTTAGAATGTCACTACCCCTTTATTCCCATGGGTGTTTGTAAGAGGCAGCTAAGGGTATTTGGGCTTTTTAAGTGATTTTTGGGCAATACAGTTGAAGACCCATCACCAACAACACTTTATTTCTACCATCTTTTCTACTATCAACTTCCAAATCTGGCTGAGAAGTTTCTAACTCTAAAGCTCTGGCTACCCCTTTTTGGGATTTATTGCCGTGGGTATAGGTATGTATATATGTATGTAATTAGTTCCTGTAAGACTCCAGGATAATTTGGGTCACTTTTAACCTTACTTTAATATGAATAGTGTAGAATAGTATAGTTCATTCACTGGTTAATTGGCTTAATAAGAGTCATATCCTATTACACTCTGAACAAAAAATATAGACTGAATACAAAGAAGTATTAGCCTCATTTCAAATAATAAACGAAAAAGGTTTATGGGATAATTAGTTTTAGAAATCCTTATCAATAATATTAAGATAAAAAATACTTACAGAGTGAGCTTCTAATGTAATATAATATAGCCGCCGTCTAGAGGTTGCAATCGGACATTGAGGTCAGGCGGGAACAACGCAATAGATTTTAATATTTATGAACACTTGAATTCAGAACCATGTAAATACATTAGGATTTAAAACAATTCACAGAAGTCGGCGTACCGAAAATAATATTTTACATCAAAACCACAAATCACACGGCACAAGTACTATTTTATAGTGCAACGAAAAGATACTGGTAATTTCGCTTCATATTTTATTTTCTCTTTAGTTTACAGCGCGGAAAATGTCGTAATTTCGCTAACTACTAGCTAAAAAATTTGCTTCAGCCTCAAGGAAAAAATCCTGAATTTAATTAAAGTGACAGTGACAATGACAGTACAAGATTGCTGGCTGACAGATTGTCGTTTTTTTGTAGCAATTATACAGACGACGGATACAGTCTTTGTTGAAGCCGAGTTATTATTATTCATATTCAAGTTAACCTATGTCTATGTATGTGATTTAGCCGTTTCACTCGAAATTACACGTGTGTAAATGTAGGATTTATTCTTTTAAATAATAATTAATTATTATTGCGTCAAATTAATTTTTAGTAATATATATGTCGTAGGATGATTTGATGTTTAGGTTTTTTGCAAAAAAACTAGGGATTTCGCAAAAATCCGGATAATTAGATAACGGTTATAATATTTTCTAATCTTACTAGGTATTTTGCAAAAAAACTAGTTGGTTTAGTAAGATTGTTGTACTTCTTTAATGCTGATTGGCTGATTTCTGATTGCTCGCCTACACTTATTCTGATTGGTTCGTCATTGTGGTATTGAGATATTATAGCTTGAGTTATAAAGGGTAAGAAATGACAATACTTATTTGATACTAGGAATTAAATAATTTATTTACTCTTTTGTTGGAGTGAAATTACAATCACGCTCGGACATTTTATACACAGGTCAAGTTACCCCAAACTTTGTATTATGGGATACTAACTATGCGATATATTTAATATAACATACATACATACATATACTCACGGCTGTATTTCCCTAGAAGGGGTAACTAGAGCTAAGGAATTATAAATTCCTCAGCCACTTTTGGAAGTTGAGTGGGGAAAAGATGGTAAAAATGGTTTTTGGTGATGGGTCTCCAACCGCATCGCCATAAATCCAATAAAAAGCCCCAATACCCTTAGTCACCTCTTACGACACCCGTGGGTAGAAAGGGGTAGCGACATTCTAAGCCGGCACTACAAGCCATATACCATAATACACATTTAATAATACACATATGCTCATCACATAAATGTTGCTCTCAGCGGGGATCAAACCCGCAACCTCCAGACCGAAGCTAGTCACCTATCCACTCGGCCACGAACGTCTTCAATATAGGTAGGAACAACAAAGTAGAAATTGTAATTAAAAATGTAAAATGTAATTGAATTGTTTTAAATTGTAGTATTGAGGAATTATAGCTAGAGTCATAAAGGAAAATGACAATACTATTTTTATACTTAGGAACTTTTTGTAACTAAAATAGAAATAAAAATCAAATTAAATGTAGGTAGGAACAATGAAGTAAGTACGTCTTAATTAACAACCAATCAGAGATGACGTGATTACGGGACACTGCAATTGACCAATCAGTGTACAGTATTCATAAAAACTGACATTTCGTTTCGGAGTCACACTAAACCAACTAGTTTTTTTGCAAAAAACCTAGTAAGATTAGAAAATATTATAACCGTTGTCTAATTATCCGGATTTTTGCAAAATTCCTAGGATTTTTGCAAAAAACCTAAACATCAAATCATCCTACGACATATACACTGTTCATTCATTGTTATGATTAAGCACATAAATAAAAAAGTATATATAATCACGTGAGTCTGTCTAAGCAAAACGTGGGTACCTTCTCTGGACACTAGATGGCGCTGCCATGTGAGTTCAGAAGTACTGGTACCTCTGCCAACCCCTTCGGGGATAAACGGCGTGAACGTTTATGTTACGTTTATGTTATATATAACCAGAGGCGGCTTTACCTATTGTGCAGGGTGTGTGGTGGACACGGGCGCCGGGGTTAAGGGGGCACCGACGAGCAAGCATACTTTGCCACATGCCGACACAGGACAAACGCGCCGCGGCGCGTGCGGTGTCGTGTCGTAGGAGTGACAAATCAATATTTTTTGTAAAATCAACTTTAGTTCCGATTATTAAAGACTTACTTACTTACTTACTTACTTACTTACTTATACTCACGCCCATTATTCCCATTGGGGTAGGCAGAGACTATCGATCGCCACTTAGTACGATCTTGACAAACCTCTCTTGCTTCCCTTACATTCATTATCCTTCTCATACATGCTCTTTTATTCTTCTCATTTCGGACCCCCGCCTTTATAAGAACGTTTTCTATCTGGTCCAGAAACGTTTTACGAGGCCGTCCTCTACTAACATTCCCATCCACATTGGCTCTATATATCTCTTTCGCTACTTTATTTTCATCCATCCTCTCTATGTGCCCAAACCACCTCAACATTCCTTTTTCTATCTTGCATACTACTACGTCATCTTTCAAACCTACTCGTTCACGGATCACAGTATTTCTCACTCTATCACACAGCCTTACATTACATATACTTCTGAGGGATCTCATTTCCACTGCATTAACTCTACTTTCATGCTTCTTCTGCCATGCCCAACATTCACTACCATACATCAGCGTGGGAACCAGAACAGCAATATGCACAGCCATTCGAGCCTTTTCTGACAACGACTGGCTCAACATCAGACTGTTCATGGCTCCATTCACCGCGTTTCCCTTTTTAACTCTCCTTTCAATATCTTCCTCACATTTTCCATCCCTAGTAAACAAACTCCCCAGATATACAAATTCTTTCACTTGTTCCACTTTCTTACCATTTATAACAATGTCACATTCTGTCATACTTTCCTCTCTTTCAAAAACCATTGTTTTGGTTTTGTCCACATTCACTCTCATTCCCTTTCTTTCGAAAGACTTACACGCAATGTTCACCATCTCCTGCAACTCATTTACCGTTGATGCAAGTAACACTTGATCGTCAGCGTATAAGAGGCATTTTATGATGAACCCTTTCATTTTCAGTCCATAATGTAAGCTTATAATAATGAGTGTGCTATGATTGGCTATTATACTGTATAATTTATACTATTTATAATTGATAAACTGTATAGTTTTATTGTGTAATCATATTATTTACCTATTTAATAAGTATTAGTGGTATCGTGTATGAATAATGAGATACTTGTTTGACTTTACTTCAAAACAGCTAACGCTCATTAAAATAATGATTGTAATTAAATCCATAATTTTAGTAAATACTCATTTCTAAAATGTTATTATTTATTTATAAATGAGTTATAATAATTATTATGTAAATTTGAGTAAAGTATTATTAATAAGACTGATCAACTATTTGAGGTTAGGTAAGGTATAAATATACGATCTCTGTTTTTGCGTGGGCATTTGTCAGTAGTCCGTTGTATCGGCAAGTGGTTGTGAAAGATGAAATTATACGAAGTGTACCGCTATTTTGGGTTTTTATTTCAAAACCTCCACACTCCCTGAAGTTGACCCTACAACTCAGAAGTGAGGATAGGCGAAAAATATCACGTTTTTCGTACTGCGCCTACGTAAGTACCCTGTTCTTTTTTTTGTGTTTGCGTAATTAGAATCCTTGGTATGTTGAAATTGCCTTCTTCTTTATAAAATAGCATCCATAAACAGTCGTAAATAATAAAGTCTATTTCAATTGAAGGCAAGAAAGTATTTTAAAAGAATTTTCATTTATTCTCAAAAACGTAGGGGCGATACATAAGAGTGTTAATCTGTTACATACTTGAGCCTGATATCTAGTCCTTTTTTTCCCGATAGCTCAGATTGTTTTTTTTTTCAAAGCTACTGTTTGTAAACTTATCGATCTGAAGATTGGTATAGAGCTCTGATTATCGAATAATATTGAAATGTTGGATCGATATACCGTATAGTGAATTTTCTAAAACATTTTTCGTTTATGATTGTGAGTACACGTGCGAAAACAGTACACTTCGAAATTATGACATATGGCATTACAACATCTGTTTAAAGCATTACATGTGATGCTACGATCTAACAATTCCTACTATCAGGCGTGTGGTGTTGTGTAATTAATTAAATATTTCGTGTAATGGGAATATAAATATATCACATGAGGTAGAATAGCAGTGTTATAGGTAGTTATAGAATTACGTGAGCGAGTAAGACGGGATTAGAGAAGAAATGTATCCATTACTTTTTAAATATTTATACGTTTTTGAATAAAGTTATTTTGTCATCATACTTTTACTCGCGTTTATTTAACTCAAGTGTGGTCCAGGCTTAGGACTAGCAATGTGCATGGATTCATTTGATGTTTACAAAGATTCGAAATGTATGTCAAGATAACACGATTTTAAATATCAAACAATTATCAAAATCAATCAATAAATTATATTGAACTTGATTTTAGAAATAAATTGAATGTCCCGGTGCTAATCCAAAATTATGAAAACTTAATGCATTAGTTGTAAACCTAGAAAACTACAATTTGATTTTAATGTAGTAAGAGTTTTAGTTACACTGAATTAAATAAAATACATGCCTGAGACGAATGTTGACGGGATTCATCGATGTTAACCGAACTCTTTGAATACAATTTAAAACTTTTTGCTATTATAATTAAAACAACTATTGACTTTAGGATATTTTTATTGTTATCGTTTTAAGTATCACTTTCATTTGCTTACCCATACGTTCGTTACCGATCAATCACGCAGCATCACACTGCAGTGCTCTATGGTAGTGTAATGGAATGAAATGTAGTGCCATGCTAAGTGTGATGTTTGGAATAGTCGAGTAATGTGTAATGTATCAGTACGCGTCCGAGCGATATTACGTGTGATGCATTGCTCGCATTGCTTACACCATGCCTGGTTGTGAGTATCCAGGTTGTTTTTTTTATATTTTGTACAACTCAACTGCAAACTTACTATAGGTTTACTACAAATTACTACTACTACTGCTACTAAAATTTTAGCAAACCTGTAAGTTTAAAAAAATAAAATAAAAAAATATTGAGGCCTTTTATGTTTATAAATCTAGTTTTGGAACATAATACGAAGGAACACATAGTTGTTTTAATACTCATCATGATGCATAATATCTTTATTATTTATTTTAAATTTGAGATAGTCACCCGCTTATTGTAGTGTCTTCATATTATTCACGTAAGAGGTAAAAACATCAAAATCAAAATATTCTTTATTAAACCAAGTAGGTATTATACATTTTCTTCGGCCCCCTGTAAAGCTGTACAAAGCGTGTGTAAGATAATACCGTGAATCCGTAAGAGAATTACATGACCAAGGATTAATACAGTAACTGTTTAAATATTAGTTTGCAATACAAAGTAAGAATTAAACATTTTGAAACTTTTAACAACTACCTTCTAATAAAATAGTCAGCCTTACATTTGTTATCAGTGAAATATTTAAGTTACATTTGCGAAGGTCGCCTTTAATTTCAATAAAAGAAAATTGGATTTGCGTTATACTAATTGTTAGACCCATTGAGATCAAAGAAGCTAAAGTATGTGTACTGAGGGTTGGCTTGATTGTTTACTAAGCTGAAATTTGTCAGTTTCAGTTCTCCACCATGGATCGAGAAGAGAGCAGGAGTCGTAGCCTCAGTTACGATAGATTGAGCGCAGAATTGGCGTGGAGGTGCCAAAAAAAAAAAAAAAAAACCAGTCAACACGGAGGTGTTGGAGATGACAGGAAGCGTTATGCTGAACGACCGTGGGTATTACGGGAGCGTGGTACCGAGGTCAATCGACAACCGTGGGTATTACGGGAGCGTGATACCGAGGTAAATCGACCGTGGGTATTACGGAAGCGTGATACCGAGGTCAATCGAGGTGAACAGGTGAACAACGAATAGTCCAATAACAGCGGAGAGGTCTCTTCGTAAGCCGGTTCGGCGTACACGAGAGCGTTCGCCTAGCGCGAGGACGAAAAAATAGCAGGGAGCGATGTTCACAGCATTGTGCACGCAAACGCGAGGGTGGATACTATTCCCAAAACAAAATATACAGTAACCGCAGCCCTTTGGTTGGGTCGCTTAGTTTGAAACGACGTAGGGTAAATGATAATGGATGAGCTATTGTTTATTTTGTCTGAGATGCTGGCAGAAAGAGTTCAGTACGGAGAATCGCTTGATCAATATTATTACGCCAAAAACAATCTACTAAATTAATGTAAAATTAATGGGCGCCAGGATGTAGATTGTCTGCTGCACGGTGTAGGGTAGGTGCTCAGGCAGCTGCTTAAACCCGAACAAGTTTTTAATTTCTTTAATACGGTTAAAGTTGGTCAATATGGTGACCATCTTGAATGATTCTCAAGGCGAAAAATTGATCGCAAATGTACTTTGCTTTTGCGATGGACAAGATGCTTCAAATTCAAATTTATTTACCGAAAAGGGCAAAATAAAACTTGTAATTATTTAACTATATAAACTCAATTATTAACAATGTAAGGTTTTACGAATATGTTTAATTGTAGCTCAATCTAAAATAATAATAGAAAACGATTTGAATTTTCGGGTAATTTCAAAAAGTTTGTTATATTTGGTCTCCGGACTGGGCGAACCTGTTGGGCAGATGCCGGAATTTTCACTTTGTCGCGGAGGCCTTATTGATGTAATGATATTAAAACCAATATTTAATATTTACATCAAATGGGGACTACTACTGATTTAATAAATTGAATATTCTGTTTCAAAAATTGATCATAGTTACAATTTGTGAATGTATTGTTCCTGTTTTGTATACATTTTATATTTTTTACATTAATGTTCAGTATTGCAAATTAATAAGATAGTGTATTTAAATATCAATAATAAAACTAAATTCCATTACTTAAATTAAATAATATCAACAATATCAAAGATAAATTATTATAATTATGACCGCCTTGTTCACCTGGTCTGGCTGGAAAAGTCTTCTCATTTGTCAGTTCATTGCAGCAAACAAAAAAAATATATACATACCAAGAAGGGTAATCCGAAGGATAAAAATGAAAAACAATGAAATAGCTCAAGTTCAGCTTTAGACCTGGAACTTGATAAATACTTAACTGACATCAAAGTAAATGGGGTAGCACTAAATTGCTGTGTAGAGGTTGTAAGTCACGCTCTGTCATAAAACCTACTAAAGCCAGAGAGCTCAACTTTGATAGTTCCAAAGGGTATACCTCTACTCAGGGCTATAGGTAGGGCTCTGATTAATCCCGTGAGCATTACAACTACAACGTAGAAGTTCAGAACGTAAAACGAACGATAAAGACGTACATCGGTGGAGACTATGTTTTATTTGCCATATAAACCAAATCAGCATCAAACATTCAATACTTTTCTTCTGAAGTTTTCTTAAATCTTAAGTAATTTTTAGCCAAAATCTTTAGTAGCTTTGAGATATCTTAACCATAATAGATATGCTGGCGTATAGGTGCATGGGTTGGTAGAGAGTGATAAACATCATAGCATAAACGTCAACAAGGGTATACCTCCTGTATACCTGTGATCCTCTCGCGGACACGATAGCTGCCTACAATGGCTTAGGCATCAAGATGAACTGTCTGTGTGAATTATAATTGTCTTATTTTCGTTAATTCTGGTATTTAAGTCATAATCATTAGCACAGAATCTAAATCCATTGCATATCCTTCGGGAAATATTAAATTTTTAGCCATTCATGTCCAAATTAAGACTGTAATTATTACCATTTTATATGCTTTGCTTTGGATCCGAAATAAAAGATTTCGATGCAAATATATTATAAAACAAATAATAACTTCTATCATCACAATATATCAATTACGATAAAGTGTACGAATGGGCTAAAATATCAAATACGTGAATTTTTATAAGGCTAGTATAGAATCCGCCACACTAGGGTCACCCACTCACACTTATTTAAGCACACCGTGTATTATTTTCGGATATCGCTGTCATCTTTGTCTTGTCAATCTATATACATAAGTGAAGCACAATTAATATATAATCTTAACATTGTTTCTGTACTTTAAAAGTGCCGCTCATCATAACTGTCAAGACTATAACTGTAGATTTTACCTCAAATCTTCGCCCTGCTTCCATTTGTTAAAAATATAATTAGAACCACGAGCAGGGGAAGGTAAAAATAAATTAAAATGGTATAAATCAAAATTATGTACATTTTACCATAGCTTAATATTTATTAGAGAAACAAACTGTACACAATATTTCAAGCAAGGATGACCTCTAAAGTTTCTACCAATAGTTATAGTATAGTATACTAATTTTGAAGTTGATATAGAAAATTGCAAATTAAAATAAGTATTTAAAACAAAATAAGTGTACATCGGCTATGATATGGATAGTTTATAGAGATGAATTCGTTTGAAGGCATCAGATTGTCATCCCCACCAGACCAAGCGAATATAACAAGATTTTAAAAACATGTACATGTATAATTAATTATGATATTATTATTATTAAGTATACCTAAATAAGATTCTTTGTCATATATGGTACTAATTTTGAAGTAGGTATATTTATATTTAAAAACTGGTAATAAACATCAAATACAAAAATAAATATATATGTAAGATAATATATAAAGTTATCCATATTGAGGGAATAAAAGGGTAATTTATGTTACAAAAGTTTATTCAGTAATAAATTCAGATGGTGTAATTTAAACACAAAAGTAACAATAATCAATCAGAGAATAAATCAGAAATCGCTCAGCGTAATAGTGTGCTATGCGCGCGATTTATTAATCTAGCAACTTAAGGTATCTGGTACGAAGTTTATTGACTAGGTACATGTCAGCATAGGTACTAAGACCAAGAGTGGACGGACAGTTTTTCCGGGAGCAGAATGCTCTTGAGTCAAATCAGAAACGGGAAACTCCTTTCTATTGGCCATATGAGTTAGTTATAGCAAATCCCCGTGCAACTATTATTTTCCAAGGAAATTATTATTTTCGGTACACAATCAATAAGAGCTTATTTAGAACTAGCTTACCATTATCATAAAGCTTACTAAATAAAAGTCAAGGTAGGAAAAATTAATAAACCCTGTACATTAAATTATCATGGTCAGGCATATATAAATTTAAAAAAGAAAAATTTTATATTATTAAAAAAAAAAACCTAACTTAAAATCAAAAAACATCTTCCAGTTCATCTTATCGGGAAAGGGTACCTAAGATGCTGGAAGCGTTACCGCGTTGTATGGCAAGATAAGATACATATATCGATGTATAAAAGTACTTAAAATACATACTTTAAAATAAATAAATTCATAATCTAAATAATTATATCATGAGAAAATTTTAGGACTCGAACATTAAAGGTTGATCGGCTGATTCAACAAAGTCCAACTGTTTACAAAAGTATTTAAAATGAATAAATGCTTAATAAAAAAAAAATGTCAGCTTCGGAAAATGGGGTGCGGAATGTGAATCGGATTCTAGTATTGTAGGACGAACAGCTGAAGTTTAACCTTGATTACAAGTCCTTTTTATGGATGGTTTTCATTAAAATTAGTTGATCCCTAGTGTCCTTTGTACATCTTAAGGGTTTTAAAGTTAGAACGTCCAGTGGCTGATGATGATGATGATGATGATGAAGTTAGGAAGGTTGTCTAAATATGGAAATCTATAGTGAGGTGTTTAATACACTTATTTCGATTTTGTTGAAGCATTTTTATATAAACTTGATACATGGGGTCCCATACAGTATAATAAATTTCCATAGCAACCACCATAGTAGTTCTGATAGTGACATTAAGGCTCGTACCGCGTCTTAAAAGCACTCCCTAATGACAGTCATACCTAGAAGGCAGTAATGATCTAAGCGATTTAAATAGTGAATAAATAAAAAAATATGTATAAGAAAATCACATAAGTACGATATAATATATAAAAAATAATTAATAATTAAGTTATAACCTCACGTGTATGTGAGTTGTGAATCTGCCTATTCTTTTTACTAACGTATTGATCTCTCCATTGAAGAGTTGTCTGGAAGAGATAGTTTTAAGCCACCAATTGTGCTTCTGTTTAGCAGTGTAATCTTTGTAAAATGTTTTAACTGTGATGACTGCCTCCGTGACCTCGCGGTTGAGCGCTTGGTTTCGGGTGCGGAGGTCTCGAGTTCGATCCCCGGGGGGGTGATCACCTTACAAATTTGATTTGTAAGATTTGACCGAGTTTGGAGGGATATTGCAGGCTTGAGTCACCTGACTATCCGAGAATTAAGATGATTCCGTGCTTCCGAGGGCACGTTGGGCCGTCGCTCCCGGCTACTGTTGCGGTGGTGGTCGTTGGTCTGCCAGCCCGCAATTGGCCGGCGTGGTGGACTGTGGCCAGATCGCCCTATGTAGGGTGGGCTGGAGCCCCTTGGTGGGGACATATATGGACTGTGAGGAGGAGGTACGTGATGAGTACCATTATGGGTTCTATTCTATATTTATGTGCTTAATATTACAATTCGTATAAATAAAAAATAAAAAAATACATTGTAAGTGTGTAATGTGTAGAATATGTAAATAAAAATATATATGTTTATTGAATGTGTA
The DNA here is from genome assembly GCA_963576735.1 of Bedellia somnulentella. NCBI lineage: Eukaryota > Metazoa > Arthropoda > Insecta > Lepidoptera > Bedelliidae > Bedellia > Bedellia somnulentella. The sequence continues at coordinate 4,396,314 of OY755198.1, forward strand.
AATAGTATGTAAATGTCTGTAAAACTATGTGTATGATATATGTGTGCATATATATGTATAAAAAGTTAATGCAATCGCAATTATGAAACATTAGTACGGATTAACACATTAGGACCTGTTAATTTTGAATCACTTGTTACCTGGATTTACAAGTTATTTCAAGAACTTACCTATGTATAAAAAAATATATAAAATAATAAAGTTTTATTAATTCTTTAAAAAAAATATTTCCAAAAGCGAAGGGACTCGCTTATAACAGGAAGGCCGAGCTGTAAGCTTATAATAATGAGTGTGCTATGATTGGCTATTATACTGTATAATTTATACTATTTATAATTGATAAACTGTATAGTTTTATTGTGTAATCATATTATTTACCTATTTAATAAGTATTAGTGGTATCGTGTATGAATAATGAGATACTTGTTTGACTTTACTTCAAAACAGCTCACGCTCATTAAAATAATGATTGTAATTAAATCCATAATTTTAGTAAATACTCATTTCTAAAATGTTATTATTTATTTATAAATGAGTTATAATAATTATTATGTAAATTTGAGTAAAGTATTATTAATAAGACTGATCAACTATTTGAGGTTAGGTAAGGTATAAATATACGATCTCTGTTTTTGCGTGGGCATTTGTCAGTAGTCCGTTGTATCGGCAAGTGGTTGTGAAAGATGAAATTATACGAAGTGTACCGCTATTTTGGGTTTTTATTTCAAAACCTCCACACTCCCTGAAGTTGACCCTACAATAATCACTTTCTTTCGCGCAGTTCTTTCAAACAGTCGTCCATGAACAAATTGAAGAGCCACGGAGAAGCCACACAACCCTGTCGAACACCCCTAGAGATCTCAAACCAGTCCGTGTCTTCTCCGTTTACTCTCACACATGCATTGGATTGGAATCCTCATAGAGTGACTCCAATGCACGTATAAGTTGGCTCCCCAAACCGAACTTAGACAACACCTTCCACAAATACTTTCTTACTACCCTATCATACGCCTTCTCCAAATCAATGAAGGTGCAATACACTTTTTGGTTTTTTGCCAAAAATTTCTCTGTGATGCACTTTAAGGAGAAGACTTGATTCATACATCCCATTCCCTTCCTAAATCCTGCTTGTACATCCCAAATTTTTTCATCCGTTTCTTTCATCACCCTTTCGATCAGAACTTTCGCATACAATTTGCCGACAACACTGAGCAGGCTGATACCACGGTGGTTTTTTGCTTCTTGGCGTGACCCTTTCCCTTTATATAGGGGCACAATCACGGCTCTACACCAATCTTTTGGTACTTTGCCAAGTGCCCAACACTTCTGAAAAAGGAAGAACAGCCAAGAAGCCACTAACCCTTTACCAGCCCTCAGCATTTCGACTGATATCCTATCATATCCTGCCGCTTTTCCTAGTTTCATACTTTTCATCGCTTTTACAATTTCTTCCATACTTATCATACTTTCAGACACGTCACCCATTACCTCGTCAATTGCTGAAGTAATGGGATCATCCTCTTTTTCAAAGAGACCCTCAAAATATTCCTTCCATACTCTTTTTATTCTTGTTCCATCAGTCATAAGTTCACCTTTTTCATCCTTCATCCTTCATTCATTCCAAAAAGACTATATTGGCGTAACCTAGTGTCGCTTTGCTATTAAGACAAAAGGCGCATGACCACCTTTTTTTAAAATTTATGATGCTAAAATTGCCTACTTACAGCATTTAGGTGACTTTTAAATACAAATTTGTACTTCCTAGGTTTCTACTTATTTTTTTTTTCTTTTTTTTCAGATGTCTGATGGCGATAGAAAAAAAAGCTCTCCGGTGCACAAAATCGGAAAGGAAAGCTGGAGAAGGAAGTATCTCTAAAAAAGAATACAAGTTCCATCGAAAACTTTTTTCATCGGCCTGATCCATCTTCGGAAGAACATTTGGAGATAAATGAAAACCCAGATAACTCCACAGTGAAATCCGTTTCTTCAACACCGCCGCCGCCAGCGCCCGCGCTGTCTACGACGACGTCAGTAGTCGACAAAGACGAAGAATCTACGTGTGCTGAAGGGTACGTACGTACGGTGAACGTACTTGAAGAAGACGCTATTAATGATCTCGCGTTATGGCCACAGGTGTTATCCGACAACCTAAGAGTATTTTTGATGGAGCGTGGACCAGTACAGGTACAACAGAGTTCCTATCCTTCTAGTTAGTAGTTCGAAAATATCTTTTTCCAATGCTTTTTATACTAAAAAGATGTTAAATAACGAAACGGTTTCAAGAAACTGGCTAGTTTACTCTAAATCAACTGATTCTGTTTATTGTTTTTACTGTAAACTTTTTCATGCTGAAGTCACTCCTTTCAATGGTAAAATAGGCTACAAATATTGGCAGCATTTGACCATATCTTTAGAACGTCATGAAAAGAGCTTGGGGCACTTTTCATGTCTTAAGAAACAAATTACATTAAAAACTATTATATTACAAAAAACATCGATAGATCACTTGAACCAAGCTATAATTGAACGGGAAAAAAACGTTGGGTGGCAGTTCTCGAACGAATAATTAATGTAATTCATTTTTTAGCCAGGCAATGTCTATCTTTTCGGGAAAAGTCTGGAAAATTTTACGACTCTGATAATGGTATTTTTGAAACGGTTTTATTTAGCTCACCCCGTTTGTTTTATTTGTTCTAGAGTATAATTGAACGGGAAAAAAACGTTGGGTGGCAGTTCTCGAACGAATAATTAATGTAATTCATTTTTTAGCCAGGTAATGTCTATCTTTTCGGGAAAAGTCTGAAAAATTTTACGACTCTGATAATGGTATTTTTGAAACGGTTTTATTTAGCTCACCCCGTTTGTTTTATTTATTCTATTATATTTATATACTCTTCCTATCAACCGATTAATCTGAAATTTTGTATACACTTTGGATTTTGGTGACAATACAATTATATTTGTTCATTATCATTATAAATTCAAGATGGCCGCCGCTACAAAATGGCGGATAATTTAGGTTTTATTTATCCCATCAATATGGGTATCAAATGAAAGGGTTCAACAAGCAGAATACAATATACTATAAAAAAATGAAATCCAAGATGGCGGCCGCTACAAAATGGCGGATAACGTAGGTTTTATCAATCCCATCAATATGGGTATCAAATGAATGTGCTCAACCAGTAGAATACAATGTACTATATAAAATTAAAATCCAAGATGGCGGCCTCTACAAAATGGCGGATAACTTAGGTTTTAATCAATCCCATCAACATGGGTATCAAATGAAAGGTCTCAACAAGTAGAATACAATTTACTATGCATAATTAAAAACTAAGATGGCCGCCATACAGTGCACTATACCAAAGCAATATTTTATATGGGCGGAGCCACTAAATGGCATATAATAATAAGATTTAAATTTAGAAATTGAATCTGTAATTTATTTAGGCATCTGATTAATCCAGCCTGAATCCATCACCCAAGTCAAGATTTTGTATCGTGTTGAGGATTGTGTGGCGTTAGGGTGGCTAAAAATTATACGCGTTAGCGATACACCACCCAAATTTAGGTGAAAGGTAAAAACGCGCGCGAGGAGTTGGACTGCAATAAACAAACGGGCAAGAAACCTTGCAATAATGTAGCACTATATGAATTAAACAGAATGCGAAATAAAAACTAAAAACTAGAAAATAAAAATAGGTAAAAAAACTTTTTAAGTTAAACGGTTTTATTATTAACATACAGAGCAATGTTTAAGATGAATGTACTAAAAACCTAAAAATAATAAAAAAATAGATACAGTCGTGGGAATTATATACATATGCATAGACTAGACTAAAATAAAACCGTGGGGCACGTCAATTGTTTACAATCGTTGATTAAAATGTTGGTTTTGTAATGTTACACTATAATTGGGCAGTTGTTCAACTATGGACATGTGATAAATAGGGCAGAATGTGGAAACAAGCTAGCAAGCTCGATTATAAGCGAGTTTTAGGGTTTCATAGTGATGAACGAGTAATACTTATATCATGTTTTGTCGATTAAAGACAAACTGCGAGCAGTGAACCGATTCATCGCCAACAGTGTAAATTTCCAACGAGAAACTAGTTGAAACATCTCTTTTATTTACATGGAGTGTATGACTATTGGAATTTCCATGAGCAAGAAAATAGTAAGTAATTTCCTCCAATTAAACGTTTCTTCTATCGCACATTAAGTCGATAATTTGTAAACAATTGACGTGACCCACGGTTTTATTTTAGTCTAGTCTATGCATATGTATATAATTCCCACGACTGTATCTATTTTTTTATTATTTTTAGGTTTTTAGTACATTCATCTTAAACATTGCTCTGTATGTTAATAATAAAACCGTTTAACTTAAAAAGTTTTTTAAAGCTAGTTGAACATATCTTTAACCTTCCAGCGGTCGCGCGCGGTCTGTGAGTCCGCAGCGAAATAATTTTAATATTTTTACTTAAACTATAAACAATAGACGATCGCGCTTTCATGATATCCTCCGGGGGGTGAGGTACTGCCTTAGTAGTCCTGTGGCATTTGCTGCAAGGGTGCATGTGCGTATTTATTTGTGTTTGCGGTCCCAGATTCCGCGCGCGACTTTTTGTGTTACGAAAAATTCAAATGAATTTAGTTAAATCCAATGTGCCAATGTCAAGAATGTGCATTTCCAAAAGATTAAATTATGGATACTGACGATGATTAGATTATTGTACTACGCCGAAATAGTTAATAGATTCTGTTTTATTGCATTCAATACAAATATCTAGAATGTGTCATAAAAAAAGTATTAGAAAAATTAATATGATTTTAAAGTTCCTATTACATTGCATAATTGACGATAATGTTGATTGATCTCTGTTATAATTAAAGTGTAGTTATAATAATTAACATTGAAAAAGAAAATATCATTTAGTTTTATATTTTGTTGATTTAAAAAAGTTAAAATAATGTGTTATGCTAAAAATTTTAGTCTATGAAGGCCTTTTAATTATTGTATTCAAATAAAAAAAAAGGAGAACTTATTACTCATAAATAAAAGATGTTATTAAAGGAAAGAAAAATTTCGACACTGGCGGGGTTCGAACCCGCGACCTTCGGGTATACGCCCCCGTCGCTCTGCCAACTGAGCTACATACATACATACAGAGTGACGGGGGCGTATACCCAAAGGTCGCGGGTTCGAACCCCGCCAGTGTCGAAATTTTTCTTTCCTTTAATAACATCTTTTATTTATGAGTAATAATCCCCACATGAGGAATTCATGTCAAAAAACATTAAAAATTAGGAGAACTTATGCTTTTTTTTATTGCTTTATGCAGGTAAAAGACGTCTTTTCATATGCTACTCAAATTCATGAATTTTTTGTCCTTTTTCTCAAACTAGACACGTGAAATTGCGGAATCACAGACCGCGCGCGACTGCTTAAGTGTGGCGTAATGGTGCGACCGCTGGAAGGTTAATTTTGATAATGTACTTGCAGGACACATTGCTCTTGTTCAAAAATCAGACTCACGCCTAATATTCAAAATGAAATAATACAATTATAAGGAGAAAAATAAAAAAAACTGTCATTTTGGAATGAGAGGTTTTCTTTTTGAGAAATAAAAGAACAACATAGTTTCCTAGAGCTCTGTAGATGGCGTTGATGTAACTACGTTACTTAAATTTTTTCTTCGTGGCCTCAACTCAATCGTGTTGCCACAATAATTGCGCCAATGTCAACTTTAAAAACATGTGTCACACACATCACCATAGAGTAACTTTTTGGCGAGTAAAAACAACAAAAAGAATGTTAAATATAAATACAGTCTTTGTTTATTTACTTTTAAGCTATCTTGGCTTAAACTGATATTTATTTAGACTTTCAAATCAGAACGTTTTTATGTACGTTCCGTTTTACAATATTATTACATCCAAGTGTGAAAAACGGTGTGACGTTCCGTTCCTACCAGTAACATAGCAAGTCTGGCGCCATCTATCCTGAGTACAGGGAAGAAGAGAAAAAGAAAAAAAGGAAAACCTCTCATTGAAACAATCTAAATATTTTTAATTTATTTAAGATTGCACTCCAGATCCAGATCCTGCCCATGAAGAGCAAATATCCGTTGTCGTACGGTACGTTCTTTTAAATACTAGCACTTATAAGACCGAAATTAAAAAACATTTTATGAGGTTTTTCCAATAAAAGACACTACTGGGCAGGTCATTCCGGTTTAATAATATATAGTAGTTTTGGGACAGGTCATAATGGCGCTTATATGAAGGGTAAAAATATAGGTCTACAGAGGCGTATTTGAGACTTGAACTTACGCGCACTTTACGTACCTTGTGCGGCACACAGCTTCAATTTAGTAGTGAAAGACGCTGCTAAAAGCTCTTTAGAAGTTGTTTTTTTTTTCTATTACCCAAGAAATTTACGTTTTCTTTCTGCGTCAACAGCACGTTGGCAAATACTTGCCAATGAACTGCCCAATTTAATTTAATGTTTTTTGACATGAATTCCTCATGTGGGGATTATTACTCATAAATAAAAGATGTTATTAAAGGAAAGAAAAATTTCGACACTGGCGGGGTTCGAACCCGCGACCTTCGGGTATACGCCCCCGTCGCTCTGCCAACTGAGCCACAGTGTCAGTTGGCATCCAGCGCGAAATTTCTCTATCCTTTGTTTATTTTTTACACGTTCAAGTAGTGTTTGCGTTTCCTACCTCCGAATTTTTAACTAATTCGGACGGCCACTTGTCTATCTTTTCAGATAGAATGCAAATGTTGGAAACGCCTAACTATCACATAATTTAATGTTTTTTGACATGAATTCCTCATGTGGGGATTATTACTCATAAATAAAAGATGTTATTAAAGGAAAGAAAAATTTCGACACTGGCGGGGTTCGAACCCGCGACCTTCGGGTATACGCCCCCGTCGCTCTGCCAACTGAGCCACAGTGTCAGTTGGCATCCAGCGCGAAATTTCTCTATCCTTTGTTTCTTTTTTACACGTTCAAGTAGTGTTTGCGTTTCCTACCTCCGAATTTTTAACTAATTCGGACGGCCACTTGTCTATCTTTTCAGATAGAATGCAAATGTTGGAAACGCCTAACTATCACATAATTTAATGTTTTTTGACATGAATCTAATGAATTTGACAGTGTCGAAATTTTTCTTTCCTTTAATAACATCTTTTATTTATGAGTAATAATCCCCACATGAGGAATTCATGTCAAAAAACATTAAATTATGTGATAGTTAGGCGTTTCCAACATTTGCATTCTATCTGAAAAGATAGACAAGTGGCCGTCCGAATTAGTTAAAAATTCGGAGGTAGGAAACGCAAACACTACTTGAACGTGTAAAAAATAAACAAAGGATAGAGAAATTTCGCGCTGGATGCCAACTGACACTGTGGCTCAGTTGGCAGAGTGACGGGGGCGTATACCCGAAGGTCGCGGGTTCGAACCCCGCCAGTGTCGAAATTTTTCTTTCCTTTAATAACATCTTTTATTTATGCCCAATTTAAGTCTAAAACCACTATCTAATACTCGATGGGAGATCAGGGTTGTCATCGTTGTTACAATGTCGGGAAAGATTATGATGCCTTGTTTAGTATATATTCCGATAGGAGTAAAAATGGGGAGTCAAAAAATATCGCTAATAAATTACTTACAAAGATATAAAGTCGTTTAAATTCATTTGCTCTCTACTTATTTGGTTTGACGTTTTAAGCAATATAAAAGTCAGACTACGCGTTGTCAGAAGCGATGAAAATAATTGATCAAGCAAAAATAAGAGTTTTTGAATTCCGCAATTACTTGGCTTTTGTGGAGTTCCTTAACAGCGCAAAAACTCTAGCGGAAGAAGTCGAGGCTGTAGCAGAATTTCCTACTCCCACTCGCCCTCGCGGTCGTAGAAGGTTTTTTAATTGTGAGGCGGAGGATAAACCAATAACAGATGCGGAAACACATTATGAAGTAAATTTTTACTTTTACCTATTAGATACCGCAATCACTAAGTTCGAAAAAAGATTTGAACTTTTAAATCAAAATAATACAATATTTTCATTTCTGACAAATAACAATCGTGATAGCCCAGTGGGTAGAACACTCGGTTATCGTGCAAACGACTAGTGTTCAAATCCTGGGTCGGGCCTACACCAATTTGTCTTTACTAAAGACATATGTGTGGTTAATTTATCATGGTTGTTAACGGTGAGGGAAAAACATCGTGAGGAAACCCACATGGCTGAGTTGTACTTAGTCATGTGACAGTGTATTCGTACAAAACGGCGATAGGCCTGCCCCCTATCACGTGAGTACACTGTCCATGCAAAACGTGGGTACTCTGAACACCAGGTGACAAAGTCCGTGTAGTATACTTAATTCACCTGAGTTAATTCACCTAGGTGAATTATATATACTATTCATAAATTTTATTCACCTAGGTGCATTAAGTATACAATATTATATATTATAATAGACGAGACATATCGTGGAATCATATACCGTATTTGGACTTGCAAAATTTTCGCGTGGTTAAAATCATCAAGAGGTAAAAACACTTAGATTATTTATGCAAAATGATGCTAATTTTAATCAAAATTCTTATTACTAGGCAAGTACTAGGAGTTCATAGGATCATAAGAAATATCCCTAACGCAGGCTCACGTTGTAAGGTATGTGATGTGATTGTGATTCATAATGTTAATAAAATTTCATAGAAGAAGCGAAGTGAGTAATTTACATACATTGGGGTAGGCAGAGACTATTGATCGCCACTTTGTACGATCCTGGCAAATCTCTCTATAACTCCCGCGAGTTAACATGACACCTGGCTCGATTGACGTTTGTTGAAAGTACTGAGTGCATAAAAGTCAGCTGACCTTTTTTAAATGGGGTACAATTATTTTTTTATTGAGTTGCAAATTTATTTTTATATCAGATATTGTTCAGTATGTTGGGTACATTGCCTTCGCAATGGGTACAAAGCCTTTGGCTGTAGCACTGATTACTTTATACTCTGTATATATTTATTTGTGATTAATAGTTATCAAATTACATCTATCGTAATAACTTATCAAAATACGTTAAATAAATAGTATAATTACATGCATATACTCACAGCTATAAGTCCCTAGAAGGGGTAGCCAGAGCTAAGGAACTAGAAATTCCTCAGCCACTTTTGGCAAGTTGAGTGGGGAAAAGATGGTGAAATAAAAGTTGTTGGTGATAGGTCTCCAACCGCATCGCCCAAAAAGCCCCAATACCGTTAGTCGCCTCTTACTTACACCCACCGGCAGAAATGGGGTAGTGTTATTCTAAGCCAACACTACACAGCTAACATAATATACACAGCTAGAATAATTAACTTCTGATAGAAATTAAACAAACATATAATATTAAATAGATTTATTTCAAGATAATTACTCATCAACATCACTCATTTCTTCAATACCTGACATAATAGAAGTGTCACTTTCTTCTCCCTCGCTCGCTTCACTGTCGGAGCTTTCTTCACCCCCAAGTGAAATAATAAACTCCCTTTCTCTTGTTTCCTGCAGTCGATCTTGCACCAAATATTCTTTTTCAAGTCTCTGTACATGGTTTACCTTCTTTTTCCAGTCAGCAGCAATTATGGAAACAATCGCTTCTTTAGTTAATTTTTCAATGTGTTTCTCCGACTGATCGATATTTTTGTCTGCCACCCTTTGTTTGATCAAATTCCAGATATATTCGATCGGATTAAGATCACAGTGGTAGGGTGGCAGACGTACGACCTCGTGGCCGTGCTCCCTTAATAATTCGTCTACCACATATTTTTTTACTGGCTTATTCAATCTTATAATTTGATATAGCTCTGGTTTTGTCATATTAGCAGCATAACTTACATTATTATTTGTTAACCAGCTTTGCATGTCACTCTTCAATGATGACTGGCACGGAATTTTTTCGGATTGCGTTGAGTGGTACGGAGCATTATCAATCACAACTATGCCACTTGGAGGCAAGTTCGGCAACAATTTTTCATGTGTTCATCTGTTCTGATCTCATTTTCTGAATGTTTTTATGTCTTTCAAACAATAAAAATTTAAGAAAAAATATTTACTTACACGATTTTTTTTTTTCAAAAAAAAACTTGGCCTTTTGATTTTGACCCATATGTTATTTTAGAACTTAATAGCATTTTTTATTCATTTCGGTTGATAGACAAGGCTACTTATTAATAAATATCAATTTTAAAGAAATTCTAAATATTGTATGTATTATTATCGTTATTGTAGTTTTTGAATGGAATCTTATCAATTCATCAATATCATACTTCACATACTAATAGTTCAGATATCTCGCTTCAGTGACTCTTCGACTCTTTGTGAACTGAACTAAATGAACTAGTAAACTAAATGAAAGAAAGATATACTTCAGTACCCCCAATTGATATATATCTTTCTTTTCACTGAAGTGACACATTTTGCGCACGTCCAGAGATGCTAACGCTACTGGCGAGAGCGGGGCGCTGCGCGGGATAGCGGGGGGAGGGTTGTTTGTCGAGCCAGGTGTCATGTTAACTCGCGGGAGTTATAGCTTCGTTCACATTCATCAAACTTTTCATACATAAGGATATTCTGCATACTTCGGACGCCGGCCTTTTTGAGCACACTCTCTATTTGGTCCAGGTGTGTCCTCCGTGGTCGTCCTCTACTCACATTACCTTCCACATTGGCTCCAAGTGAGTTATTTGTTAAATAAAAAAAACCATACCGTAACACAATCGTTTTCTAGAATTGAAAAATTATATTATAAATGAAATTATTTAACGAACCATCTCTAAAAAATGACCCACTGTTATTTGGCCATCTAAAAGGCGTAACTGATATTCGCAAATTATCTTGTCATTAATTTTCGTGTCAGAATTGCGTTGTCTTGCTTTACGTTTTGAATTCGCATACTTTTTGAAAGCAACAATCACGTCTAATAGATTGCGATTGTATTTTTTTATATATTTGCTCAGTGTTGTATGCCACCCTTCAACATAATTATTCGTGCGATGACAGTTTAAATATCATTGGGTGAATAAAGTTTACTATAAGTGCATTTAAAGCACCTAGGTGAATTAGGTGAATAAAGTTTATTTCTTGTATACTTAATGCACCTAGGTGAATAAAATTTATGAATAGTATATGTAATTCACCTAGGTGAATTAACTCAGGTGAATTAAGTATACTACACGACAAAGTCACGTGATGTTCAGAAGCATTAGTACCTCTGCCAACCCCTTCGGGGATATTCGGCGTGAACGTTTATGTTATGTTATGTTATGTTTATGTTCATTTCTGCAAAAATTGAAACACTGGAAGGATTAGGATATAGATTAAAAAACACATTGTTCTAATTTGGAAAATTAATTTTTCCCATGCTGGCTCTTTAGATTTAGATAAGTTTGAGCTTTTAAATGAAATTGAATTATTACCGATGTTTATTAATGATACCACTACACCATTCGATTTTTTTTTTCTACAAATAAATTAATTTCAGTATTCCCAAACCTGTCCACTGCACTCAGAATTTACCTAACGCTGCCAGTCTCAGTAGCCCACAGCGAAAGAACATTTTCTAAACTAAAAATTATTAAAAATTATCTTACATCAACACTGTTTCAAAGTCGATTAACAAATTTATCTCTAGTAAGTATAGAACATGAAATCAAAATTGAAGTTAGGGACATAATTCAAGATTTTGCAAACGCAAAAGCACGGATATTCAGATTTTAGTCATTATTTGTTACTATTTTTTGATTGCACGTAGAGATTTTTTTATAAATTTTTGTAATAACCAAAAAGCTGTACTTAATTTTCCTTAAAACCCTTCCTTTCCTTATTTTAGTCTTAAATTAGTATGAAAGTGGCATGGTGGAGTTTGCTCTAGTCGATCCCTGCACAGGGAGGAGGCCAAGACTCAACTAGTCTACACTAGGTCTACAGACCCACAAGTTGAGTCTTGGCCTTCTCCCTGTTCAAATTGTAGTATTGACTACGAATCGTAGACTTAGCGGCTACAACGATAATGACGATGATGATCAAGTACAGCGTAATCTGCTATACTAGTAATGGCTGTCATGGTATCATAGGGCTACGAGGAAAAGACGGAAGGATTACTAGGGAGCTTAAGCGAGTCTCGCTTAAGTAGTAAGTGTCAAAGCTCCTATTCGAGGGCGCCACGGTTCTGATTACACACGGGCGCAGCATAGGCTAGATTGCATGTTGCATTACATGTTGTATTGCTCCAATGTATACCCGGCTTAACGAGCGATCCAGGCGCAGTTCATGAGCGCGAGGCGTTTAAGTCATGAGAACATGTTACAATGTATGTTACCTTGCATGATACATTGCAGCAATGAAGACGTCAAATTCTTGCATTTCATGTTGCATTGCATTGCAACAATGTATACCCGGCTTAACAAACATTAACCCTCGTCACACGTGATCTTTTCTTTGACCGCATTGCTCTGACGATTATCACTTGCATGATACATTACAGCAATGAAAACGTCAAATATTGCATTGCATGTTGCATTACATGTTGCATTGCTCCAATGTATACCCGGCTTAACGTATATACGACAGAGAGAGATGATGAAGGAAGACTGGTGGTAAGGCTACCATTCACAACGGATGATCCTAAGAGTCAATATGGTAATTCTAAGGAGATAGCTATCAAAAGATTAGAGATTTTAGAAAGAAAATTAAAGAGAGAGCCTAAACTGAGAGAAGAGTACAATAAAGTATTTGATGAGTATTTGAGTTTAAATCACATGAGGAAAATCAACATCGATGAGCTTAAAAACCCCAATACAGTATATTTGCCTCATCATGCCGTAATAAGAGAAGACAAGGAGACTACAAAAGTAAGAATTGTCTTTGATGCATGGAATAAAGGGAGTAACAACGTCTCACTGAACGACGATCTACTTGTTTGTTGGTCCGAAACTTTTTATCAAATTCAAAGAAGGTCATAAGTCAATCGTTTTAATATCGGAAGATAGATCAGAGACTTATTACACACAAAATATTTATGATATGTTTGAAGAGAATTATGTGGAATATAAGACTAGTTTACGAGAAATTATTCAACGGCTAAGTCAAAGCAGCCCGGCGGCGCCGGCGTTGTCGACTTCCTCGCCCGCCACGGCGCTTAACTACGACTCCAAGAGTGACATTAAATTACCTCAAATAAATTTACCTACATTTAGCGGCAGATATGAAGAGTGGCAAACCTTTTGACGTGACAACGTCAAATAAATTGGTTTGCCGGGTGACACTTCAAGAAACTGCGTTACGCTCCGCTCACGTTATGCGCTCACAATGAGAGCGAGTGAGAGGCACGCGTCCCTTCCACTCGGGCATGGTTAGCCCGCCTAAGAGCGAGAGAGACAGACATAATTTCATCCTTCTTCCTACTGTACGAATGAATATTCAAATTAAAATTATTTTACCACTCAAAATCGTTGTCACGTAAAACTTTCGCCCGTATACCGACTTACACAGGCAACCAATTTTTTATGATATGTTTATGTCCGGATAAAATCCACCCGAAGGTGGTGTTTTGTGCTAGAAGACTTCCTTCGGACTGCTTGATTAAACCGTCTTGCAATATCTCGGCATAGACTTCTGCACCTTAGTGCACATCAATCTTCCCCGGTTTTGTATAGGTAGGATCGGCCAAAGGTAAGTGACAAATTTCTGACCACTCAGGAATCTTTAATTCAACTGCGGGTAATAAAGAAGTTAAGGAATGTAACACATACGCATCAACTACAATCGCCTTATCTGGGCTTTGGCGTGACTACGCAAAGTGAAATAGTATATTTAATTTTAATATAACCCAACCACTAACTGGTGTCATCACCACTTTATATAAGGTAATAATACTTGTAACATAATGTATCATTGTATACTTAAATATATACTTTTGAATAACTACAAGTTTAATTCATAAGTTTGAAAATGAAAGATCGTATTACTGAGTGACGCAGCTGCATGCGCACGTGCAACCCCCACTACCGTACCGGAGTTGTTTGTCTCAGTGTTTAAAACGGGTGACGTGCCAGTAGCTGCGTCATTCGAGTTCTGACTGTCTAGTCGAGAGGAACTGCTGCTTGAAAGATATTATGTAAGTTATAACATTAACTACCTATTGCTAATAGTATTAATTACTAAGTGTATATTAGAGTTGCCGGATAATCGATTATAGATTAATCGATTATGCTCACCCAAAATAATCTAATAATCGATAGTATTATCGATACTATCGATTATATCGATACTATCGATTATTAGATTATAATCGAAGAACGATATAATCGATTATGATCGATTATTCGATTATAATTGTAATGTAATCGATAATGATCGATATAATCGATTAATCGATCATATAGTTATTAGATTATAATCGATTAGTCGATTAATCGATTATAATTGTAAATTTTACACACTGTGATAAAAATAGAATAAATAAAAATATAAATGATTTTATCGTAGATTGATCGATACATATATATACTCACAGCTATAATTTCTTAGAAGGGGTAGCCAGAGCCAAGGAATTATAAATTCCATAGCCACTTTTGGTGATTGAGTGGGGAAAAGATGGTAAAATAAAGGTTTTTACATAATAATCGATAGTAAAGATTATATTTATATATTATATAATATTTTATATAAAGTTTATGTATTGTATTTTATATATTGTTACGACATCTGTTCTCTAGTAGGAGATAGGATTTGCCACTACTAGATTATAACAGATGGCGTTACTAGTATTTTAATAAGTAAAAAAAGGAATTACTAGATGTTTCTCGAATATCGACTTTTCGAGAATGTGGTACTAGAACTTTCTGTAATATTCGCGTATTTGAGATTTGGCATATATAAAGAGCAACGCGTGCTACGGAGTTATTCGAGTGCGAAGAACTAAAGCGAGAACAAGCGAAATACTAGAGCGAAGAAATTAAATACGACAGTGCAGTGATATACGGATTACGGAAATAAGCTTAACGGTGTGGACAGTGTTACTATAACGGAGTAAATTAGTGTTGTTAATTAGTGCGAGTATCGATAGTTAATTATCGATAGTGTTTGTTGTGTTGTGTAAAGTGCGTTATTGGTCAATAAATATAATTACACCTTATTGCACGAAAGTGTGACTGGTATTTATCAAATTAAGAACCCGGTACGTAACAATTGGTGACAGAAGTGGATTTGAAGATGCCAGTTATGCCGAAGGAAGACGGAAGAGAGGGTGTGAAGACACGCGCTCAGAAAGCCGCAGAGGGTGAACAGCTGTCGGAAATGAGGTCATCGGTCACGAACCCTCGGAGTGACATTCCAGAGGAGACGTCCGCGGTGACTAACGCGCCGTCTACATCAACGGCGCCGGCGGCCGCAACTAATACTGACTTGGCGATGATAGTTGAAATGTTTCAAAGCATGCGTGAAGCACAACAAAGCATACAGGATGTTGTGAAAAACATACATTCGGAGGTACAGGGTGTTGTGAAACAAGAAGTTCGTGAGTTGCGCGAGGAACAGCAAACTAAGTTCTCACAAGTTCTCACTGCGGTCAATGAAGTCAGTGGTCGGGTGGTTACTGTGGAAAAAGACGTAGAGCAGATGAAGGAGCAGGTAACCACTATTGAGAAAGATATCGATGACATGAAGACCGACTTCCGCGGAATGGAGAAAAGGGTTCTGCAGCTTGAATCACGACCGGTCAAGGTTCTCTCCGGTGAGAATGTAGTAGCTGTCCATGGTCCTCGTGTGAAGGTTCCTCCTTACGACGGAACAACATCCTGGTCGGCGTATAGACATCAGTTCCAGACTGTTGCGGCTGCCAATGGTTGGACTGATGAACAGTGTTTGACTGCACTGACGGTGGCGCTCCGAGGTCAAGCACTGTCAGTAATAGAGGCGCTGCCGACTCCGAGTGGTGGTTTCAAGGACCTGCTGGATGCGTTGGAGTCTCGCTATGGAGAGCGACACCTGGAGCACGTGTTCCGCGCTCAGCTGCGTGATAGGGTCCAGCGTTCCGGAGAGGGACTTCAGCAGTGGGCCCTTGAAATCGAGAAGCTCGTCCGCAAGGCCTATCCCAGTGTAGATCCGAAGACGGTGGAAATGAACCTGGTGCAAGCATTCGTCGACGGCATCAGAGATATCGAAGTGAGAACAGCGGTGAGACTTCAACACCACACGTCTCTCAAGGATGCCTTGGCGAACGCTCTAGAAGTTGAAGCTTGCCGCCAGGATACGCGCCAAACTCATCGACTTCGTGAGATTGCGGAAGCAAATGAGGACGTCAAGGTCATTAAAGCACCCGTCGGAAGGAGTACTGGACCGATTTGTTATGGCTGCGGGAAAAGGGGCCATTTGAGATTAAGTTGCCCGCTGAGGAAGGAAGAGCACCTACAATTGGTCGTGCCCAGAGCCAAGGTTAAAGATGTACTGCGGGAAACACATGACGGTGTTTCGGGGGTAAATCGTACGTTGCAGAAGGTTCGTGCGAAGTTTTACTGGCTTCATTGTAGGGACGACGTACAGGACTGGTGCCGGAAATGTACAACGTGTGCCGCGGTGAAAGGTCCGCAGACCCGGAGTAGAGGGGGATTACGGTTGTACAATGTGGGAGCTCCCTGGGAGAGGATTGCCGTTGATGTGGCTGGACCGTTTCCACAATCAGAGTCCGGAAATAAATATTTCATGGTGGTGATGGATTACTTCACTAAGTGGCCTGAAGTGTTTGCCATACCCAATCAAGAAGCAATAACTGTGGCTACAAAACTGGTTGAGGAAGTGATCTGTCGATTTGGCGTGCCCCTGGAGATACACTCTGACCAGGGAAGAAATTTTGAGTCACAAGTATTTCAAGAGGTGTGCAAACTACTTGGAATGCATAAAACCAGGACGACGCCATATCATCCTCAGTCAGATGGAATGGTGGAGAGGTTCAACCAAACACTGGAGAGATAGTTGGCGAAGATGGTTGAAAAACATCAGAAGGACTGGGACAAACACATTCCATTATTTTTACTGTCTTACCGGTCAGCTGTTCACGAAAGCACGAAGGAAACACCTGCTTTCGTCAATTTCGGAAGAGAGCTACGATTGCCTGTAGATTTGTTGACAGGAGGGTCACCAGATGAGCCGCAGAGTGTAACTGAATATGTAAGCGATTTGAGGGAAAGAATGCAAGATGTACATTCCCTAGTGCGTGAAAATGGTTTACATGCTAGTGAAAAGATGAAAACCAGATATGACCGTAAAGCTAACACGCCGCGTTTCGAAGAGGGTATGCTCGTCTGGTTACACAATCCAACTCGCCAGAAAGGGAAGTCCCCTAAGTTACAAAATAGGTGGGAAGGACCGTACAAGGTGGTCACTAGAATAAACGATGTAACGTACAGAATTCAACGCCAACCTAGAGGGGCTTCGAAAATAGTTCACATCGATCGACTTGCGAAGTACCATGGAAGCAATAATACTCGGGACGAGTATTAATGTAAGGAGGGGGTAATGTTACGACATCTGTTCTCTAGTAGGAGATAGGATTTGCCACTACTAGATTATAACAGATGGCGTTACTAGTATTTTAATAAGTAAAAAAAGGAATTACTAGATGTTTCTCGAATATCGACTTTTCGAGAATGTGGTACTAGAACTTTCTGTAATATTCGCGTATTTGAGATTTGGCATATATAAAGAGCAACGCGTGCTACGGAGTTATTCGAGTGCGAAGAACTAAAGCGAGAACAAGCGAAATACTAGAGCGAAGAAATTAAATACGACAGTGCAGTGATATACGGATTACGGAAATAAGCTTAACGGTGTGGACAGTGTTACTATAACGGAGTAAATTAGTGTTGTTAATTAGTGCGAGTATCGATAGTTAATTATCGATAGTGTTTGTTGTGTTGTGTAAAGTGCGTTATTGGTCAATAAATATAATTACACCTTATTGCACGAAAGTGTGACTGGTATTTATCAAATTAAGAACCCGGTACGTAACAATATATTGTATTTTTATCACAGTGTGAAAAATTGACAATTATAATCGATTAATCGACTAATTGATTATAATCTAATGACGATATAATCGATTAATCGATTATTAGATTATAATCGATAAGTCGATTAATCGATAATATCGATTACATTACAATTATAATCGATTAATCGATCATAATCGATCATATCGTTCTTCGATTATAATCTAATAATCGATAGTATCGATATAATCGATAGTATCGATAATACTATCGATTATTAGATTATTTGGGCCTCATTTGCATAATCGATTATAATCGATACACAATCGATTATCCGGCAACACTAGTGTATATATACTTGTGCTTAAGTATAGATAGTATATTTATGCCTAAATGCTTCATTACTACTATGTATTAAAATGTGCATAGGTGTTTCATGTAACGCTATTGAATGTATGTTTATAGTCACTTGCTACGAAACTATATTTGCTGTAGTTATTGTAGAACAGTATAGTGTTGATTATATGAAATGATAGTTAATCAAACAGAGTTTTATTTGTAGAGGTTATAGATTTCTCTAGTATTGAATACCATCCCGTAAGGCCTGACACTGGTTTACGTATAAGTCCGAGTAATTGAACAGTTAGCCTCGGTTACAAACGACGCTTGAGACCCTTGATTTAATAATGCTCTAATAATTCGTTTACAATCAGTTGAATTTGATACCTTTACTCTAGCCGTCGCAAGAAGCACGCTGTTCGGTTGAAGCTCTCCTCTCGAAAATGCTGTGGTAATGTGTTTGTCACCTTGGGATGTGGTCGATCTCTCGTGTCCCCTTGGTGACGCCTTTGCAGCTTCCTCGCTCGCTGCCGTACCCTCACGGTTGGTGACTTCCAATCGCACAAAATGTAGCATAGTATGGTGTCTCCTTCCGCATTTTCTACAACTCGACTGCCGGCACTTGAAAACTGCGTGATGGGGCGATAAGCAGTTGAAGCATAGCCGATTACTCTGGACGAAATCTTGTCGATCCTTAGGTGTCATGTTTTCAAACCTCTTGCAATGATTGATATAGTGTTTTTCATGACACATCGCACACTCGGGTTCGCCATTCTGTGGCGCCATTCTTTGACCACATTGCTCAGACGATTATCACTTGCATGATACATTGCAGCAATGTAGACGTCAAATTCTTGCATTACATGTTGAATTGCATTTTGCATTGCATGTTGCATTACATGTTGCATTACATGTTGCATTGCTCCAATGTATAACCGGCTTAACGCGCGATTTTTTTTTGACTTTGACTTTTGATCAAGACGCAGTTCATAAGCGCCAGGGGTTTTAGTCATGAGAACATGTTACCTTTCATGATACATTGCAGCAATGAAGACGTCAAATTCTTCCATTGCATGTTACATTACATGTTGCATTGCATGTTGCATATCATGTTGCATTGCCCCAATGTATACCCGGCTTAACGCGCGATCAAGACGCAGTTCATGAGCGCGAGACGTTTAAGTCATGAGAACATCTTACAATGTATGTTACCTTGCATGAAACATTGCAGCAATGTATACGTCAATTTCTTGCAATGCATGTTGCATTACATGTTGCATTACACCAATAAATACCCGCCTTAACGCGCGATCCATGCGCAGATATTGCGCGCGAAGCGTCTAAATCGTGAGAACATCTTACAATGTATGTTACCTTGCATGATACATTGCAGCAATAAAGACGTCAAATTCTTGCATTGCATGTTGCATTAAATGTTGCATTGCATGTCGCATTGCAAGTTGCATTGCATGTTGCATTGCATGTTGCATTACATGTTGCATTGCTCCAATGTTTACCCGGCTTAACGCGCGATCAAGACGCAGTTCATAAGCGCCAGGGGTTTTAGTCATGAGATCATGTTACCTTGCATGTTGCATTGCATGTTGCATTGCATGTTGCATTACATGTTGCATTGCATGTTACATTGCATGTTACATTGCATGTTGCATTGCATGTTGCATTGCATGTTACCTTGCATGTTGCATTGCATGTTACCTTGCATGTTGCAGTGCAGGTTGCATTGCATGTTGCAGTGCAGGTTGCATTGCATGTTGCATTGCATCTTGCATTGCATGTTGCATTGCAGGTTGCATTGCATGTTGCATTACATGTTGCAGTGCAGGTTGCATTGCATGTTGCATTACATGTTGCATTGCTCCAATGTATACCCGTCTTAACGCGCGATCGAGACGCAATTCATGAGCGCCAGGGGTTTTAATCATGAGAACATGTTATCTTGCATGTTGCATTGCATGTTACCTTGCATGTTACATTGCACGTTGCATTGCATGTTGCATTGCACGTTGCATTGCATGTTGCATTGCATGTTGCATTGCATGTTGCATTACATGTTGCATTACATGTTGCATTGCTCCAATGTTTACCCGGCTTAACGCGCGATCAAGACGCAGTTCATAAGCGCCAGGGGTTTTAGTCATGAGATCATGTTACCTTGCATGTTGCATTGCAGGTTGCATTGCATGTTGCATTGCATGTTGCATTACATGTTGCATTGCATGTTGCATTGCATGTTACCTTGCATGTTGCATTGCACCAATGTATACCCGGCTTTACAAACATTATCACTTGCATGATACATTGCAGCAATGTAGACGTCAAATTCTTGCAATGCATGTTGCTTTTCCTTCTTCCATGACGAAAGAGCCTTGATTGAAATAACCAGGATGAAAAACATGATGTTGCAATATAATTTTTTTCTTAAATATAATTAAGAGTAATTTATTGATGTTTTTTATATACTTTTTTGTTTAACAATTTAGCAACTCTGTTTATTACTAATAAAAAAAAACTTTATTAACATATATTGATAAATCTCTGTCTAGTATTGATAACTTTACATACATACTTATATTTCAAACTAAGAACCTCCTTTTTTTCGAGTCGGTTAAAGAACTTAAACCTTTTCCTGAATGTAATAACAAAACTGATAACTCTTTGTCTAATAATAACTAAGAACATTCAAACTTACATACATACTTATAGGTGAAACTCAGAAACTCCTTTTTTGAGATGGTTAGAACATTATAACCTTCTCCTGAAAGTAACAAGTACTTTTCTGAAAACCGCATCCAAATAGCTTAAGCCAAACGTGAGATAATCGCGGACCAACAGACATACATACAGGTGAAAAACAGAACCTTCTTTCTTTTTTTGGTCGGTTAAAGCACTAAAACCTTCTCCTAAATGTAACGAATAGTTTTCTGAAAACCGCATCCAAATAGCTTAAGCCAAACGCGAGATAATCGCGGACAATTATACATACATACAATACCAAAGAGTATATAATCGATACAATACATAGAAACAATCGAACATTTATGCAATAATTTTATAAGGAAAATATTAAAAACGGTGCAGGATTGTGTCTACTCTACTTCACATAAGAAAAACTCAAGATTAGAGATCGTTAAGTTTGCATTATAAACTAGGTGACATTAAAATCCAGCCAGTTGGCTCTCTATATTCAGTGTATTACTTTACTCTATGGTATTACTTTACTCTATGAAGTCTATACTATATAGTTTGTGGTTAAAGTTTGTTTACATTTGGTTTCATCACAATTTATATTTTTGCATTTTTTAATTCTAAATACAAAGGGTTGTCAACGTTGTGTCAAAGGAGACGGTTGGATTTTTTTCTAGGCGAGAGAAAAATAATTATTTTTATCATTCGTAGTATTCCAAATACCATTATTATTGATAAATATTACCTTAGTATATTTTATTTAAGTAGTAGTATCATTACAATCATTTAATTATAATCACTAGTAATAAGATGGATGCGTCCTCTGGAGGTTCTACGGAACCTCCAGGAGACTCATTTGTATCAGCTTCCAATACCAATAAAAACTCCGATTCGGAATCTTGTCCATCAGACGTTGACCACCAGGTCGTTATATCATATGATGGTTTTGAGATAAAGGGAAAAAAACGGAAGCGTCCTAATCGAAATAAATCCACCAAAATCCAGTATTTAACTGCTGATACCGAGTTACCACTAGGCCAAAAATCTATATCAGTCTCTCCATCTCCTCCAACCCAGCACTCAAACTCCCTTCTACCATCCACAGAGTCTACCATTCGTACAGCTGGATTTTCATCTCATACTCCTAGTGGCAGGCAAAATTATAAAATAAATGACAAAGGGCCATATACAATTCATGTCCAACGTGTTGTAGAATCACCCTCTTCGAGTGACACACTCCACCCAATAAAGTTCGGCAAATTTATTTCGAAATTCGGTCTCAACATAGTAAATGGTAGTCTACAGAGTATTGGACGGAATAGAATCACTCTTGCTTTTAAAGAAGCCGATGAAGCAAATAAATTCATAACTAATAATGACATGATTAAAGCTGGTTACAAAGTCTTCATCCCTACCTTTAGTACAACTCGCCTCGGACTAGTTAAAGGTATTCCTGCAGATTGGACAGACGACGAGGTCTTACAAAATATTTCCACACCAATTGGTTGTGGTGAGGTTATTAAGGTTCGGCGTCTAAATTTTAAAGTAATTATTGATGGAATTAGAACCTGGAGGCCTTCTCAGACATGTGTTTTGACCTTCGATGGACAATCCCTGCCTGACAGAGTCTTCATGTGCCTAAATTCATTACGCGTTGAAAAATATTATTATCCTACAATTCAGTGTTTCAATTGTTGTCGTTTTGGCCATACAAAATTCCAGTGCAGATCAAAACCTCGTTGTTATAAATGTGGGGATAACCATACCGGGGAATCTTGTTCCGTTGAGGAAAGCGAATCGTCATGTCTTTTATGCTCGGGATTCCACTTTGCAACCAGCAAATCTTGTCCTGAGTATGGTAGACAAAAAGATATAAAGATCTCTATGACTGAGAAGAGCATTTCTTATGTGGAGGCTTGCAAATTACATTCTCCCATTCAATCTATATCTTACAGCGATGCACTAAGATCAAAGAAAGAAAATCAAAATATATCATACAAAAAAACCATCTTTATGAAACCCAAAACACATAAACCAATTCATCCTGGATATGATAAAATTGCACATGCTCAGTTAATTTCATCACCTGCCTCCAGCATAGAAAATGGAGCAGGCTTAAACAAGCACAATCTAACAGTCCCTGAATTGATTGAGATTCTTATTAGATTGCTATCAAAACAAGACTCACCGTCCAACGCTGCCCTTATCGGAGATAATATCTCATCAAAAATCAATAATGGACCAGCTGTGTCAGACAGCAATACAGTGGAACACTCAAAGCATTCAAAATAAAAAAACAGACATTTTATATTTAATTAATAAATTTAAACCCTACATCTTTGCCATATCTGAAACATGGCTTAAACCAGGGAATCCTTTTAGGATTCCTGGTTATCAATGTTTCAGGGATGACAAGGTCAATGGGATTGGCGGCGGAGCCGCAATTTTCCTAAATAACGACACAATTGCCAGGAGAATCCACATTGATTCCCCAGACAATTGGTCAATAGTAATTATTTTAATTCATAACATTTACTTCATCTCATTGTACATTCCTAAACCTTCATCACATATCATAGATCACCTTTTTAACATCCTCACCCATCTCGATAGCCCATTCATTATCATGGGCGATTTTAACATACATCACCCAGCATGGGGTTGTGGTAGGTCAGATAACTTGGCAAACCCACTGTTCAATTTACTTGACCATTTTGGTCTCTGTATGTTGAACAGTGGTTCTCCAACTAGACGGACTAGACCTCAGGAACATGCTAGTGCTGTGGACCTAACATTGGTGTCAGCGGGTTTGGCTGCATCTATGTCTTGGTCAGTACATCCGAGCACCTTTGGTAGTGATCATTTTCCCATTATCATATCACTTCCATTTCGAACAAAACGCACATTTAGCAATCCCGTCTTCAAATTTAAAACTAATAACATTACCGATTGGTCTAAATTTACAGACGCCCTCAATTTAAATATTAGTAAGTTTCCAGTTATCAACAGCTCTTCAGTGTTCCACTGCACAGATGCATTATTAATTGGAATAATTGACGCGGCTGAACAAACCATTCCCAAAACAACAATAGGTATTATCACCCATAGATCTCCGCCATGGTGGGACGGTGAGTGTTTGGAGGCTGTATTGAATCGTAAACAAGCAGAATTATCATATATACAATGCATGTCTGATGAAAATTTCAACAATCTCATTAATGTAAACAATAAAACAAAATTTATTTTGAAACAGAAGAAAATGGATGGCTGGAAATCGTTTTGTGAAAAAATTTCGCCAAACACACCATCATATTTAGTTTGGAAACAAATTAAAAAATTCAAAGGAGTCTTCCACGAATCTTCTCCTCGCTGTCCGGCCTCTGTTGAGTGGGAGAATGACTTTTTGGATAAAATTGCACCCCCTTTCGTACCCCAAAATCCTCAGTTAACTGTTGGCTCTCAAAATCATTCCGGGTATGAATATGACAAACCATTTACTATGAAGGAATTACACTTAGTGCTGGAATCCGTAAAAGAGTCATCACCAGGCATTGATAACATCCCGTATTCCTTCATAGTAAACGCAGGAGAGTCATTTCACAATTACTTTTTGAATTTAATAAACCTTATTTTGGAAACTGGTACTGTGCCAATCCAGCTAAAAACACAGGTTATGATTCCAATTTTGAAATTAGGGAAAGATCCTGATGTAGCTTCCAATTATCGCCCTATAGCTATGTCCAGTGTGCTGACAAAAATTATGGAACATTTGGTTAAAAACCGTTTAGAATGGATTGTCGAAAATAGAAAACTCATTCCAAATTCTCAGAATGGCTTTCGAAAAGGCAAAAGCACACTGGACAGCCTGAGTATCTTTACAACAGATATTCGGCTAGCCTTTTCAAGGAACGAATCTGTTGTAGCTGGTTTTTTGGATATCACCTCAGCATACGATAATGTTCTTCTCCCATTGTTGAAGTCAAAAATGATAGCTCTGGATCTCCCACCTAAATTTATAAATTTCATCTTTAATTTATTTGAAAGCAGACAGGTTGTCCTTCGTGCAAATGGGAACCTTTCCCAAAGCCGCATATTGCACAAGGGACTACCACAGGGATCTGTCTTGAGCCCTCTTTTATTTAACATTTACACGTACGATTTGTTCCGGTCCGTTGTCCATTTTTGTCGAATTTTACAGTACGCAGATGACATTGTCCTATATTCCAACAATGAAAACATTAGAATCGCTGCGGACCACATTTCGGAGGGGATCCAGTCGCTTTCGGATTGGCTCAGCCTCCATGGTCTCGATCTATCACCATCTAAAAGTTCCATAGTAATTTTCACAAGAAAAAGAAACATTCCTCACATTCAAATAAACTTTTCAGACTCATTAATCCCCATCAGAAACGAAATTAAATTTTTAGGTCTTATTCTGGATTCAAAATTATCTTTTCGATCTCACTTTAATTATATAATTTCCAAATGTGAAAAAAACTTAAATATTCTTCGGTGTCTCGCCGGTGTATGGTGGGGAGCCCATCCATTCTATTTAAAAATGGTGTATAATGCCACCATTAGAAGCGTAATGGATTATGCCTCGTTCCTTTTTGCCCCAATCAGCTTAACCATAGCTTCTCTTTTTGATCGTATTCAAACGAGAGCCATGAGGATAATTTGTGGAGCCATGAAATCGAGCCCGACAAATGCGCTACAAGTGGAGTGTGGTGAACCTCCTCTCGACTTACGACGACAATACCTATCTGATAAATTTCTATTCCGAATAAGTCAATACAATCATCCCCTTCTCCCTAAATTACAATTACTCTCTTCTTATGTTAATACATCACCATATTGGACTCATAAAAATAAACCCTGTTTAGTAAATAGTTTTTATAAACTGAAGCAAATAAAACACCCGATACATAAAATTGAAAATTTTCCTCTTTTTAACGCCGACTTTGAATCAATATTAAATATCCCTAATGTGATACTAAACCTCGATATTGACAAAAATGATCTTTTCGCTTCAAAAAAGTTTTTGTCTATCACAAATGAGTTATGGCCCGGTCGGCATTTTATCTTTACAGACGCGTCTAAATTTAGTCAAGAGGGCTGCGTTGGAGTGTCTGTTTATCATCAAAATTATAACATTATACAAAAGATAAAGTGCCCTCCTGAAACCACTGTTTATACTGGCGAGTACCGTGGGATTATTGAAGCCATTAAATATATAATTCTTTTCAAATTAAATAGTAGTGTCATATTCTCAGATTCATTAAGCGTTCTTCATTCACTTCAGTCAAACCCTTTCAAAATAGGTAGTAATAACATCTTGCTTTTTCAATTTAAACATCTTTTGTTAAGATGTAACTCCCTTGGTTTGTCAGTATCACTGGCTTGGATCCCAAGTCATGTGGGCATTCAAGGCAATGAAAGAGCAGACAAGGCGGCTAAAGAGGCTGTTCTCTGTGGCGATAGGGTCCCCTTCGAAATATTTGCTCAAGACTTATCCCTCAGGCCCAAACGTGACCTTCGGAGAAAATGGCAATCTCGATGGTATGCTTCAAGCAAATTTAAGGGAGCTACTTTTGCTCATATACAGCCCGAAATTCCGTACAAACCCTGGTTTTGCTGTAAAGGCAATAACTTATTTAATAGAAAATACTGCTCTATTATTAGTAGATTACGTTTAGGCCACTGTAGCACTCCTGTTCATCTTAACAAAATTAAAATTCTTAATTCAAGTCTCTGTGAGTGTGGTCTCGCGGAGGGTGATGTTGATCATATATTTTTTGCCTGCCCCTTATATGTACATAATGATTTCTACCAAAGTTTAATAGACAATAATATTCCTCTTCCATCAAAAATCTCAGCATTATTATATGACATTAGTTTCATTATCATTAAAATCATATCTTCTTTCCTACATGTCAATAACATTAAACTTTAATGTAAATTATCTTTATTTCATTTATTATATCTTTTTTTTTTTTACTTG
Organism: Bedellia somnulentella; assembly: GCA_963576735.1. Classification (NCBI taxonomy): domain Eukaryota; kingdom Metazoa; phylum Arthropoda; class Insecta; order Lepidoptera; family Bedelliidae; genus Bedellia; species Bedellia somnulentella. Next base: position 4,423,419 of record OY755198.1, read on the forward strand.
TATCTCATGTAAATATAAAATAATTAATTTTTGTTTTTCGAGAAGGCAATTAACTTCTCACTTCTTTTGCTGTTTTTTCGTTTAATTTACTTACAAATAAACTCAATTTGTTTAAATTTTCATTTATATGATTTCCTCTGATGACGTGACGTTGGCAAAAATGTGTTACACAATTGCCATAATAAATAAATAATAATAATAATCTAAATACAAACCCTGCGCACCTTTTATTCCACTATTACTTGTGGAATCTTCAATAATTTATATACTTTTTATTTAATCCCAATAATAATTAAATAAGATTATGAATCCAGCAATCTAATATAAGGATAATGTCTTCATTTCTATGTTTCTTATGCCACAGCACTGTTAATTCCGATACTAATGAGGATATTCGAGACCAATATCGAGAAGTCGTTGGCATGCATGTAAGTTTTTTCAGATTCATTATGAACACCCATTTTCTTATTGCTCAAGTTAACAGTTAACTTTCGGTAATGAGAGTTGCTACCATATCTTCTGTTTCCTATACTACCTATACTCATTCCATTTCAAAAAGGGTAGACATCAGAATTAGAAATTATTCAGCCATTTAGAAATTTAGTAGGGTAAAAATTGTAGATCTAAATGTGGTTGGTAACGACTCCTGAACTCACCTCAAACTTCCAAGCCATACATTACCGAAGGGATGGCAGAGGTATCAATACTATTCAACATCACATGAAATTAATGCTGTGTAGTGTCGGCTTAGAATAGCACTACCCCATTTCTTCCGGTGGGTGTACGTAAGAGGGGACTAACGGTATTGGGGCTTTTAAGGGATTTTTGGGCGATGCGGTTGGAGCCCATCACCAACAACCTTTATTTTTACCATCTTTTGCCCACTATCATTTCCAAAAGTGGCTGAGGAATTTCTAATTCCTTAGCTCTGGCTACCCCTTCTAGGGATTTTACAGCCGTGAGTATATGTATGTATGTATTTATGAAATTAATGTCTCCTTAATAAATTAACCACTACAATTTTCAGAATTTTTTACTCAAAGTATACATACCCCTTTTTGGAATTAAAGTTATGACTGGATAAGCGATATGGACACACAAGTCAGGATTTGAAGCCAAGTATCTCGACTCAATGGCCATGAGTCATTCCTCCAGACAGCTGATTTATTGACTCAATTGACCTAGACCTCGTTTTTAAAACATACCCTTTTTATATTTTAAATTGATAAATAAATAAATAAATCCTTTATTGCAGGCAACAAGGCCCATATAATATTAGTAAAACTTAACCTATGTTAGTAATTTACAATTTAGTGGGCAGAGGCTTTGGTTTCTGACGCGCAGCCCTGAAGCGCCGGAACACTATTCCCTCAGGCCAAAAGTTCTCTCCTAGCAGAACCTTCTCGTGGACTGCGGGAACCTGGAGCCAATAGGATTTAAAGTTGGTCGGCCTACTGGGCTCCAGACGTGTGATGTTGAGCACGGTTATAGGACCGAGGCTCGTCTGCTCTATAAAAGACATCAAACTAAACAACTTTGCATATGGAATGCTTATCCAAAATATTGTACATACATACATACATATACTCACGGCTATAAATCCCTTAACGGGGTAGCCAGAGCTTTGGAATGAATAATTCCTCAGCCACTTTTGGAAGTTGATTGGGGAAAAGATGGTAATAATAAATTTTTTTGGTGACGGGTCTCCAGCCACATCGCCCAAAAATCACTTAATAAGCCCCTATACCCTTAGTCGCCTCATACGATCACCCACAGGTAGAAATGGGGTAGTGTTATTCTAAGCCGACACTACACGGCAGACTTATAATATTGTAGTTTTCAAAATAATTAATACATAACAAGTGTTGTACCTAGATCAAACTGAGAAAGTATAGTGATGTTCTTAGCCTTAGTTGAAATAAAAAAAAACATCGTTTGATTTGGCCTTAGGTTTTTTATTTTTATTTTACTCTAGGCTAAGAACCTCACAACATCTCAACATACATACATACACTCGTGTGTATGTATGTATGTTGAAAAATTTAAATGTATTTTATTTCCAGCTGTGTCCCGACTCACATCTCTGCCATGTCTGCTGCCACATGGTGAATAAACTTTGTCTGTTCCGAAGTATGTGTCTGAAAAGAAGTCTTGAGTATCCAGTGTTGTTCAGGTATGTATTTTTCATATATCATTATTGTACTTTTTTGTGTGTTTAGAACAGCATTACCCTATTTCTTCCTATAGATGATGGTAAGATGCAACTAAGGGTATTGGGGCTTTTAAATGATTTTTGGGCAACTTGGTTTGAGATCTATCACCTAAAACTTTTTCTCTGGAATGTTAGTGGCTGAGTGGATAGGTTTTCAGACTAGTTTTTCAGAGAGATTGTCCTCCAGAGGTTGTGGGTTCCATCCTCCCTGAAAGCAACATCTATGTGATGAGAATAAATTATTGTTTTTTAGACTTTGGTGTTATTAACATGTATATTATATACTAGTGGATCGTCCCAGCTTCGCACGGGTAGCATTGTTTTTTTAAATATCTGAGGTTTCTTTCTTCAGTCACTGCTCAATCATTGTGAAATTCAGCACAATGTTTTCAATTTATTAAATTTATAGCACTGTTTAAGTGTAGTTTGGTGATTTTTAATGCGCTTTAATGAACGGTTCAGTATTTCCGTTTAATAGGAAATTTTGGAATAAAACGCTATGAAGTATTTATAACAATCTAAAAAATAAATCATTACGTGTTGTAGGATGCAACTACTGGCGCCGTCTAGTATGTTATATGTAAATTAGTAACGATTCGGTTTTGGTCACGGGCGCGATGGCTTATTTTATGTATAATTTCGGTGTTTCTCTACCGATTTCTATGATTCTTTTTTTATTAAATAGGTAATAATGTTACCTTTTTTTAATTAGGGATGAGTAAGAGGTTTACAAACGTAAGAGTAAACAAATATAATCAGAATGTTCCGAACTGCTAAGCTATCAGGAATTACACGTGTTATTGTGAGTCAACCGTAAAAGATAGACATAAACTGTTGATGATTTTTTTTAGATAATTTTATGAAGAATATTTCCGTCATACATGATTTCTATGTAAGTTTAACCATTAAGGCTGCACACGCGACGGAAGCTTAAAAAATGTAGTAACTTCTCCCGTTTTCCCAAAATTTCCCAAAATTCCCCTTTACTACTCAGCTGGAAAGTATACAAAAACCTGCCCAGGAGTATGGAGAATAATTGTACCAAGTTTAGTTAAAATCCGTCAAGTAGTTTTTGTTTCCATAAGGAACATACAAACCGACAGACAGACAAAAATTTTACTGATTGCATTTTTGGCATCAGTATCGATCCCTAATCACCACCTGATAGTTATTTTGAAAATATATTTGATGTACAGAATTGACCTCTTTAAGATTTATTATAAGCATAGCCCTTTCCACGCCAAGAGTTTTAGTCAAAAATGTTCATCACACGCCACGGCAATAAACGCGGTTGATTTACTAGTGTTGGTCGATATTGTCGATAACTATCGATCAGTTATCGATATTATCGATAACTGGAGACGGCGGTGCTCCTGCCAACCAATTAAATTCGTCATCTTCTCCCTAAAACAATAGTTGTAAAATTACTCACAAAATTCTTATATTTTTAGTAACACGAAATAAAAAATAAAAATAAATTTGATAGGTAGTAAGTTTTTTTTTTCTAAAGTTAATACATCTTTATACCTAGGTATTAATTTCAATATTCCTATAGAAAAAAAATTACAAACACTATATTGTATCAGAGCAGAGTAACTACACTAGATTGAGATTGAAAACACTATATTGTATTATAATTTTTAATAACTTACCTGTTGATTATGTATGAACACTTCATCACTTTCAAATTCAACAGTTCCTTCTAAAATCCTTATCAACTCCTTTGCAGTGGTCATATTTCAATAAATATTAATTTACAATAATAATAACTCAACTTAGCAACGCAAAGATGATAACCCAGTAAATAACATGATTTTGCAGGGTACTTCCATAATTTATCGATATCTCCTACCCTCATTGTACAGCACAAAAAATAGTTCTAGAAATATCTATCGCCTCTGACGTCACTTCCGTGTCTGATATATCAGACGTTGGCGTACGAGACTGATGCATGATCGTGTCGCTATAGTGTTGTGACATACCATGAAATTTACTGGATTCGATACAAAACATAATTTGAAAATATATTAATTTCTCTGTGGTAAAACTTGGTAAAATAACGTCACACTAAAATTTTCTATGCCCAAAACAAAAACCTGTATAATTTTGACATTTTTAGACGTTTCTTTTTAGAGTACCAGATTTCTGGCTTTGGCAGTAACATTGTAATGTAACATCACTAATGTCTGATATATCAGACATTGGCGCTGAGGGTTCAAATAAAAAAAGAGTCGGATTTAACTAATAAACACGGTTTTGTTTATAATAATTTATTATTAAAATACATTATAATACATTGTGAAATTGTTATTTTTGATTAACTAAAGTATAAACTGTCTGAAAATTTTATGCATATGTCGTCAGGTACTATAACGATAAGAAAAAATAGAGTTAAATTGGTAAGATTTATTTGTCTGATATATCAGACTTTGGCGGCGAGGGCACGAAACTTAAATGTCTAATATATCAGACTTTGGCGCTGAAAAGGATACATTATAAAAATTATCATTCTGTTAGTATCCCATAATACAAGTCTTACTTAGTTTGGGGCCGACTTGATCTGTGTATAATATGTTAAACATACATACATACAGACATACATACACTCACGCCATTAGTTCCCATTGGGGTAGGCAGAGACTATTGATCGCCACTTCGTACAATCCTGACAAACCTCTCTAGCTTCGTTCACATCCATCAATCTTTTCATGCATGCTTTTTTATTATTTTTATATTTATTATGTTAAACCATATGTTTCAGTGAAAAGGGAACAATAAACTTGCAAAAATGTGAACTAGACCAATTAACAATATGTAATGAGGACAACTGCCAAACTAGTCAGTACCCGTGGCAGAAATCACTCTATGCTAACTACAATGCAAAATCTTACACATACAATTATGACAAAGAACTAAATAATTACGAAAGTCAAGATAGCAACACTGATATTAATGAATATCACGAATTTGAAGATGATAGAAATGATATAGACGAAGATTCAAACCCTTTAAGTAATACATTCAATGATTTTGGACACAATTACAATGAAAATGATGCATATACAATTAATGATTATAAAGAAATGAGCAGTAATATAATTGATGCTGTGGTTAATGATAATTGTAATGATATAAGTCAAGAACTAAATGATGCAGAAGCTAATTATGAATATGAAGATGCATCTGAAACTGAACAAGTTCAATACAAAGAAGAAATACATAACAATGTAAATGAAAATGTTGATGTTAATGATAGTGTAAGTGAAATGAATGATGTCACAAATCAATTTGATAATTTAGAAGTTGAGAATAATGATGTTGATGAATCTCAAACTAGTTTAGACGATAAGTTAGCAAAAGACTCAGTGGCGACTGAAGAAATCTGTGATAATACAAACGAGAAATCGAAAAGGAAGAAGAAGAATAAAAAGCATAGTTTTACTAAAATAGTATTAAATTACCAAGAGCAGAAAGCAGTTTTGGAAGTTCAGAGAAAAGAGAAGAAGTACATAGAAGCAGAATTCAAATGTCATAGTTGTGCTCTAGGATTTTTGTTCAATGATAGCTATCAAGCTCATATGGTGCGGCATGAAGAGGTAATTTATTAAGATCTATATTATACAGGGTGATTTCGGGGTCGTGATTCCAACCATTTTTTTCTGACTCAGTAAATGATTGCGATGCTACCTGTATTTATTTTAATTGAAACAAAGATGATGATAAATAAATTAAATTTTTATCCGTCTTTTCCTTCTAAATACGACAAAGTAATCGACGTAATTGCAGTAGGCATCAAAGAAATTTCTTATCTGTCTATCAGTATCGTCATATCAATTGCAACTACTGCAACGATTGTTAAGTCCATGCACTTGACAAAAAAATTCTTGGGAAATAGTAGGGTGACCATGATCTCGAATAGTCGCAGTTTTTTTTTTGTAAACTTAAATAAGTCGCTGGTTTACTGTTAGTCCTAACCTATCGTGATGCTTAGAAGAAAGTAAGTTAAATGCTTCTTTCTTGCTCCACGACCCCGTAATCACCCTGTATAATTAGCATGTAAACCAATAAAAACATTATAATGTTACTATTATTTATTGTCAGGATAGTATGGCATTGTAATAAAAAGATAAAAACCAAGGTATCTCAGTCACCGCTTATATCTATATCTATATATAAAAGAAATTGGTGTTAGTTACACTATTTATAACTCAAAAACTGCTGCTGATTTGGTTGAAAATTGGTGGAGAGGTAGCTTCGAACCAGCAAAAGGACAAAGTATATTTTTCTATAATATTAAAAGGTGGGAAGATTGGTATTAAAAATGCTCCACAACAACTTAACCAATTACCAAAATTCTTTCACCAATAGAAAGCTTAAACTTTTAGAAGCAACATAGGCTATGTGATCACGGTAAATACCGTATATGTCTAGCAGTGAAAAATACTTAGCACCATCCATGCGAAGCCAGGGTGGACCACTAATCTAATAAAATTAACGTAATGACATATATCCCAATGTTACTTGTGAAGGTTGTAGAATTCCATTAATGAAACAATCAAGTCAATTGATTAGTTTTGCAGCCAATTTATTAAACATACAAAACACGCTGGTTTTCTCTTTTACTTACTTACTTTATACCTTTCACCCATTTCTATTTATGGTTGTGGGTGTCGTTAGAGTGAGTATATGCATGCATGTTCTTGCTGAGTCGGCATCTTCATTGTGTTTATATGTAATTTGGTATCAACAGTATTTTTAATATCCTTTCTTTTATAATTTAATGTTTTTTGACATGAATTCCTCATGTGGGGATTATTACTCATAAATAAAAGATGTTATTAAGGGAAAGAAAAATTTCGACATTGGCGGGGTTCGAACCCGCGACCTTCGGGTATACGCCCCCGTCGCTCTGCCAACTGAGCTACAGTGTCAGTTGGCATCCAGCGCGAAATTTCTCTATCCTTTGTTTCTTTTTTACACGTTCAAGTAGTGTTTGCGTTTCCTACCTCCGAATTTTAACTAATTCGGACGGCCACTTGTCTACCTTTTTCAGATAGAATGCAAATGTTGGAAACGCCTAACTATCAATAATTTAATGTTTTTTGACATGAATTCCTCATGTGGGGATTATTACTCATAAATAAAAGATGTTATTAAAGGAAAGAAAAATTTCGACACTGGCGGGGTTCGAACCCGCGACCTTCGGGTATACGCCCCCGTCGCTCTGCCAACTGATCTACAGTGTCAGTTGGCATCCAGCGCGAAATTTCTCTATCCTTTGTTTCTTTTTTACACGTTCAAGTAGTGTTTGCGTTTCCTACCTCCGAATTTTAACTAATTCGGACGGCCACTTGTCTACCTTTTTCAGATAGAATGCAAATGTTGGAAACGCCTAACTATCAATAATTTAATGTTTTTTGACATGAATTCCTCATGTGGGGATTATTACTCATAAATAAAAGATGTTATTAAAGGAAAGAAAAATTTCGACACTGGCGGGGTTCGAACCCGCGACCTTCGGGTATACGCCCCCGTCGCTCTGCCAACTGAGCTACAGTGTCAGTTGGCATCCAGCGCGAAATTTCTCTATCCTTTGTTTCTTTTTTACACGTTCAAGTAGTGTTTGCGTTTCCTACCTCCGAATTTTAACTAATTCGGACGGCCACTTGTCTACCTTTTTCAGATAGAATGCAAATGTTGGAAACGCCTAACTATCAATAATTTAATGTTTTTTGACATGAATTCCTCATGTAGGGATTATTACTCATAAATAAAAGATGTTATTAAAGGAAAGAAAAATTTCGACACTGGCGGGGTTCGAACCCGCGACCTTCGGGTATACGCCCCCGTCGCTCTGCCAACTGAGCTACAGTGTCAGTTGGCATCCAGCGCGAAATTTCTCTATCCTTTGTTTCTTTTTTACACGTTCAAGTAGTGTTTGCGTTTCCTACCTCCGAATTTTAACTAATTCGGACGGCCACTTGTCTACCTTTTTCAGATAGAATGCAAATGTTGGAAACGCCTAACTATCAATAATTTAATGTTTTTTGACATGAATTCCTCATGTGGGGATTATTACTCATAAATAAAAGATGTTATTAAAGGAAAGAAAAATTTCGACACTGGCGGGGTTCGAACCCGCGACCTTCGGGTATACGCCCCCGTCGCTCTGCCAACTGAGCTACAGTGTCAGTTGGCATCCAGCGCGAAATTTCTCTATCCTTTGTTTCTTTTTTACACGTTCAAGTAGTGTTTGCGTTTCCTACCTCCGAATTTTAACTAATTCGGACGGCCACTTGTCTACCTTTTTCAGATAGAATGCAAATGTTGGAAACGCCTAACTATCAATAATTTAATGTTTTTTGACATGAATTCCTCATGTGGGGATTATTACTCATAAATAAAAGATGTTATTAAAGGAAAGAAAAATTTCGACACTGGCGGGGTTCGAACCCGCGACCTTCGGGTATACGCCCCCGTCGCTCTGCCAACTGAGCTACAGTGTCAGTTGGCATCCAGCGCGAAATTTCTCTATCCTTTGTTTCTTTTTTACACGTTCAAGTAGTGTTTGCGTTTCCTACCTCCGAATTTTAACTAATTCGGACGGCCACTTGTCTACCTTTTTCAGATAGAATGCAAATGTTGGAAACGCCTAACTATCAATAATTTAATGTTTTTTGACATGAATTCCTCATGTGGGGATTATTACTCATAAATAAAAGATGTTATTAAAGGAAAGAAAAATGTCGACACTGGCGGGGTTCGAACCCGCGATCTTCGGGTATACGCCCCCGTCGCTCTGCCAACTGAGCTACAGTGTCAGTTGGCATCCAGCGCGAAATTTCTCTATCCTTTGTTTCTTTTTTACACGTTCAAGTAGTGTTTGCGTTTCCTACCTCCGAATTTTAACTAATTCGGACGGCCACTTGCCTACCTTTTTCAGATAGAATGCAAATGTTGGAAACGCCTAACTATCAATAATTTAATGTTTTTTGACATGAATTCCTCATGTGGGGATTATTACTCATAAATAAAAGATGTTATTAAAGGAAAGAAAAATTTCGACACTGGCGGGGTTCGAACGAACCCGCGACCTTCGGGTATACGCCCCCGTCGCTCTGCCAACTGAGCTACAGTGTCAGTTGGCATCCAGCGCGAAATTTCTCTATCCTTTGTTTCTTTTTTACACGTTTAAGTAGTGTTTGCGTTTCCTACCTCCGAATTTTAACTAATTCGGACGGCCACTTGTCTACCTTTTTCAGATAGAATGCAAATGTTGGAAACGCCTAACTATCAATAATTTAATGTTTTTTGACATGAATTCCTCATGTGGGGATTATTACTCATAAATAAAAGATGTTATTAAAGGAAAGAAAAATTTTTCGACACTGGCGGGGTTCGAACCCGCGACCTTCGGGTATACGCCCCCGTCGCTAAAAGGTAGACAAGTGGCCGTCCGAATTAGTTAAAATTCGGAGGTAGGAAACGCAAACACTACTTGAACGTATAAAAAAGAAACAAAGGATAGAGAAATTTCGCGCTGGATGCCAACTGACACTGTAGCTCAGTTGGCAGAGCGACGGGGGCGTATACCCGAAGGTCGCGGGTTCGAACCCCGCCAGTGTCGAAAAAAATTTTCTTTCCTTTAATAACATCTTTTATTTACGAGTAATAATCCCCACATGAGGAATTCATGTCAAAAAACATTAAATTATTGATAGCTAGGCGTTTCCAACATTTGCATTCTATCTGAAAAAGGTAGACAAGTGGCCGTCCGAATTAGTTAAAATTCGGAGGTAGGAAACGCAAACACTACTTGAACGTGTAAAAAAGAAAC